>CM069457.1:61048229-61232585 GCA_035610835.1 Ophiura sarsii
CCCTTGTATAACAAGCTGCATACAGCGTCCACGGTTATTAGGCAGAAAATTAAAGTGAGATAGGTTGAAGGTAGACTTTTTTTTAAACGCGATATAAATGGTTCACTTGAATACTTCATATTTTGGCCCATAAATACCAAGAATTCATGAATTTGAAGAAGTCCACAGTTGTATGGGTAAACGTACAAGTCCTCGGTCGGAGGTATTTACAAGTGGGGTGGGCGGGGTGATTGCGTGTGTTCCGGCGGGGATGCAAATATAATTAAATGCCAGTCAATTTGACATTCATTCAGCAAAGTAGGATTAATTGAAGTCATTATCTAGTTTTTGTATCTTTTTTTTTTATTTTTAAAGAAAAGAACCGTATATTGCCTGCCCAAAAAAGTTAATTTGAAAAAATATTATGTTTGATCAATGATTTTCTTTTCGAGATATCGACGATTATGTAAATTTTATTCCATAAAGCTCTGTATAAAAGCACATCTTCTCCACCCCACTGTCTTTTAATACAAGATTGTGTGACATTGGCGCTTCTCGGACACGTGCCATAGACATAAATGATTGCTTTAAACGATTTAAAGTTTAACATGTATATTTATCGAAATGACCAAAATATGAGGGTCTAAATTTCGCTAGTAGGAACAAAATTCGGAGAACTTTTTTTTTTAAATATCAAAAATATAATTTTAAACGTATTACGCTCTAATGAGAACAAAAAAAGATTTTGAATGTAAGTTTTGCATACTTCCGTAAACCCCTCTCCGAACGGCGCGGGGTCTAACATGATCTAGATAGTATTTAATAAAAATAAAAATTCCTTTAAAAAGGAATGGGCGCTCAAAATTACAATATATTAAATGATACATCTAGATAGGACTTTTGATTAATTACAAATTATATTAAATATAATAATTTGGTCCTGAAGAAGTCAGAGCTAATCCTGACGAAAGTGTAAAAGTCTTAAACTTGTCCGCCGGCGTACCCGTTAAGCTCTATACTCTATTTGGCTTCCTCTGGACAGTGGCGTAACTTACCAGACGCAGCTTGTACGCACGCGTATGTATATTCTGCCTTTCAACGCTCATGTGTATACGCCAGCGCCGCGAGTGTTATGTAGTGCAATTAGTAGAATACGCGGTTACGTCACTGTCTCGTGATGGCCAAATAGACTATAGATAGGATGTTTACATTATTTATATATTTATGTATTATATATTCTTTAACTATTTCTATAAATGACTTGTTAATCCAATTGAAGGATTATCAATCAATCACTCACTCACTCACTCACTCACTCACTCACTCACTCACTCACTCTCTCACTCCCCCCACTCACTCACTCACTCACTCACTCACTCACTCACTCACTCACTCACTCACTCACTCACTCACTCACTCACTCACTCACTCACTCACTCACTCACTCACTCACTCAATCAATCAATCAATCAATTAATATTATTACATCTGTCAATAGTCAATCAATTAATTATTTATGAATTCATCACTTCATTTATTCATCATTCAATGTGATTGATGAATAAAGTAATAATTTTAAAAGCGACTTAATCATATTAATACTAATGAAAGTTTAGTAGAGAACTCAGCAGTTTGGAATTGAAGACTCCAACTTTCCTGGTGTTTATATTATACCCACGTACCAAACTACCAAGACCAACCCACTGATCTCTGCATGTAAGTAATTCATAATTGAACCAGTCAGTATTAGACCTACAGATGAGTTGATATTGAACAGCGGACTGCGTAAACTACAACTGTACACCGCCCCAACCCACACCTCTCAATGCCCTGTACAATGTACATGCAATGCTTTGCTATTATAATACATCTATATGCAGGCTGCATTACAGCTGAGATACTGCACTGTACATATACATAATATTCATATCGAGAATGTAACCGAGCGTAACTATTTCCATCCTTTATAACGAGCGTGATATTCAGCCTCGTTTATAGTTCGTAAACGCCGATAGCATTCGTACACTACAACTTAACATTTCACTGTTACTTAAATTTTAGTAAGAGACCATCAGTAAACATGGCAGCCTCCATCTATAATATCTAGAAATACCAAATTATGTAAGTTTTCGCAAACTGATGACAATACAAGGGCTCCCGCCGTAGCGGGCGCTCAAAAAGACATTTTTGATTCTAAGACACGTGGAGTTGACACTAATGATCTTTACCAAATCTTTAAGGTTGAATTTAAGTTTTGCATACTTCCGTAACCCCCCCCTCTTGATTCTAAGACACGTGGAGTTGATAGACACATTTTTTTAAAGATATTTTGAATTCACGTTATGTATACTTCAGCAAGCCCGCACCCTCTCCGTTCGCCGCCGCGTGGAATTTACTGAAATAATCTTTTTAAAAGATTTAAAATTAAGTTCTGCTAACTTCTGCACCCCGCCCCCCCCCTTCCCGGTCTATTCGCCGCCGCCGCCGCGTAGAGTTGACAGAAATAATATTTTCAACAGATTTTGAATTTAAGTTCTGCTAACTTCTGCACCCCTCCCCGCCCCCCCCCCCCCCCTTCCCGGTCTATTCGCCGCCGCCGCCGCGTAGAGTTGACAGAAATAATATTTTCAACAGATTTTGAATTTAAGTTCTGCTAATTTCTGCACCCCTCCCCGCCCCCCCCCCCCGCCCCTTCCCGGTCTATTCGCTGCCGCCGCCGCGTAGAGTTGACAGAAATAATATTTTCAAAAGATGTTGAATTCAAGTTCTGCATAGTTCCGCACCCACCCCCGGCCCTCCCCGCCCGCGTTCGCCGCCGCCGCTTAACCTGGCACACACATCCACGTAATCGATTCTGCTATAGTAATGGGCCGTATCGACTGCAGAGCATGTCGGAACCGGGACACGGAAATGCATGTCATCTCAAAGGGAGCATTTGGATCCAATTGCTCCCAATCAATTAAAAAACTACTCCTCCCACTACCATTGTTATGATTGTAAATTGTTTACTATAAGGATTCATGTCAATAAAACCCAAGGGGCGTCGAAATTTGCTTATTTTATCATAGAAAAAAATCAATACTTTAAATGACTCGGGTTTGCGTGTACTGAATCTGACATGCACGGGAGGGATGGGTGTGTGTGTGTGTGTGTGTGGGGGGGGGTGTAGGGGGTTTATGTGGTTTCAGAGGTAGGTAATGTGGCACGCCAAACAATACAAGGGACACCGAGGGTGAGCCTAATGAAGTAATGCGTGTTTTTTTAGAGGTAGGGGTTAATAACCACGGGAAATGGTTTAGAAGGGTTATGATTATAAATCAACCTGGTTTGTGTGTGTGAGGGGAGAGGGGATTATGTGGTTTCAGGGGTACCGAGGGTTAATGAAGTAAAGCAGTTTGAGAGGTAGGGGATAATAAAGGATCCACGGTAAATGGTTTAGGAGGGTTATGATCATCAACCTGGTTTGTATGTGTGTGTGGGGGAGGGGCGGGGTTGTAGGGGATTTATGTGGTTTCAGAGGTAGGTAATGTGGCATAACCATATAGCGGGTCCCCGAGCGTAGCGAGGGCACGCCGCTAGTGATGCATACATCACGAGTTTCAAGCTCAGCGAAACGACCAGCAGACGACGCCATTTTGACAACAACAGAATAACCATGCTTGTCGCCAGAATGCAAAGTTATATACCATGCCAGAACCGTCCTACGATTATGGTGCGTGGTTTGTGCCATGGGCCGGGGGACGTGTCTTAGAATCGGAGATGAATTTGTATTACATTTTATACCCCGTGCCGTACGGAGAAGGGGGAGAGGCGGAAGTATGCAGAACTTAATTCAACCTTATAATTCTCATTCGGTTTTCGAAGTGGTGTTTACTTCGGTTGAATCCATTTATTTTTAAAGTAAGCATTTTACTTGAGTGCTTACGATTCAACCAAATTATTCCTGTTTCGACCACCGATTGTTTATTTATAAATGACGACTTCAGGTTCTTCAGTTTCACATTTTAATTATAAACATTTCAGCTTCTATAATTCATTGATAAATATTTCATTGTTCATTTATTCAAGTTTAATATTTCCTACATTTGATTGTTGATATTAACTTTAATTCAAATAATTTATCTCGTGCAAGCTTTTGTTGATATTGTTGTAGCCTAAAAAAAGGGTTACATCCTGAGTTTTTTTTTGACGCTTAATTTACTCTGGTCCTTCAGTTTTACCCTTTTAACATTCTTAGTTGGTGAAATAAATTCATCGGCTTGGTTTGTGACAGTACCGTATAGATAGATAGCAGCATTTCGATGCAAAGGTCAGTAATGGTTGAGAGGTATTATAGATTGATGTTCACACTTCATAGCTGTTAATGTCCACTTCACCAATTCTTGCTCATAGAGATTATCACAATGATGTAAGAGTCTTTTAAGACGATAGTCAATTCTGAATCAATTTGATGATAAGTCCATTTAACTGTATGTTGTGCATAAATGGTGTTGTATATCCACTATAACATGAAGATGAATTTTGGTTCAGATTTGATGAACACAATGACCATAAAATATGGCAAACTAGCAACATAAATCGGCAAATAGAAAGCTTCATGCTGACCTATTGGTTTATGTAACATCGCAGTGAAATTTGTAACTAAAAATTGAGTAACTAGCGGGTAACGCTCGCTTCGCTCGCGACCCGCTAGATGGTTAAGCAAACCAGCGGTTCTCGGCTTGTTGAGAGAATCAAAAACCAAAAACCAAAAACTAAGTAAGACCTAGCCTATTTTTTGTTTTTCGACCTAGGCCTAACTATTTTTTATTTCATATTACAAACGTGCATGCGTAGGCTACACCTATAATTAGGTAGGCCTATTAGGACAGCAGATTACAGAGAAAATATGCTCCGTTAAGGAATAACCGGCAATTTAGATACACATTGGAATTGTTTCGATAAATTGAAAGACAGATGTTTGGGCCTTCAAGTCCTGAAAGTTGCAAGGATTCGGCATTTCGGGATGATAGTTTTAAAGGTACAGCCTAATTTACAAAATGAATTTTGCATTTTCACGCCATAGATTCACACTGACAAGACATATCGACTTCTGGTAAAATGCAAGCTTTGGACAACATATCATGCTATCAAATAATACCAATATTGGGATAAAAAGTTAATATCATCATGCTTATTTTTGCATAAATTAACTTAGTTTTGTTGTTTTGTTTTATTTGCACCATCTTCCGTTTTGTGTAATTACAACCTATTAAATAAATCGGAATATTTTTTTAGTTATTCTTAATAATCAATATAATCGGCGTTTCCGGTGAATATTTCAGGCCCGGAAGCCCTATAGAACTATACTTAGGCCACAAAAACTAACTCCTCCTTTTTCACATTTTGATAAGTGCCATAGAGTGGGTTAATGCCTGGTAGCCCTACATGAACTGAATACCTTTCGTATCAATGAGCGCTGTTTTGCATTGTTCGTGTAGACTTGCAGTGAAATGAATTGCCGTACTCATGTACACAGGCATTGTTATGCTACGTTTGAATTTGTGCGGTAAAATTGTTCTGATATCATAATATGGTGAAAATGTCTATTTCGACTCGTATAATTGGGAAATTAATGGATACTGTTTTACTGTTATTTATTAAAATATTAGAATTTCTATATTTAAAGATTAACAGTAAAGATGTAGTGAAATTTGCTGAAGTATTACTAGAAACGCTGCAGTACGGAGTCTCATCCGTGTCATTCGTGTCATTCTTACAAGTTGCAGCGCGTTGTAAAATATAAACATGACTAAGTCTCTCTTTGTGGATCTACAAGGTAAACAGTATTTTTTTTAAATGTTATTAACTATATTCAGGGAATCAATCTTATAGCCCACACAAGAATGAATCAGCGATGTTGATAATTGATAGTCATTTCTGGATTTTTTTAATTTGTTTTAAAATTATTTTTGTATCTGTTAGATTAGCATAATTATACAAAACACCAGAAAACAGCAATTACTGGTTTTCAAATAGAAAAAAGCATACACATGCAAAGACATTGTGAACTCCGAAAATAACACAAGCAAAAAGCACTATAAATGAAATCCGAAATTGAACCAGTTTAAAATTTCCTGCCGATTCCACTTAGTTGTTCTATATAATAAATAAATAAATAAATAAATGGTGTAAGAAAAAGATTTCTTTTATCTAAAACAGATTTTCGCTGTGCAAAAATCATCTAAATCAATTTGAAGTACTCCTTAAAATTCCCTTACGCCTGCTCACTTTTGTAGGTAGAAGCAATGACCATGTCTCATTTTATATTCCTGATTACTTGATGTTAAGGATAAGGTATAGGCCTACAAAATAATGATAGTCATCCATCATTACCACACTACACGTTAAAACCAGATTGGTTACAAGATATTCATTAGTTAAAAAAAGGTAATAATTATTAGCTATGGTAATGGGTTTGATAGTGGGTGAAACTTTGAGTCAGTAAATTAGAGTACCATTCTAAATCATAAATACCATGACGATTACGTTTTAAGTATCAAAACATAGCTTCTTAATATAGCATTCAATTCAGTTCATTTCAATTCAATTCAATTCAATTCGATTCAATTCAATTCAATTCGTTTCAATTCAATTCAATTCAATTCAACTAATTTACGAAAACTGATATCAGAGAAAAAGACTGAACCGGTAAAGTTCACGAGTGGTGACGCCTTCTCGCATTTAATCGAAACAGACATAACAAATCAGGCATATGGAATTCACAGATTGACTGCAAAAGTCAAACATGCTGATATCTATCCACCTTACAACGAGGTGAGGAAAAGTAAAAATAATTGTTATCCCGATGAAATTTAGTCACCGTAGACACAGCAAAAGTACCTCTCCAAAGCCTTCATGATCACTCAGTTTTAACGATACCCAACTTTTGGGAAACAAGTGTACTTTAGGTCCCACATACGGGTATACCAGTTTCGTTCGATACTGGAACATAAAGGTTGCCAGTATCGGTCGATACTGGAACACCAAATTATGTTCCAGTATCGAGCGATACTGGACATTTTTTTATATTCCAGTATCGGGCGACACTGGTACATATGTTTTTGTTTTAGTATCGCCCGATACTACTGGACTTCAACATGTTATGTGTGCCAGTATAGACCGATACTGGTACACTGACTTTGTATAAGTATTGGACGATACTGGGTGTTCCAGTATCGGACGATACTAGTACATTTCAGAATATGGGACCTAAAGTATACTTGTTCCCAACTTTTAGTATGTACTTGATTCTGTTCTTTATTTTCAAAAGAGAGATGTTTACTATCACAATTATACGCTAATGACAATATTGTTTATCAATAATACTCATGAAGTAAATAACGCCTTCTTAATTAACTTTTCAAAATAGTCTTTTGATATAACTTTAAAAGAGTGAAAACTACTCCGAAAGATTGAATCATGACTCAAAATAGTGAAATCCGAGTGAATGTGGAGTGATTCAAAACCAACTATATTGGAGTATTCACTGCAAATAAGTGAAGGTTACACAAATATCACCCTTTTCATATATTAATAATCTGCATTGTGATATTAACCTATTAATCAAAATAAAGCATTTTAATAGCGTCATACCATTTTAAAATGTCATCGATCTGATCGTGTGGTTCTAGAAACCTCCCACATGTCAGTTTGATCTTTCAATAGAGATACATTTTACTCCAATCAAAATTAAAAGCAACGATATTGTCGTTTTAAACCAGCCACGTTTATGTTAGCCACAAATAAGTAAGAAAATCGGGTTTCACCCGACTTTTGTTCCAAATTAAATACATTAACTAGTTTGAAATACTCATACATTACACAAAGTATTCATATAGTACCCGGGTTTTTTTCTCGTATTTTGAGTAGGTGACAAGCAGTCCACAGTCGTCACCCTATAAACCTCTTAAAAGATCAGGTTGTGTTATCCTTGGTGCGGGATGAGAAAGATTTAAGTGGAGATAAATTAACCATACATTTCAACCCCGGTAATTACATTTTAAAACATCATCTACGACAAGTTGGTTTCATATAATCTTTTACTTCACGAAACGTGATGATGCAACAATGGGTTACGGACTTACCAACTCGCCAAATCACACCAAATGGGTTCAAAAATTGGTAACAATTTATTTTTATTTTGGGACTTATGATGTCCCCCCCCCCCACCAACTACACACATTTAAATGTGGATTGAAGCCCCAGGTAGCAGGGCTCAGAGTCCGCCGGAATATAAGTCTGTCTATGCATAAAAAGTATAGGGCACTAATCTTCTACACGCAACACTAGTTTCACGCTTTATTCCGTGTGTGTCTACGAGACCTGGACACTTATCCGGACTATGATTCCTTTGGTATACTGATAGTCTATTGCAGCAACAGCATAGGTCAGTATAGTAGCTGATTGAATATTTATCGTAAGTTTGAGAAACGAAGCAAAGAAGAAATTCAAATATTTCAAATAGAAAATTAATACGCACATTCACAGGTGCGAATGATGTAACTCTTTGTGAAATTGTAAAGACATGTACAGGGTGTCCCAAATAAACCTGTGCACATGTTGACTCAACTTAATTGATCATGAAGTTCTAAAATGTTGTGTAACCTGTTAATACATCATGCAATAATTAACGCTTGGCTTTCAGATGCCGTATATTTCATCTAATTTAGTTTTGTTAATCCTGAGATATGACAAATTAACTTAAGCTACCTAAAATCGGTGTTGTGCCATTTTACAGTTTAAAATGAATAAAGGTTTACTCCGGAGATACAAATATTGCACCTGTTCGAGAGGTCTAAGCACATGTCATGCAACCAAAACTTTCGTATATTGTCATTGACAAGGTTTAAATTATAGAATGACTGTCTATGTATCCAACAGAACTGAATAATTTAAAAAAAATCAGACCAAATGCCTCCACTCCCCCAATGTTTAAAAACGGATTGATGCCCATTGGAAGAACACGTAAAATTAGCACAACATGAATTTTAGGTAGCTTTAGTTTATTGGTCATATCTCCTCAGGATTGACAAAACGTAATCAGATGAAACACACGGCATAAGGCAAGAGTTTTTTTTCTTTAAAATTTATTTTCAATCATTCACACCTTTTGCATACATGTAGCATGATCACAATACAATACGAGTACATATTCATAAATACAGATATTAATCCATGTTTGCATCACATGACCAAATTATACGCTATAACAAATAGATTGTTTTAAAAATTAGTACATTCAAAACATCTATACATTTAATAATCTCTTATTTTGTACAACACTTTTCATAAACAAGTATTCTCAAATGGCAAGAGTTTAGTCTTTCAAGATGTATACAAAATGTTACACCACGTTTAAGAACTTCATGGTCAATAAGTTGGGTTAACACGCGCACAGGTGTTTTGGACACCCTGTACACCAAGTTTTAAATAACACCTTCACTCGAACCCATGTGTTTGATTGACAGCAAGCACCTATTTTCAAGTCAATATTTAACGCATTTGAGGATGAGAAAGTCGTTTTATTATGAATTTTGTTGTTTCATGACAGTGCAAAAGACTATATACAGGCTTTTATCAGGGCTTTTATGAAGTGCGATTTTAATCCGAGACGAGCATAGTTTGAATAGAAAGTACTCACTTAGCCATCAATATCTTCCATATCCTTCTCTATCTATGTTTAAAGTAACTTTTTTTTTATAAGTACAGGTTTAAAAAACTATGATGATTCTGAAAACGCCTTCTTTTCAATGTAAATCAAGAGCTTTTAGACCATAAGCATGGCTCCACGCTTGGCTTTTCAAAACTCTTCAGGTATCTCGTTTACATTCACGCGGACACTTAAACAATTCCCCAACCCCGGTGTTTAAATCTAAAGATAAAATACACCCCATACCACCTTTAATCGGCCATTATAAGATCATCCTGAGTGAGTGCACACGAAACAAAATAACATTCATTCCATATCTACTAAGTTCATTCCATATCTACTAAGTTTAATATAGTGTATATTCACTTTTTATTTAATTCTAGTAAGTTGAAATATCAAATTGCACACTTCTTCATGTACAATTGTCATGAACACTTAAAGATTGAAATAAAATGCATTTGTAATTAACACGGTTAATATATATTCTACGAGGGTCATTCAATAAGTTCTACCTTCTACCAACGATAATGCAAATGTCAGTCACGTGAGGATTTTTATGGTTTTAGCTCTGAGCCATAACTACACATTTATGGTTAATGATAATTGATTCTATTTTTCATTTCTCCTGATGTGGTCAAAGCCAGAGAGAGATTTTGTCTCTTAGAATTGGCGAAATGATAAGCGCCTCCGAGATGTTTTGCTATTTTTCAGCCGTTGTCGTCATAATGAATGGATAATTAGTTCACTTTTCCCCCAGAAAAGTACAATAAGCAATCTGACCAATTTATCTGTAGCTGAGATTTAGAGCTTTAAATTAATTGTGGAATATTTCAAAAGACTGGCTTATATAAATAGCAAAGGTATTCAGACATTTTTCATAGTGGAATTGTCTTTACTTTTGATTTTATTCTATCAAGTATATCAAACTGTACACCTCTTTTCCTTTCATGTACAGTTGTCATGAGCACTTGAAAGAATAAAAATAAAAATAAATTGTACTTAACACATTACTTTCTTCTTACTTTTAAAATGACATATTGTTAAAACTTGGAATATTTGAATATTTAAATATACATGTCCACTGTAGTATAATATTAATAGGCATAGGCCAATACCAAATATTTAAAATTAAAATATTTGCTTTTCACTGCTTCTCGCAGTGGAACATGTAGTAACTACAATTAGTACAATGGAAGGGCCAAGGATACATAAAAAAAACCAGAGGCCCGATTCAGTGAGAAACCAAAACCATTATGGTAAAGGTCAGTTGTGTACTCAATGGACACATTTCATGTCGCCTGGTGCTTCTATGATAAGAACCATAGGAGTTATCCAACTCAAACTGTGAATTACAACTATTTTAAGGATGACTCTTCATAAAACCGGGCCAGATATCGGAACACCATTAACATACATGTTTCAAGGTGTGACTGGTAACACCTTTCACTTCTCTTAAATCACATTTTCCTCTTCAATTAAATGTACCCACCCCGTCTGAGTGCTGTTTGTCTTTTTTGAGACTCTTCTTGTTTACTATAAATTCACTCTAAAACCATGATTTAGAGGTAATTAGGAATCGTATGATCGCTCTGTAACTTGGAATATATTCCTGATTTATGATCAAAATATACCATTACATCGCTGTGTAGTGCTTTACCATTTTTATAATACAAATATAGATTAGTAAGCCTATCCCTTCACTTCCCTCCAGGCTCCAGCTCTTAAAACTTGTTATTGGACACACACTGTACATTTTTTCAAAAATATTACAAACAAAAGCATTTCTTCGACCAAAATATGGTTGAATCAAGTAACCTAAATAACCTACAGTAATGTTTGAAGCTTTCATATGGAGAGTGGTTGTCAAATAGAATATCTTCGAATTTAGATTTCATTTTTTTAGCACGTATCGGGCCAAAGAATTATATTTTTGGTCATGTTTTTCTATTTGTGCCCAATACGTGCACATTTGCACGTATTTGGCTTTTGCATGTATTGGGCCGTTGCAATTGGGATGGTCATACCCTTGATCTTATTTTCTCACCAACGCATCTGAAAACTTTGTTTCAAATGTTACTAAAACTTGTTATACGAGGTGTGAACGCAGTGTCATGAGTATATTGTTTTCGTTAGCCTAAATCTGATAGAAAGCAGCAAATGTTATGTAGTGATTTGTCTGTTACAATCTTCTATTTTTTCAGTCCCGACCCTTTTTCGGGAAAATTAAGGCAATTGGAGACCAACAAAATGGATATGTGCTGTGTTAGATTAAAAGGTGATGGTCTACCATAAAAACTGTTTTTGTTATTTTAAGTCCTACAAAGTTCATTTTTGGATATGTTGATACTTATGACCATACTAGAGGATTGCCGGAGATTTTTTTTCCAAAATTCATCTCATTTGCATAATAATGGCGGTCATCTTGGATTTTATCGGCTATTTTATCCCGGGGTACTCCTGAGAATACGCAAACATTTGTCGTTGATTTTTTCAACTAAAAATATGCTTATACACATAAATGTTGGGATGACATAGCCCTTTTTTCAAATTTGTGTCCCAATTTTCAAATTTGCAATTTTTTTGACAAAAAATATTAAAAAATCATTTTTTTAACCAAAAATTAGCATTTTTGAAAATTAAAATGGCTATAATTTTTCAAAAAAGAAAAAATGTGCAAAAAAGGCTATGTCATCTCTTGTTGAACTATTTAGTCTAGTTCCATTCGAAATTTCAGCTTCATACATGCTTCCGTTATTGAAAAATAACCCCGGGATTGATCGAAACGACCATTTCGAGAAAACAGCGTTTGAAGTCTAGAAACACTGTTTTTAATTATTATGCAAATTAGGTAAAGCATTTCCATTTTTGAAACCATATCTAAAAATACTATTTGAATTATCACAATTGTTGGTGGTATTTTCATGGCAAAATCTCCTTTATTTCTAAAGTTATTGAATTTATAAGGAATATAACGTTAAATATCACTGGTTGAAAAACAAAGAAATACATAAGATATTTAAAAAATATTTCCGAGAAATGCGTTGGATTTTCGACTTTGATTTGACGTAACTTTGGAACCACTGCTCCGATTTGGATGAAATAAAAAGTAATCAAAAGCAAAACATTAACTGCGTCTTATAGGCATAATATCTTAATAGCCTCTTTTTAGCCACTGTATGGTAGACCATTACCTACACCCTTTGCTGCGGATATCATGCGGTCAAAATAAAAAAAATGCTGAAGAACTTGTTTAATCGTGTGTTTTTCTGGCTTGCGATGAATTGTGGGTTCTTTTCTGAGCTTTTCTCTGGGTCAAAGTTTGTTTTCTAAGTAACTCAACTGCGTTTAAATACTCTTTACCGTAAAACTGACACTAACCAACTGAGCAGGGTATTATGGCTTTTTGATGTTTATGTTCTTGCTCAATGTATTTGCATTTACATAGTGAGCGATTACTTCCCTTTCCTGTAACCAGTGAGAAAATATGCATATGCATATATCAATATACATTTAATGGTGTTAAATTAACGCATCGACTTAAAGGTAGATGACCCGATCACATTTTCGTAACACAGAATTATTTCAAACATACAGAGATTTTTATATCATATGAAAGCTCGTATTTTTCTCATCATCATACTGAAATTTGACTGGCTAATTCGGTATAATGACAGAGAAATCGACGAAATAGCGTTGAATTACCGCGAATGGTGGTTACCACCGATATGGTTTGTGTACTACTCAATGGGTACAGTTCACAGCATCTTGTGCGTCTAAAATAAGAACCATAATAGCTATGCATCTCAAATTTTGGGACACGACGTTTTTAAGGATGACCTTTCATGTAGAATAGAAAACTTCAAGTTGAAAATCGGAACATCTACCTTTAATTTCAAATAAATTAATAGGTTAGATAAATAAAAGGTGCAAATTAGCTCAGTAGCATAATTGAAATGGTACACACGAGCACCGGTGCTAAATTTTGTACCATTGCAATTATGCTAATGAGCGATTGACGCAATTTACTCGGCTAATATAAGGCCAAGTAAAATATGCAAATTAGCTCGCGCGATGACCGTCGTATGGCCGGTGTACATAAACGTGTGTGCGACGTCAACATTAAAGGCATCTTTTCCAGAGAGCGCCCTCTATTCATGATTTTTTTTTTAGAAAGTAGATTTTCTTCCAGATTTACATTTCTGATCATAAATCTTACATACGTTCCAAGTTACAGAGCGATACGATTCCTAATTACCTCAAAATCATGGTTTAGAGTGAATTTAGAGTGAACTGTCGTGTTATCCCGACAGTTTATTTTCACTCTAAAACCATGATTTTGACGTAATTAAGAATCGTATCGCCCTGTAACTTGGAATGTATGTACGATTTATGATCAGAAATGTAAATCTGCAAGAAAATCTGCTTTCAATTTTTTTTTCGATGTTGAGAGCGTTCCCTGGAAAGATCACATAATATACCTTTAATAGGTGCACCGACGTCATAGAATACTAGTTGCCACAACGTTGTATTAAAGTCGCGCAATGACCGTCGTACGGCCGATTATACGGCAACGTTTGTGCGACGTCAACATAACATGAATAGGTGTATGGACGTCAGTATTATAGCGTTGTTATTTATTACGTTGGAATCTAAAGTGGAGAAAGGTGTATAATATAGAGAAAATAGAATGGGGAAAAGTGTATAATATGGAGAAAATAGAATGGGGAAAAGTGTTTAATTCAGAGAAAGGGGTCAAAGGTCATGTAGGGAGCATTTGAGGTCAATGTGTGTATTTTTAAAGAAAGGTGTCTGGATTGGAGAAAGGTGTGTAATTTATATAGAAAGGGGTCTAGATATAGAACCGAGAAAGGTGTAAAATATAAAGAAAGGTGCCTAGCATGGAGAAAGGTAAATAATTTAGAGAAAGGGGTCATAGGTCATATAGGGATCATTAGAGGTCAAGATGTTTATACCCCAATATCGTAGCAATAAGTGCAGTTTAAATTGTTTGCAACATTGGGTCAAAGTTCATGTAGTTGTCTTAAGAGATAAATCTGTATACACCACATGAGCATTACCAAGTATGGTTGCGATTGAAATATTTTCCTATGAGAACACTAAACAAGCCGAACGAAACTAAGCAACATATATAGCACGTCGTATACAGGTCCGATAGGATCATATTGCGTCATTTAAAAAAACCGCAAACCACAAATTGCGTAAGCCGAGAACCGCGCCATCTAGTTAGTTATCATCTGATCATGCTGCCATCAAATGTTCACTGTATATACGACGATTTCAATAAGCAAAGTCTGTGGAAAGAGACACTAAAACGTTGTAGCGGTTTTGTTCGTACGAAAATCTGTCATAATATAAGATTTCAGTTTCAGAATCCAAGTTAAAGTCTTTATCTATCAGGCATGGCCCACAGTACACTTAAATGCAATCAGTCGGTTAATATCGGTCTTACGAGAATATATTCATGACTTGCGTGAAAAATACAATTCGCCGTTTCGCCGTTTTAGAAATATCCCCGGAAAGTTCCCCAATTTAAAAACATAACAAAGCGATGCCCCACACACCATCAAACAGCGACCTTACATCTTCACGTTTGGCTAACCTGTTCACCATGTTGAGGTAGATGTTTCCGGTCAGGCACTATTTAGGTCGATATTATATAAAATCAATCAATTTGTTTTCCATTATAAGTGCAATGGGATAGGTCCTATTCTCGGAGAATAATATTACCCGAAGACCTCATATTTCAAAGCATAGTCTTTTTGGTCAGAAGTCACAAACTGGTCCAAAAAAATGTTTCACTTCTAATAATGTTGAGGAATGCACCAAATCTGATTAAACGGGACAAAACTTAAGTTTTACATACTTAATGACCCACAAACTATATATCGTTGGAAAGCTTATGATTCAAGGTTTTCATTTTTGCAAAAAAGAATCAAATTATACAGGGTGTGTAAAATTTGTATAGGGTGAAACATAAAAAAGTTGATCGTTTTTGCTCCTCACAAAATATTTTGATAGTTTGTACAATTAGGGTTTGGCTGAAGATAGTCACCAAAATCAGAACAACCGCAGAAGGTGCTACCAAATTTGCTAAGAATCACTTGCCCAAAATGTTCACAGGAAAAGTACAGGGTGTCTAAAATTATGATGAAATAATGCATAAAATGAAGGTTTGTATATAATATTCTATGAAATTAAGTTAGCATGGACTATTTAATTTAAAAGAAAATGGTTATCAAAATGAACTACACGAATATCGTTAAAGTACCTTTTATTTTAAATACAGGGTGGTCCAAAATAGGTCTAAATAGCAAAATTTTCATAAATCTATGAACAATTCTGTGAAGAAACACTTCTGGCTTTTTTAGTTAAATGTTTTACTACCCAGGGTAGAAAAGGACCGAAGAGTCACACAAATGAAATAGAGAGACTGCGATTTGGCCATTGTTTAATCAATAAAATGAATAAAACTGTGTGTTTTTTACATTAAAACACTCCCTGAATTGAACATCATATTCTAGTAGAGAATGTCTAGATAACAATTCAATATTATTATTCATAGTAGCAGGCACATGTTATTAACACATATGAGAAGTTTGAAAACTTTCCTATGTATAATTTTAAAATGGCATCAATTTCAAAAGTTCTAGTTTTCCACTATTTTGTGTAGAAACCTATGGGCTCCTCGTCCACCGGCTCCTCGTCCACCGGTCCCACCCTTGACTCACTCGACGTTTAGATTGATAACTTCACTGTTGCTAAACATGTGGCTTTAATTCTTTTTTTATTCGGTAGCTGGATAAATTGTCTTTAATATGATACCAAAAATGTTATGTTTTTTTGACAACTTCTATTTAAAATAGAGACACGTATCACGATTTTAAGGGTTTTTTGAAACGATCCCACCTTATTTGATATACATATTAGTGACCTGTGACCTTTTGCTTGTTTGGAACCGCGGAATTATTACGGGATTACACAAGTTGCGAATTGATTTATTGTGGTGCTCCCTTATAACAAACAACATTTTTTAGAATCATCAAATAGCATCATTAACAATTGTAACTCGAATTATTAAAATTCTAGCCTTAACTATAATGATTATGACACAAGGAATGCTCAAATGCCGTAAATGTTACTCTAATTGGGCTTTTCATGGCCAAAAAGCGTATTTTAGATGTTCATGTTTAGTATTGATGGCTAAATCGTGAAAGTGAGGTGAGGAAAATACCCCCGCAATTAAATGTGATCAAATATATACGTTTTGCGTAGCAAAAAAATACCAACCAGCCTAGGAAAGATGATTTTCTTCAGAAGAATCAATGGTGGAAAGTAAAATAAGCTTAATATACTATCATGCTCAACTGAGCACTTCAAACTAGTTGACATCTGTTCCATTCACTTTCTTTACATTTTCGGTGCATGAGTAACTCAATTTCACAGTGTATCTATTGAATATATTGGACAATTGAGAACCTCTGGGAAGTGACGGACTACTAGTAATTTAAAGAATTCCTTTCCAATGTTGGTGGATATGTTCTTTGAGAACGGTGGGTTGATCCAGATTACATCACACGTGCGTTGCCTTTTTGGTTGTTGCTTTGGAATCTGAGGTCTTGCGAAAAAACCTGATACTGATCGAGCTTGCTGGTACATTGGGTTGGCGTCGTTGAAGGTATCCTCAGAATCAGAGAGTGTTGACAGACGTCTGTATGACTTGAATGTTCCCTGGCTCAGGTTAAGAGTTACATCGAGATAGTACACAACATTTAGGTTGGCTTTTGCAGTGATTATTAGGCCAAAGTCATTCGAGAATTTCGCGCGTAAGCGTTTCTTTACTTAAAAACAATGAAACAAATTCGCTCGAAGCGCGCAAAAAGCCTAGTTTTCTAACTAAACATGTCTAGAAAACGTCCCTGTAACATGTTGTTACGCTTGAATAAGAAATAATATAATTGGCTAAAACTAAAAAGCTAAAAAACAAGAATGTCTTCCATCGGATTTCATGGTTCCAGAAACCCTCTATAAGGCATATGTCGGTTTTGTCTTTCAATAGAAACATGTTTCTTCTCTAGCATTATGTATTATCTATACTTCAAATAAACTTTAACACTAACTATGTTTGAGTGACATTCCATCCGTGTTGGTAATCAAATAATTTGAAATTGATATTTCGTTCTCAACACAATATAATAATTACCTGGAATTTTCAAACCCTAACCCTATATCCCAAGCCTTCATGGAAACCAACTCTATTGGAGCATTCATTGCAAACGATTGGGTATTCGATGGGTACTAATCATTTTGGGACAACCTGTATAAGCCCATAATGGTTCTTCTTTTCTGTAGATGTAGTGAAAACCATACGTCCACTAAGTGTGACGGAAATGAATAGAAAACAGCGATATATCTCCTAAGTGCTATTTATTCGGCAAATTCTAAGAGAAAATATTACCTATCGGTAGATTATAACCGTTCTAAATGTCAGATATTTGTTTAAACCAGTGACGATTTGTTTAGAAGAAAAAAACATGCGCTCAAATTGTTAACCAATTTCACTGGACTTCACTTTATTATAACAGTTCCCGTAGTTTGCTCTATCTTTCATGCAAATTAGGCGACACCTTGATCAAAACTGTTGCGAGAGACCCCCTAGTAATTCAGAATGGGGTGGGTTGTTTTTTTGGTTGAATCGGCCAATGCTTTAAATCAATGATGGATGAACTGGATTTAAACATCATTTGGTGCTAGGTATCCCATTTCGCACCATGAAAATCATAGACAAGTTAAACAATTTCATGTGATTGTACGACTTAAATTGGGGCTAAAATGCAATATGGCAGAACATCAAATCCAGGAGTGGGTGGGGGTCAGAATAGTGTTACTAGGTCAACACGAATCTGTTATCATCGGCACCCAACAAACCAAGTTAATACTGCTTACAATGTTATTCATACATGATAATGCTGTCTTATATACATACAGTCATCACAATAAGTAACTGACCAGGTAATACATGTGCTGATAAACTCTAAACATATTAAATTATAAACATATTGAGAAATATCTCTTTTTGAATTTGAGATATTACACGCTAAAAATGGCTGATTATTATTCCCAAATGTACTGTCTAGTCTGATTTTCATTTTCACATTTTCATTTTCAACACGGGGACTCAGACCGGCAAATTATAGATTACTGGTAGTGGTAGTGCCAATTCACCCGTCGATGGCCTTGTTGTTGGATAGTCGGCCGGTGGAATTGTTACAGTTGATCAATACGGCACACACGCTTTACCTGTCATACTCTCCCCGTGTTGAAAAGAAAATGTTAAAATGACAATCAGACTTGCCCTAACGTCTGGGATCGTAACTTCCTTATTAATAAACCATTCTTAGCGTATACTATCTCACATTCAAGAAGAGAACATTTTCAACAACTTTATAATTAAATATGTTTATGTAGGAGTTATGCTTTTAGAGTTATCACCATGTTTAATACCTGGTCAGTTACTTATTGTGATGACTGTATAGCATTTATTTTTTGATTTTCCATTTTCAGTATTTAAATCATGCTCTTATATCTAACCATACGTGCCATACAACACGGATAAAAAACGAAACAAAAACATGTATTTGTTTTTGGCCAATTTTATGAGAAAAACTTACCTATCGGTAAATTATAACTGTTCTATATAATATCAGATATCTCTTTAACAGTCTATACACAATAAACCGTGACTATTTGTTTAGAAGAAAACAAACATTTCACTGGACTTGTTATTACATTTTTACCGTTCCAAATTGTTTAACTTGTATTTGTTTTAGGCTAATTTTCCGTTTCCTTTGCCCAAAATATGTCTCTGGCTCTGACCGTATCATAGCAGAAGTGGACAAATATATCAATTATCCTTTCCTAAAAATGTGTAGCTTTGATTTAGAGCTGTATCATGACAAATGTCATGAGGATGACATTCACATTGGCGATGTTAGGAGTAAGGAGTTACTGAGAATGTATTGAATGACACTGGTATGTTCAGATTTATCCGCATTGTATGCATCTATTTAAATAGGTATTAATTTTGTGTGAATTTTATGTAGACTTGAATGGTAGTGACTTATCGTTTGATATTAACAAAGGTAACAACGGAAGATGTGAATAACAACACTGTTTGCTTTATTACAGAATGGATACACTGCTCTGATTCTGGCAACCCGACATAATCAAACTGACATAGTTCGATGTCTTATCGAAGCAGGGGCGAATTTGGATTTACAAGAAACACAGGTAATAATCTTAAAAGTGTATTTGATATGATTACGTTTAAAACTGTATGTATTATTTTCGATATGTATTTAATTTAAAGTGTACCATCTACACTAGCAACTGTCTTGGGGCCGGGCACCAGCACGTTCACGTTCACCCGACTTTAAAAGCGAGTTGTTACTGACACCACACTTTTTTATATATTAGTGTTGAATTTGGAAACCTAAAATTTCACGTGGGTAAGTTGTGGGGCAGAACCCCACATTTCCTGGAACAATGGATATTTATATCACATTTTATTTACTACTATCGATATCGATATATTATAATAGGACACAGAGGTCGACGTTGTCGCGGCTGTTTCTACAGGGTTTATTTCGGAATTTACGATTCACTTTATTGAAACGTTATCGTAATAATTTTACTATTTTCGCACAAACTGATTGATACTCAACTGAAGTTCAGCTAAGATATCTACACAAGTGTGTATGCTGTGTACTGGGTTCGTATATTCCTACGTATCGGACACGCAACGACGTCGATTGATGTGATTAAAAATGTGTATGTAAGCCTAAAATCAGTACCAAAATAAATTCATTTTGAGAATAGCGATTCATTAATGAGTTGAAAGTATTGCATCGGGAAGGCCTAGTGAACTTTAACGAACTTATTTCCATATTTCTGTTTCATATTATTCAGACTCACACAATCAGTTTTTTTTCAACGTGGTATGTGTGTGCGGATAGACCTGCGATTTATATTGTGTTCTAACGATAAAAACATGAATCAAATGAAATCAGGACGGATATTGGCGAAGTAGGCCTTTACCTTTGCTTTTACGATTATCGTGTTGTTAACTGAAAACAGCGACAAATACCAACTATTTTATTCTGCCTTATTATTTTACACATGCTGGCTTAAGGAATCACGTCAACCAAAGTCACCTTTATGTAGATCTATTCCAGTTTATAATATAGTTTATGTTGTTATATACATTAAATCACATTGTGATATGATCATCTCTGAGAAGGCATGATATTGGCTGTATGGTTAGTATTAGGCCCATTCTATGTTTACAATTTACAGGCGATGATGGCTATATCAAAATGATTGAAATATAATGTAATGAAGCTCAATAGATCGTGAATATTGACTCAGGTTACACTCAATTGTATAAGACACGGTGAATCGGTGATTTCACCTTTTCGGCAATGTGCAAACAAAGAGTATGTTAAACTTGTTTGAACACAAATATTCCCTTGTTTACTATATATTCGTCTGTTGCATTGTTTAATGTCAAATCATTATTAATTCTTAACTTTAATTCAAATTGAAGGGAAAAGGACGTTTCTATTTGACATGTGTTTAGGGACAGTGGTATTGGGTGCATTAGCAGTAGCTTTGATTTCATTTTACATTGGCGGTGGAGTTGGTTATTTTTTTCCGAAATGGGATAACCCTTTACAAAATTGAACCTTTTAGTCACAGAATAACTGTGATTGTACCAATTGTTGGAAATATGGGTAAGATGTTGGAATTGTTAATGCAGATATTGTAGACAAATCATTCAAAACGGAGCTAATTCACAACTTCCTACGTTTCGATAACATGGTCGAAGATTAACTTAAACAAAATGCCACGAACTGGCACCGACATTTGGGGATGGTTGCATACTGCAGTACAGTTTGCGTATTAATTTGTTTGGCCTCCTTCTAACATAATATTGTGGCGAGCCACTGGTTGTTCAGAATCTTTGGTTCTGGGAGATAAAGAGCGTAAGCAGTGGGTAAGTAGTACATGCTCTTACCTATGACAAATGGATAAAAGGCAATAACTTGCAACCTACACTCTGTTGAATAAATGTGTATTACCTGGTACAAACATGTTCAAGAATCAAAACAACATGGTAATAACATCAAGGCACCAGGTAGGAATGATGCATGTTTAACTTACGCAATTGTTGCGCAATAAATCCAAATAATAATGCGCACCCTAAAGTCAAGCTTTACGCACTCTAAAATGCAAAACCATACATCATTAAAATTATATTACTAATTTCATAATTTATTGTAAACAAAAGTGAAACTAATACGTGCAAAAGGCGCAAAATTAGCATTTTCAACACTAAAAAGTTATAGTATAATGTTTTTAACGTCCTCCATATTAAGATTATGCACGAACAAGAGATAGTTTCATGTTGGACTAAATTAAGTGTACTTTTAATTCACATTCGAGTAATCTATGATTATGGTATCGTCAAAAATTTAAAAAATAAGGAAAAAATCACTTAAAAAATCTTCGCCACGCGGCATAATGTTATATAAGCAACACATCTTGAAAACTCATTATCTCCTGAACAATGGTATGTTCTATTTTTAAACAAAAAATCTGAATTTTTGTGTTTGTCAATTAGAAAGACCTTCACAATCGATGCCGCGCCAGCCAACTAGGAAGGGGCTATATCTTGCTAAGTGTACTTTTAATTCACATTCGAGTAATCTATGATTATGGTATCGTCAAAAATTTAAAAAATAAGGAAAAAATCACTTAAAAAATCTTCGCCACGCAGCAATCAGCGCCCGCGACTTAACTGCGATGAGCTTGTAATAAAAAATAATGGTGAAACACCAGTAGGCCTACTCGCTATTAAATTCTGCTTGCAACTGAATATCACACCTACCCCCACCCCAACACCACCCCACCCAACCCCACCCAACCCACCCACCCACCCACCCAACCACCCGACCCCACCACCACCAGACCCCCACCCAACTCGACATTTAACTCAATCAACGCCCGCGACTTAACACTTTCCACGCGGCAGGCAGCTGCAGACGACATTCCAAAATGTCACAAAATGTTTAAAAAATATCAAAATTATGGAATGTCATTACCATATTTGGAATCATCTTGAGAAATGCATTGACATAAGTACAAACATGCCTAGTATCGGGTCAGTAATCCTTGAGATAGACTTTGAAAATTGTGAAAGGTTTCTGAAAAATCTGTTTTGAGTATGGTAAAATAATAGCCGCGTGGAAAGTGTTTTAACAGCGATGAGCTTGTAATAATGGTCAAATATCAGTAGTCCTACTCGCTATTAAATTCTGCTTGCCACTGACTATCCCCCTACCCCTCCCCCAAACATCACCCAACCCAACCACTACCAAACCCCCACCCCAACCACCATCCAACCCCATCACAACCCCCACCAAACCAACCCGACATGTCTTCACAGTCTCTCTGTGCCAATTACAATTGCTTGCACTAGAGTTTTCGTCTTTTTTGAACTGTTTTACAATTAGAAGTAATCCAAAATGACATAGTGGAAACAAAGTTGGACTCTGTCGAGTCCAGGATCAAAATATTCACTGTTCACGGCTGTTTGATCGCGTGTAAATTGTCCGATTTATAACTAATCTACAACAACAGAGGGCAGCAGATATTTCTGTAAATCCCTAATCGATGTATCGGTAAAGCTTCCCGTGCAAGCTGCGTAACCAAGGATTATAGATAAAAGGGATATGCACCAGTTAGGACGGGGGACTTTTAAAAACATTTTATCACTGCTAGATCCATTTTCTTATGTTCTTTGTTCATTTACTCAGTGTTTAGCTATTTATATGTGACGGTGGCCATTCATACAAGCCCGATTTTACTATTAAGTGGTTATAATTAATTGTTTAGGTTTAAAAACTTGCTAAAATCCATCATTGTTATCATATTTTTTTAAAATTAAGATGCGCTTTCAGATTTAGTGTTTTTATGTTGCGGTTTCAACGCGAACGTCATTTATTCCGTCAAATGTGTCGCGAATTAATTAGTTCGATAAAAAAACATTATACGTAACTCAAAATGTGATATAATATCCCAAAAAGCAAATCGGGGGGGGGGGGGGGGGGGGCACATTTAAGATTCATCATTTTGAGCCTAGGCCACGCTGTGAAAAAGAGTTTGTTCGTTGCGGTTTCAACGTGAACGTCATTTATTCCGTCAAATGTGTCGCGGATTGATTAGTTCGATAAAAAAAACATTATACGTAACTCAAAATGTGATATAATATCCCAAAAAGCAAATCGGGGGGCACATTTTAGATTTAGCCTTTTGAGCCTAGGCCACGCTGTGAAAAAGAGTTTTTTCGTTGCGGTTTCAACGTGAACGTCATTTATTCCGTCAAATGTGTCGTGGATTGATTAGTTCGATAAAAAAACATTATACGTAACTCAAAATGTGATATATTATCCCAAAAAGCAAATCGGGGGCACATTTTAGATTTAGCCTTTTGAGCCTAGGCCACGCTGTGAAAAAGAGTTTTTTCGTTGCGGTTTCAACGTGAACGTCATTTATTCCGTGAAATGTGTCGCGGATTGATTAGCTCGATAAAAAAACATTATACGTAATTCAAAATGTGATATAATATCCCAAAAAGCAAATCGGGGGGCACATTTTAGATTTAGCCTTTTGAGCCTAGGCCACGCTGTGAAAAAGAGTTTTTTCGTTGCGGTTTCAACGTGAACGTCATTTATTCCGTCAAATGTGTCGTGGATTGATTAGTTCGATAAAAAACATTATACGTAACTCAAAATGTGATATATTATCCCAAAAAGCAAATCGGGGGGCACATTTTAGATTTAGCCTTTTGAGCCTAGGCTACGCTGTGAAAAAGAGTTTTTTGTTGTGGTTTCAACGTGAACGTCATTTATTCCATGAAATGTGTCGCGGATTGATTAGTTCGATAAAAAAACATTATACGTAATTCAAAATGTGATATAATATCCCAAAAAGCAAATCGGGGGGGCACATTTTAGATTCAGCCTTTTGAGCCTAGGCCACGCTGTGAAAAAGAGTTTTTTCGTTGCGGTTTCAACGTGAACGTCATTTATTCCGTCAAATGTGTCGTGGATTGATTAGTTCGATAAAAAAACATTATACGTAACTCAAAATGTGATATATTATCCCAAAAAGCAAATCGGGGGCACATTTTAGATTTAGCCTTTTGAGCCTAGGCCACGCTGTGAAAAAGAGTTTTTTCGTACCAGTAATAACGGATTACACAAGGGGTAACATAAAATTAGTGCAGGGTTTGTTGCTAAGCCTTTACCCTGGTCACGCCGCCAGTGTAGCGTGTAAATTACCGGCGTCCATTTTGTGAACCTAAAATGACCAAAGACAAATACGGCTTGTGTAGTGCGATGTGATATTATAAACGAACTGTTTGGTGCCCGTTTCCAAAAATGAAAGTATATTATGCACAAGATTCTTTTGTATTTATAGTTTGATTAACGATAAATTCCGTGTGGCCAATTTTCAGTAAGAGATAAGCAAAGCGACAAAATTAGTGTTGTTCGGTAACTCTCATTGAAAAATACACACTGCGTATGTTGACTATGGGTAACGGCGGCGACAGCACTTATGAAAATATGGTTTAACGATGCCATGATATAATGTTAAAACATACAACGAAATGTTTGATGCCCGTTTCCAAAAATGAAAATATATTATGCACAAGATTTTTTAATATTAAGTGTGTGATTAACGTGTGTGATTAACGGCAATCACAATGGTCGTGATGGTTAAACAACTGATATAATATTGAAATTAATGTTATTGGCAGGTCTTAACCTAAGTCGATCTATGGAGCTAAATGCGCAACTTGTTGAACCTAAAATAGGAAATTCCGTTGTCACTAAAACGAGCACTCGACATGCTCAAGATGACTCGAGAGCGAGTTTCGCAGTATAAGGCTATTTCGGCTCGGTAGATGTAGAACCCGGGTGTAGATCTAACCGTATGGACATCGCACATTCAATTATTCACTATCGGGCGATAACAGACACTAGGAAAGGGCAGTTTTTATAGCCTACGTGTACAATGCGTTTTTGTCTTCAATTCATCGGTTCTTTATAGAATTCTGCCCTATCATCTGTCCGTTTAATTTTACCCCATTCCACCCCTGGTTGAAACGGCTATTGAATAAAGGTTGCTGTTAATGATCTACACCGTATGGCATCATCACCGTCCAGATCTGTGATCACTTATGATCACATAGGATTTTGAGTGGATTTCGTCTAGGATAAATGTTTTTGTTTCAAAGGGACAAATTTAACACTATGATGCAACACTATGATGCAGCAGCGGAACAGCCGATTTCTGCCGATAGTATTGTTCAATTTGTAAATATCCTAAGGTAGATTTCACATTAGACCAAGGCAATTGGAACGATAGGCCTTACGTCGATCAAGTTCCAATGACTCGGAATCGAACATGTCATGTAATAAAATGTGAAGTGGACCTGAGATGAGGATAATTATACGCACGACATTTGTATAGAATAAACCCTTTCCGTCATAACATAGTGTCAAGTACAAACATACCTTTTATTGGTTCAGTAATCCTTGATATACCAAAATCTTGAAAGTTGGAATGGGTTTCTGAAAAACTCGATTTTGCCAAATATGGTAAAGCCAATACCCGCTTGGAAAGTGTTATCAGTGTTATTGCTGACGGAACTGTTCATCATCGTTCCTCAATCACAAAGATTGCGAGCTGGTTAAGCAACTGATTATGGAGGACGGGGCTATGGTCAGGCTGCAGTATGCCTTGGCCGCAACCCACCGTCAGCCGCCATTCCTTGCCGCCAGCCAATCCGCTGCCAGCCGTCTGACCTCGTTCCTTGTTGCCGGGCTCCGTCGAGACATCGTCACTCGCCGCCCAGACAACGTCCAATTTTGGTCGCTAGACTCCGTTCCCTGCCGCAGCCATTCGTCCCTTGCCGTTGTGTTGTCGCTGAAGGTCGTTCAACCCGTCAGCGAATCTTGCTTTTCCCCAACATTTTGTTATTTTCACGTCCGTTGCCCTCCGCGGGTTATCTACCGCTACTATGTGAGCCAGCCTTAAAAGCCACGGTTTTAATAATATTGTTTATGGCTCGGAATCGAACCTGGCAAGTAATAAACTGTGAAATTATCCTCATCACAATTTCTTCAGTTATTTTGGGACCCATTTTGGGGGCCATTTTGAATTTCTAAGTATGTTACCAAAGCAAAAATACTAGATATGAGTTACTAGTGGTCTAATACATGCATCCCATCATAAAAACTATATTTTCATCATACATTTAGGTTGATATTATCCCATTTTTTTGAATTTAACAATTTTGCAGCCACTTTAGGAACCATTTTGGGGGCCATTTTGGCAGCCATTTTGGATTTGAACTATTTTAACAGAGCACAAATACTGGATATGAGTTACTTGTGGTCTAATACATACATCCCATCTTTAAAATTATATTTTTATCATACATTTTGGTTGATATTATGCTTTTTTATGGAATTTTGACCACTTTTGACCATTTATTTGTCGGTCATTTTGTTTTTGAAGTATGTTACTTACTACTTACTACTTATGTCGTTCTCGAACGGTCCTCGTGATGGCTCGCCAAACTACTCTGTCCCTCATGCATGCTTTCATTTCCTCAACCTTCAGTCCTGTGTCTTTCGCCAAGACGTCCAAGTATGTTAAGGCTGGGCGTCCGACAGATATATGTCCGTGCTTGGGCCTCCAAAGCAGAAGGTCAGACACTATTTCATTTTCTCTTCTCATGCAATGCCCGGCAAATTGCATACCTTTTGTAATTTTCCATACAGGTCTTTGTTCGGTACCTTGTCTTTCCAGCTAATGTTGAGTGCAGTTCTCAGCATTCTAGTGTAGCACCCATCTAGAGATTTCTTAAGTCTGTTGGTGATGGTCCATGTCTCAGCTCCATACAGTAGAACACTTTGAACAGTAGCTTGGAAAAGTCTGATTTTTATTTTTCGACAGAGGCTGGATTTCCACACTTTGTTCAGAGCATTGCAGGCCTTCCAAGCAAGTGCTTTGCGTATTTTTATGTCATGCTGGCTACTACCAACCCAAGCTCCCAGGTATTTGAAGTCCTCTACATTGTCTAGGTTACTTCCGTCAGAGGTTTTTAGCTGTACTGCTTGTGTTTGGTGAAATACCATACATTTGGTTTTCTTGGCATTCATGTGGAGCCCAGTTTTGAGTGCTGCTTCCTCAACATATTTCAGCAGCTTCTGTGCCTGCTCCTTAGTGTCAGATAGTAACGCTATGTCATATGCAAAGTCAAGATCCGTGACTTTCTTTGGCCCTATTCTTCGACTTTGTCTAGGCTTGATGGTGAATCCTAGTTCCTCTTCTCTCCCACTGATAGCTATTCTTAAGCAATAATCAAGGATGATTATGAATAGGTAGGGGGTAAGGGTATCTCCTTGGAGTACTCCTGCTAGGATGTCGAACAGTTCCGTATCGCCATCAGGTGATATCACTTTGGCTCTTGTGTGTTTTTGTAGGTTTCATCAATTGCATCTGTTATGACTTGTGGGATACCGTATGCTTTGAGTATCTTGATCATTTTCCCACGATGTATGGTGTCGAATGCCTTTTTGAAGTCAATGAATGTAATGACTGCAGAGAGATTATTAGAATGTATACCTTCGATGATTCTCCTGAGCCCAAGAATGTGTGAGGTAGTGCCTCTTCCCTCGCGGAAGCCATTCTTGTTAGTTCGAAGTAATTCATCTAGGTGAGGTCTTATTCTGTTGAGAATCATTCTGTTGTATGTCTTGGCCACAATGGAGTTCAGACATATGCCTCTGTAGTTTCCTGCTTGACTTAGGTCACCAGATTTTGGGACTGGAATCAGGTTCAATATTGCCCATTGGTCAGGTTTTTGCTTTTCTAGGAGGGCCTTATTACAGATGTCCAGTATTATATCATCAAGATTGCATCTTGTCAGGAGTTCAGGTGGAATGTTGTCCTCTCCAAAACTTTTCCCCTCCTTGATAGATTTCTTGGCTTTCTGGTACTCGGTGTTATTGAAGGCAGTACACTTAATTGGTAGTTCTTCGAAAATCTTTGGGATGTCTTCATCTTTGTCAGTCACTACCGGTGGATTTCCTAGGAGTTGTTGGAAGTGGCAGTACCAATTGTTGACACGTTCTTCCTTTGTCATTCCTTTCAGGATTCCAGTCCTAGAGGTTTTCCTTCCACTTACTTCGTTAATGAGCTCCCAAGATAATCTGTGTTGCATGTTTAGGGTTGCCTTTTCCACTTCTTTTAATTTCTTGTCCAGGTATTCAGAATTGACCTCATCATAGGCTTGGTCGAGTTCCCGTTTACCTTCTTCAAACTCGTGTGCAGACTTTTTATTGTCTTCTGTGACATGTTTTTCATACTTCTGTCTTAGCTTCTTTCTGGCAGTTTCTACTTTCCTACTGTAACACAGTGCCTTTTGCCTCTTCTTACATATTTTTGGTAGTAGTTTCTCGGCAGTTTCTTGATTTGCTATGATAAGGTTTCCATATGTTACTGTTTTTTATGGAATTTTGACCACTTTTGACCATTTATTTGTCGGCCATTTTGTTTTTGAAGTATGTTAACAAAGCAAAAATACTAGATTTGAGTTTCTAGTGGTCTAACACATACATCCCAAGTTAAAACTATACTCTGATCATACATGTTGGTTTATATATGCCAATATATGGAATTTTACCCATTTTGGCGGCCATTTTGGCGGCCATCTTAGATTTAGGTGTGTTAACAAAGCAAAAGTTCTGGATATGAGTGTCTAGTGGTCTTATACATGCATCCCACTATTAAAACTTTACTTTCACAATACAATTTGATTGCTATATGTCATTTTATGAGATTTGACCAGTTATGGCGGCCATTTTGGACGCCATCTTGCATAACCCCTTAGCATTATGAAAATATTTTTGTTAACATCCTGATTATGTCTTAGGATCATAATAGGAAGTAAAAAAAGAGTTCTGTAGGAGATATCCCGTGTAGTGTAGTGCACCCTTAAGGAAATTGATATTGTGCTGAATGTACTTGAAATGTACTGGAATAGTTACCTTGAATCATTTGGAACATTTTGTGATTATTTTAATGATCTTTCCATGTTGTTATAATTATTTATTAGTGGATATTGTCATGTATGGATACCTGCTATACTATGTTTGGTCATCTCGAGACAGTGACGTAACCGCGTATTCTACTAATTGCATCACATAACGCGCGCGCATACTCGCGGCGCTGGCGTACAAACACGAGCGTTGAAAGGCGGAAGATACACACGCGTGCGTAAAAGCTGCGCCTGTTCAGTTACGTCACTGTCTCGAGATGGCCAAACAGAGTATATCTACTGAAGATAGCAACATTAACATAGCAATATTACATTTTGTGAGGACAGCTACAATCCTTTTTAAAAGAAATACTTGTCAGGACAGCGTTCATCCTTTTGAGAGAAATTCCTTTTGAATTGAATATGCCTATGTGTGTTTTTACTAACAGGGGTACATGCACTGTGTTGTTGTACAAAAATAATCAAAATAGACTCCAAAATGGTAACGTTGGTGACTTTCCCAACCAATGTTCAAATTTGATTAATTAATCTACAAAATAACAGAGCAGATGTACACTTAATCAGGGCAGATTTTGTTTATCATTTAAGTTACCTGTTAAATGGTTTTGCCTCCAGAATGCAGGCATTATACGCAATACCTTCATGGATGTGACCCTCACATCTTGAACTAGTTTGACAACTTGAGCTTAACTTAGGGATCACATCAAAACTCGACCGCCCGGCAACCGCGGGTTACGGCCGGTTCCGTTCGGTTCTCACAAAACGTGTCGTCTGTTATAATATACACACATAATGAGGTCAAATAGTAACACTCTGGTGAACACGACCGGTTGAAAGTGCCTCGTCACACACGTGAGCAATAACATCTGAAGTAATGGGCTCTTTTAAGACTTAAAAGTCTCAGTTAAACAACCAGTACAATACAGCTATTGATTTTCGCTGGGGTTGGCTTTTTCAATCTGTTTATAGCTCAATTAACTTTTTAAAATCAATACCGAAAGTCTATGAATGTTTTTTTTTTATAGAACGATTATAGAGAGAGCTATTATGACCGCAAAGTAATAGATTGATAGTGTAAATTGGTCAGATTACAGCATTAAGTCAACCGGCGGTTGTTCAGTGTTGCATGCGCGAATATTCATATACCAGTAAAACATTTGACCTGAAAGAACCGGGCGGAACCGCCCGTAACCGGCAGTCAACGGGCGGTCGAGTTTTGACGTCTCCCCTTAGTAACACAACATAAGCTTAAACCTACTCCATCCATCATCCATGCATGGAATAATTCAAATTAAAAAAAAAATAAAAAAAATTATAAGCTTACTTCATAGATTGTTTCAAATGTGGCCAAATTGTACTCAAAGCTTCATTGTAAGTTACTTTTATGCTCAGTATCACAGCCCCCCCCCATGTACTTCAATCAAGTGCTTACGTGACATTTTTTTACCCAAGTGGTGCACCTTAAAACTGTGCAGGACAGCTGAATTTGATCCGACATTGTCCGGTCAGCTGAGATGAAAGGCAGCGGTTTGTTTAAAAATCATCCCTTTCTCTCTAAAAAAACATAGAATTACAGTTTCCAATAGGCTTACTTACCAAAATACGTCAACATGGGTCAAATTAAGGCAACAATTGGATCGAAACAATCTCATTCTGGTTGAAAAATCCTTGTTTACAATGTTTGTCTCCAATAAAATTCAAAAAACAGCTGATATCTGACCTAATTATACTTAAATACGGGGTCAAGGGTCAAACATGGCCGAATTCCTTCAAGGGGTCACACTACTATAAATAGAGCTCCATAGGGATATGTACACAAACACTGATATAAAACTCTGTTTTAGACCACTAAATTGCGAAATTGGACCTTGTAGAGTGGTTTTTTTCTGAAAGATGATCACATTTTGTAACCAAAAAGTGAAACAAATAGGTAGGCGAACCTGCTCGATTTTTCAAAATACGCCCATGGAGTTGCCTACCTCTCTGACGAGCTTGGAAATGCCGCCGTAATCGTCAATGTTTTCAGTAAAAAACACACATTTGAAAGATCTCTCAAAATGTATCTAGATGAAATTTATAGTCAGGGTGCATGTAGGTGATGTCCCATTAATCATAATTAATCAAAAAAATCATAGGCATTTACGCAATTGTATTACTGTCAAGTTTTTTAATTGAGGATTTTGCCATGCATATTTTCCGATTCTAGTTTTAAACACCGCCCTTAAGGGAAAGGGATACCCCATTTAGTGTAGTGAAGTACAAATATACCATGTATTGGTTCAGTAATCCCTGATATATACCAAAATCTTGAAAGTTGGAAAGGGTTTCTGAAAAACTCGGTTTTGCCAAAATGGTAAAGCCAATAGCTGCGTGGAAAGTGTTATCAGACTGAGACCGTGTATAGCATCGTCATGAAAATGTGGGTAGATTTAAACTCGGATTTTGAAGGAGTTAACAATATGTGTCGATCAATGTTGCATTGGGAAGAATGGTCACAATAATGTGATGTTCAATGCCTAATTTAAATAATCAATAATGACAATGCTATCTACTGACGATAGCAAACATGGTTATCTAAATGTGTGTAGATTAACTCGGATTTGGAAGGAAATTATAATGCATCGATCAATGTTTCAATACGGCAGATTGGTCGCACGTGTAATGTAAAGATTGAGTTGCACATAATGACTGCCAGAATGGTCTTCCATCTAATTATGTTGAGATTAATGCCCATTTAATGTCCGAAAACTCTAGTTGAGTAATTGTATATAACTGAAAACAAAAAGGTGAGTCGTTATGAGTCCTTTTGTACGTAAAGTGACACACTTGACATGCCTGAGGTTACGACGAGTCCACTTTGGATTCGGATGAGAAAGCCCTTGTAAAGTAGTATCTGCGTGATGTATTTGGATGATCATGGATATGATCTAGCTGATACCATGAAACATATTTCATGAGGATCAGCGTAGTCTGTAAAATGTGCAATATGCGTCAAAATCTCGGCTCGGGCGGTTGATATAAATTGGGAAATTATCAATAAAATCCCTAGATGCCCCTGCACCTTTGTCTTCAAGCCTCTCCCAGAGTAGCACAACTCTTCACAAAAACGAGTCATTATATCGAATTCAGAATAAATCGCGGGTGCTCCCAGTAAAAAAGGAATTGCCTCCTGTTGGTTTGCTCAATACATCGCATTTTTGCCCACTCACTCCGAATGCAAACTATGATTCAATAAAGACTTCAATTAATTTTGAACCTGGAATAAGTCTATTCTTTCCCATTTAGGTGAAAAACCCCCCTTAACTGACCCGACCGACACATATTGCCGAATACCGTATACTGAATACTGACGTCACCGGGCTATAAACTGTCACGTGCATGCGTTTCTCAAATCATCTCCAGTTACGGATATGTGGAGAAAACATGCACTGTCCATCGTGTAATCAAATAAGTCATGTTCGTGCAAGTTCAATACAAGTTTAAATGAAAATTAACGGATATTTTCCTCAATCACAGTGATTATACTTGGCATTCACTAATCACAAAATGACTAATTAGTGCAATAACACAAATAGCCTTGCGTGGTATAATACATATAATAGGTTGCCAGGTATAATACACTATTATGAACATTACGTATATTTACCGCAACATTATTAACGGCGCATGCTTACGGCGATAGTTCAGGTATTTATTACATACGGTTTCAATCTATTTTGTATCTCTTCGCCATCTTTTTGCATGGGAATGGTCTATGATAGCCCACTGACATCTATTTCGGTTTTTGAATACGGAATTGTGTACGCTATTTCATGTAGATAAACTTAACATGTTTTAACATTTAAGTTTTGTCACCTAAGTCTACAATTTCATTTGCGTGGAATTCGGTAATTTTTTTATTGTTTTATGCCTGTCCAAAATTATATATACGAAGTCTCAGGATTGATGCTATTTTTGTGTGATAATGCACATTTTTTTGGCATGCCAAACGTTCTTTATATTACGTGATAGGCTTTTATATCGTTATGCAATTATTCCATGATGCGTGCATACAAAGTGGATGCATTACACATGTGTCCTATTGAATGTACAGTGAAGGATTTATAGGACAACGCTCTAGTTCTTTGTCAGCATGACGAAGACCAAATAACTCAATGTTTTATGTTTGTACCATGGGTTTGGCGGTGATGTTGCATCATATTGTGCATTATTGATCTGTATGTGCACTCTGTCGTTTACAATCTGTTTTTAATACATCCATGTTCGTAGTTATGTTTCATCTCATTTACGAATGCTCTTAGTTCGTAAATCCTATGTCACTTGTCTTAGCACGCGATATTCAGTTTCATGTAGAAGGGTGGGATTTCCGTGTTACTGTTCGGGACGCGGAACGCCAGATTGTAACGGGCAATCTGGGACTGCCTTATGATTTTAAATAATTTTAAAAGCCTGGTCAAGGCTAAGAGTTAGTTGGTCCTGTCACTAGGATGTATCAAATTAGGATTCTGTCGGCCAACATTGTGCGGGATTTTTTTTCTATAGACCTATATACAATTCAGGAAAATTGGTGTCCATTTCTCCGCTAATATCCCACATTAGGGGACCATTTTCTAGCGCAGATTTTTGCAGCAAACTTGTATGTAGAGCTTCAGCTATCTGATATCCCTCCCCGCCCCACCAATCAATGTTGAGGGTCCCAAAAGACCGTGGTGATGAAACTGTTCCGAAAAACATTGGACACTGGTGGGAGGGGGGATTTTTCATCGAGGTCCTCAAAGTGTTCCAACAGTAATTTCTTGGACTGTTCCTAACTATCGAAAACTCACTCAATATGACAACTTTCTATAGACGATAACTATTCTAATTTAAAAAGTGGCAAGATATAATATGTACTTATTATAATATTGTACAGATTAAGTAAATACGACATTTACATTGTTAGGGACTGGTCATGGTACGCGTGATTATGACTCGTTTATATGAATTGCGCGAGTGTTAGTCTTACATGGGGTGCAACGGGGGAATGCAGTTATTATACCTTTTTTTTATCTCATTATGTTTTGTTTTTTGTATGGGACCGGTCACAACCCTATCATAGACGCTGTCAAGTAATAACTATTGTGTCAATTACTGTAGCGTTTTAATTGTCATTGAAGTCAATGAATGATTGTATTTTCGTTGCATTTACTTAACGTGAAGTTTATGATTTATCTTCCGTGATTCATAAATACATTAACAGTACGATATGCAGTGTGAGGGATTGGTCATTTTGCATGTGGTGGATGGATCTTTCATACCGTTTTGTTATCTGTTAAGATAACAAAAATAGTATATACCTTAAAAGGAACGCACGTGTGTACGTTTAACAGGATATATTGAGAAATGTGTGTTTATAAAAAAATCATAGTGGTATCGTCGTCAGGTTTTCCTATTTCTGAAATTGTCAACCACAAAATTCACGAGCAAAAGTTACTTAATTTGGTGTAAATCTTTTAAAATATAGATCATGTGATTGTTATGCTTCATAATATTAGCACGGATTACTTAATCCATATTCAACTCAGTTCAACGGCATTAGAAACAATGAAATAGCTTAGGACATGTACGATTTGACCTAGACAAAATTTCAACATGAATTTGTTTTTGTTGTAATTGTTTCAAAATGCCCTTTCGAACATTTTTATTAAAAATAGATAACATTTGAAGTTGGGGTAAATGCTAATGTGCATAACATGGGTACATTTAGCCATACTAGTCGGGTATAAACAGGGGTAACCGTGCACCCCCACCACCCAGGACTCCCCCACACCATCTTTCTTGACTATTTTCATGGTCCTAAAACATATTCAGGATGTTACCGAATAATTATTTCGTATTATTCAAGATGGCGTCCAAAATGGCCGCCAAAACTGGTCAAATTTCATAAAATTGTGTTCTCGCGTGTATGATAATTTGTATTGCAGTCGCGTGCTTGCAAGTGTTTTGGGTGCGCATACTAACTGCGCAGGAGTACGCACAAGTGTGTTTCGGTGCCTCGCCTATGCACAAGTGTTTTTTTATTCAAGAGTAGTGCTGATAGTGCGAGTACTACTGCACACCCCCACCCCTCCAAAAATATGTAGGTGGGAATGGGGGTGGGGGGGGGGGGGGTGCGCGGTAGTAGGCACGGGTGTGTTTCGATGCCTCGCCTACGCACAAGTGTTTTTTATTCAAGAATACCCGCAAGTATGTTTGAATGTGCGAACCAAACAACATTTAAACATACTCGCGAGCACCCGAAAACACTTTCGCATACAACGGCGCATCAAAAAACATGTGCGAGTACTCGTGCTTACCCAACAACACTCCTGGGTACATGCGAGAAAGAAAATACACTTGTGCATTCGTGTGCGATTCAAAAAAACACTAGTGTGCACTGTTCAGCCAAAAACACATGTGCGCACACAAAACCAATTGCGCGTAAGTACATGCGCTACACAAGTGCGTACTACCCCGCATACAAAATACATTTCTGCATTTCAGACGCCTACATTCAAAAACCTTTTAGCTTACACGAGAGAACCTAAAATATGTGTGGGTACTCCACCTGTACATCAAAGGGTGTTAATTAAAATGATTCTGTACGCGTATGATTTATAAGATATAATATTTAATTGTGTCCAATAATCGTCTTTAATCCTGTTAATCAGCGGCAATCACGCTACAATCATCATCAGTCATATACGAGTTAATCAAGAGTATAATGGACAGCATCAAATAATCTATAATCATCGTCATCAATCAGGTACTTTTAATAATGTTATAACTCTCATCATGGTTTATAACATGTAAAAAAACATTAACCTTTCGTGACCCGAACTTCAATTGACTCGGGTAGCAACCAACTCCTCTGTGATTAACCCCGGCTATTATCGACGGTACATAATAAACCAACTCGACCGAAACATGTACGTTATTGATAGTATTGGACACTTTACGATTGACTTTGATGATAGTTTAAGTGTAAATAAAGCTAACCACCAGCAAATTTGGGACATTTTCGGAAGAAGGGGGTCGTCAAATTTGTTTCATATTAAGTCTATGAATACCTTTAGACAAACCATCATTCATGGTGGGCATAAAAAAATCTCAGTGTTTCTAGATTATATTATACATGCAGTTCAATTTTCACAAATTTGACTTTTCAAATCATGAGCAAATCCCATCATGTGCATGTAAATACTTCCACATCCATTTTTTATTGGCATATAGCAAACATATTTCTTGTTATATTTTATCAAATAATAGACCTGCAGTGTTTCTAGTTTTTAACAATGAGAGTTTTTATTTCCTCAATTTTCCATGTTTTTATGTCAAAAAGTGATGTTTCAAATGTCTCCTGTTCTCAGTTGGACAGTGGTTCAGGTGTTAGTTTGTATGTTGGTTATAAAGAGGAGCCATGGCCCTCACAGGTATGAAATAAAATCATTGTGTTTTAACTTTTATGTTATAGAAACACTGGGTCAAAGCATAGACAAATTTCAAAGTATCAAATTCCAATTTTCACAGTATCTTCCGCATTTTTGTAAAAAATCCTTTTAAGTTTTCATGAATGATGATTAAATTCATTCAAAACTATTCAATAGTAACCCTAAATTATTTTCAACAAGTTTATTTATCAGTGTTTCTAGTCTAATGGTACTTTTCAATGAAAAATAATTACGGGTGTGACATTCAAAATGGCCTAAACTGGAAAAGATATGTGGGTTGTGTTAAAATCCATTAAGGTTCAGGTATTAGTGTGTATGTTGGTCATAAAGAGGAGCCATGGCCCCTTACAGGTGTGAAATAAAATCATTGTGCTTTAGTTAGAATGGTATAGAAACACTGGGTCCATAACATAGACAAATTTCGGAGTATCAAATTCCAATTTTCACCGTATTGTCCGTATTTTTGTCAAAAACCCTTTTAAGTTTTCATGAATGATGATTGAATTCATTCAAAACTATCCAATGGTAACCCTAAATTATTTTCAACAAGTTTATTTATCAGTGTTTCTAGTATTATGGTATCTTTCAATGAAAAATAATAACGGGTACGACATTCAAAATGGCCTAAACTGGAAAATATATGTGGATTCTGTTAAAATACATTTAATTACAAAGTGGTTCAGGTGTTAGTTTATATGTTGGTTATAAAAAGGAGCCATGGCCATTCACAGGTGTGAAATAAAATCATTGTCTTTTAATTATTATGTTATAGAAACACTGGGTCATAACATAGACAAACTTTAAAGTATCAAATTAATTATAATTTGTACGGTATTTTCCGCATTATTTTCATGAGTGATGATTGAATTCATTCAAAACTATCCAATGGTAGCACTAAATTATTTTCAACAAGTTTATTTATCAGTGTTTCTAGTCTAATGGTACATTTCAATGAAAAATAATTACGGGTATGACATTCAAAATGGCCTAAACTTGAAAAGATATGTGGGTTGTGTTAAAATCCATTTAAATAAAAAGTGGTTCAGGTGTTAGTTTGTATGTTGGTTATAAAGAGGAGCCATGGCCGTTCACAGGTGTGAAATACAATTATTGTGTTTCAATTATATGTTATAGAAACACTGGGTCATAACATAGACTAATTTCAGAGTATCAAATTCCAATTTTCACAGTATCTTCTGCATTTTTGTCAAAAACCCTTTTTAAGTTTTCATGAATGATGATTCAATTCATTCAAAACTATCCAATGGTAACATTAAATTGTTTTCAACAAGTTTTTATCAGTGTTTCTAGTCTAATGGTACTTTCAATGAAAAAATATTTTGTGTATGACATTCAAAATGGCCTAAACTGGAAAAGATACGTGGGTTGTGTTAAAATCCATTTAAATAAAAAGTCAAATTTACAAACAAAAATATAAGTCAATGTGTTTTGATTATTACAATTACAGTGTTTCTAGATTGAAGGGGTACTTGCCATACTAAATAAACTAATTCAGACCGTACTGAATCTACTATTTTGACACTGTTTTAAGGTCAGTGTCAAAAAATATGATAGGAAGGAATGGTGAGTTTTGAGTTAATTTCATATCTGCGAGGCATGAAATCCGAACAGCTGTTTACGAAGATATTGACTATAGTACCAGCACCCATTGATGTTTAAAGACATAGAAGCTATGCTTGTTGACAAAGAAAAACAGCGTCGGAAGCTTAAACAACTTAAAGACATTTGTAAGCAGTTTAACATAGATGTTATTGGTTCAAAGATAAGGAAGGATTTCTTTATAAATCCACTTCTAGACCTCATTTTGGCATGCAAATGTACATAGGAAGGAAACCAAAACAGTTGTTTATGATAGTCCTGAGTTGCAGTTGATTTTTTTTTTTTTTTGCTCCTGGTAAAGTCATTTGATTTTTATAAGTGACGAGAGACATCTACATTCTATTTGAGCAAAAGAGAGTGTAAAAAGAACTTGTGTATGGTAAACATAATGTACCCACTAATACATCGGTAAAGGCAAGTGACATAACATAATGTAATTTCAGAAAAAATTGGAAAGGTATATACCTCGGATGAGCTTCACATTTAGTGAAGTATTGAATATTTTGATACCAATGTGTAAGGTATGTGTAGTGTGAAATCCGTTGACACAACCATCTATAAAACAATGATGAATCAATATGAAGTACGTATCCCATGAAGAGAAAAAAGTGCAGTTATGAAAATTATAGGCCTACAGTTGAACTGCTGCTGTAAATCACCTTTGCTATGATGAATTAGGTTTTAGAATATATTGTAAAATGATCGATTAAGATTGGGTTTGGTATGTTTTGATGAACAACAGCATGTGTTGTAAAATCTTCTTTTTGTATAATTCTGAAATTACCTAGAAACACTGTAAAGGAGCGTGACATTATAATAATGCTTTAACTATGTATAAAATGATAACTTCAGAAAGTTTTATTGAAGTTCGTGAAAAGTTCTATTCCATGGAGAGCTTTTAAAGCGTGTAGACAGGGGAACTAGTTCTTATAAGCATTAAAATACTTTTTTTCTTTTTTTTAACATTTTTTCTCCAAACAAATAGAACCACCCATACCTTATTTAAAGTATTAAGAAGATAACTTTATTGACACTCTTTTTCAAAATAATAGTTTGAAATCTGCAAGTAGTTAGGAATGGCAAAAAAATTAATTCTAAAACGTTCCTATGCAAATTGGAGAAAATGGGTAATTTATAAAATTCTTTATGATTTTTTTCTTCTTAAATTAGAAACACTGTAATTTGTTTAGCACACCAGGAGAAGAAACAGTTTATAAAAGAAATGTCACAGACCCAATACTGGTGAATTTTGATGGCCCCGAATTCTATCGAGCATAATATAGGCCTTGTCTTATCTATGCCCCAAACAACATTAACATTGTTGGAGTGTTTTTATTTTACAGAAGCTAGAACTCAATGGTTTTATTTTTGCTTACATGGGGCCAAGGGGTGTTAGTTGTGATTGCAATGCAAATTTATTTTGAAACCGCTGTCCAACTGAAAAACTTAACATAAAAAAAATCATATTTTTGGTGAAAAATGCCTCGTAAATTGGAAAAACTATCATAATTTTCTCTAAGAATAGAAACACTGATGCTTAGTTTATACTGTATTTATAAAGAGGACTCTATCAATAACTTATCATTGGGAAATCACTTTGAAAACTCTAACTTGTAAGCAATGGCAATGCCATATATCAAATAACATGTATTTTGAAGTAAGGAAAAAAAGGTGAAATTACGCAATTTTTGTGATAAGTTTTTTTCTAAAATTAGAAACACTGTGATTTTTTTAGCGCACGTGAAGAATGAGACTATCATAGGGATGCCACATACCCAATGAGTGCCGACCCCCTTCTTCCGCCAACCTGCTGGTCCTTATCTTTATTGACACTTAAAATGCATCTCAATTGCTGGTCATGGGAGAGATTGCGCCGTCATGGATATTGTTTTCCAGGGATTGTTTTTTGACTTCGGACGACTTCTAATCGCTTTAGACATCATCATTGAAAATGTAATGACTCTTTATTGCAACATCTGGGGATATATCAGTGGACACAACAGTTTTGTACAGAGACGCATCAAATTGACATTTGCTGAGAACAGAGAATGTGACGATTAAAATGTTTTGTTGTAGAGACGAAGGGATTTAGAGAATAAATACCCTCGTCGCGGTTAATGATTTTGGCCCCTGCCTTCATACCAAAATGAATTCTCTTATCCATCACTTATGTTTGTCGTAGTCTTTGTGAAGGATTGTTGCACCGTCCCAATCGATCGTGTGATTCTCTTGTGCTATGGTCCGTGACAGCTGATTTATGTTGTTCCGTCGTATAATCCTTTGTTGGCTCTCGTGAAATTTTTGGTCGCTAACTTTCTTGGCGTATTATTGTGTTCATAAGCCTTTTTCCAAACAGACGATATGTCTCACTAACGTAGGCCTTGTCACAAGTGTGACAAGTGTGACAAGGGATCTTGTAAACACAATCGCTGGTCTGTAACGTGTCTCGTTTTTCTTTGATTGTATCTTTTTAATATTTTATAATGTTGTTATTTGTATTGTGTACGGCGCTTTGATCTTTTTTGGAAAAGCGCCTTGTAAATGCTTTGTAATAATAAATAAAAATAAATATTTGAGATGCACTGATAGTCGTTTAAGTGTGTTGTAAGGTTTCATTGCAATCTGGATATTGCAATTCGTTAAGGACCTTGGTAGTCTTTCAGACACACCTTGGATGTAGAGGTTAATTACCATGCCATTGCTCTCTTTGGTGTCATCCTTTTTCCTGGCCTTCTTCATGGTCTTGTCCTTCATCTGTTGCTGTGCTCTTTTCAAAGTCCAGCTGATGGTATCCACATCGTCCTAATGCTTCTTTGATCCTTTCCCCTCTGCTATTCTGTCTGGTTCTTCTGTGATAATTTGTTCATTCTGTCAAACAGTGTTCGTATTACTCCAATTTTTTTGATGTAGAGGATGTTGTGACGAGAAGTTTAGGTACTGGTCCGTGTGTGTTTTTTCCCCTGTAAATTAGTAATTTCACAGAGCCGTCTGCTTTTTGGACGATAAGGGTGTCGAGGAATGGTATCAGTCGTTTGTCTTCCTCTTCGTGTGTGAACTCGATGATGCCTGTGTCATCAATTATGTTAAGGTGGTCTGTTAGTTGTTGTGTAGTGTCTTTCTTGGTGATCTCGAGGATGTCATCTACAAACGCTTCCACAGTTTTGGTTTGCAAGTGATGGGTGCTGTAGCGATAGCTTCCTGTTCTAGTCATTCCATGAACAAGTTAGCGATGGTGGGGCTGACAGGACTGCCCATGGCGGCTCCGAATGTCTGTTTGTAGACGTCTCCTCGAAATATGAAATAGATGGTTGTTAGCACAAATTGTAAGACCTCTATTAGGTCGTCTGTGTTGAGTTTTGTTCTGTTTTTTAGTGTGACGTCCTTCTCAAGTCTTACTTTAATAATTTCCAGTGTCTTCTGGAAAGGAGTATTGGTAAATCAGGCTATCACATCATGTAAGTTGAAGATGTCATCCTTTTCTATCATGATGCCTGATACTCATAGTATTTATTCTCTAAATCATGTCTACGATCCACTGTTAACACCTGAGCTTCCTGGGACCGAGGGTGCAAATAAATCTCGCTGGAAAAACAAGTGGATCAAGTCATTACCGAAGAAGTCTTCCGAACGGGAAGACGAAATTGTCTAGCATGTGAGTAGATATTTGGATTTGTACAACAACACATTTTAATCATTTCAATCTACAATCCTGATGACCTTTGAACATTCTTAATCACAACATGTTACCATTAGGTCCTATCTCAATTCCAATAGCATAGTTACATTTCTTGTGAGATTACCGTTCAGAAAATATATACTTTTTTGCGGTATGCTTATTCAAATATCAGATGGTGTAAAATGTACAAATCCGTACATGCAACTTAAGGGTGGCGAGTTCAAAACACATGGTCATTACCCCCAAACACTTGCAAAGATATCTAAAGAGGAATTCGAGCAACCAGAAGTTTGCTCCATACCATGACAGGTCATTTTTTTTAACAATTTGAATGCCAATGGTGGTCGGTGCCACCATGGCGTGTTGCGTGATGCACAGTCATGACCTCCCTGGTGATGTTTAACCAAAATTCAAAACAAAAATGGTGAAAATCACTACTATATCTTCGGAAATACTAAAAGAATATCTTTATTTTTAATTTTTACTGATTTTGATTGAAGAAATCTTAAAAGAGTGTTTATCGAACACGGTAACATTGTTGAATTTCGTTTTTTGAGAAATCTCTCTGTGCTTCTTTAGTACAGTAGCGAAGCGTTGTCAGTTTTATTTAAACAAACTGGTATGGGCAACGAGCACGCCGATCGAACCGTAACACGCAAATAGCGCCGTTTACGCGCGTCGGGATTCCGTATCTGCAGTGTGTGTTGTTTTTGAATGGTCGAGCTAACTGTTTAAATACACTCTTGTGTAACTTAAATAAACATGACTATTATTTTAATTTTGTAATTTCAGGTTTGTTTTCTAAAAATTGAATGATTACTGTAATAAACTATCTTCATAATTTACATTGTCTATTTAGGAATGGTCTTCAAATCGCTGGTCGTTGGAACGGGATTAAATCATGTTTCAGCGTGTGTGCATCACCAATCGACAATGTTGTTCCGTGCGTCCTGCATGTTTGTTTTACTCAGTCGTTGTGCTCGTGAAATAAACCACGGAGACGCGCGAACACCGATGTCGATTAGTGATGTACACACGCTGAAACATGATTTAATTTAATCTGCTAATCAGATATAATATAGCTTTGCTTTAATACGATCATTGCAACATATTGATGCAGGTTATAAGCCAACTCAAATTGTTTGTCATAAATAGTACATGTATCGATGATTTCTATATACACAAGGACATCTTCAGATCCCAAGTTCCGGGCGCTCGGTAAAGTCCCAAACCGGTTGATCTTTAGAGTTCCGTTAATTATAAGCTCGTGTATTTCAGTAGTTTTACTGAGGCCACTGGGAAGAATCTAAGGTCATATCTCAGGTACCCGCGTTATCTAAACACCGATGTCGATTAGTGATGTACACACGCTGAAACATGATTTAATTTAATCTGCTAATCAGATATAATATAGCTTTGCTTTAATACGATCATTGCAACATATTGATGCAGGTTATAAGCCAACTCAAATTGTTTGTCATAAATAGTACATGTATCGATGATTTCTATATACACAAGGACATCTTCAGATCCCAAGTTCCGGGCGCTCGGTAAAGTCCCAAACCGGTTGATCTTTAGAGTTCCGTTAATTATAAGCTCGTGTATTTCAGTAGTTTTACTGAGGCCACTGGGAAGAATCTAAGGTCATATCTCAGGTACCCGCGTTATCTAGAATAATCGGTGAAACTACAATGTAGTACGCACTGACACTGTTATGACTTCACTGTTATCACGCGTTGTTGTGTTTCGTCTACAGTTAGCTCATTTTCTACCCACGCCAAATCATTTCCCTATCGAGATACGTGTAAAAAGGAAAAAGTTTAAGACACATTTTCTATCCTCTTGTTATAGTTACATGGCATAATGGTTACCTATAACAATGTTTAGTGAAATATATACACTATACTTTATGTCTGATTCCATTGTAGGTTATCAGACACCCACACCTGTCACGTTTACTGGCATAACTGCTCTCCATCGAGGCAGGTGCTTCCACCGTGGGTACTATCAGAGGGTTGATAATTCTACTTTTTATGAGCCCCTTCTTAAAATATGAAGAAGAAAAAAGAGTTTGATAACCCCCCCCCCCCCCCCCCCCCCACACACACACCCTGTAGGGCCTACATGCACAATGCTTAACACTGCAAATAATACAGAACATGACACCATTAGTTGGTCTGTATCCACACAAATAAGAGTACCTTTAGTACATGGTTAAATTTAGGTTAATATTTAAGGGTAGATCTTAGTGTTCACTTAATTTCAGTTCATAAATATATTTAAAGGCCTATGCCTCTTTAGTTTATTGTCCATTGAATCAGCTTTGTCAGTCCTTCAGAAGGATATGTCCACAGCCTGATGTAAAGTCATCCAAATGTACAGTTGCCTTATTGTTAATATAGAGTTTGAAATGTGTGGGATTACGTAGTAATTGGTAGTTTTTTCTTCTTCTCATTTATAGGTTTTTTTATTATCATTTCTTTCGCTGAAAAGATCACATACATATCATAAAACAATTCAAATATACATGGGGTAATACAAATTATATTTACCAAGGGGTACATTCATTCATGTATGAATAAATGTTATTTAGATTGAATGTATTTTGTATACAGGTAAATTTATATACAGAGACAGTGTCTTTCTTATAAACATACATGCAATAACTTTGACAATTTATTTATCTTATTTCTCAAAAAGTGATGTCCATTTATGCTACCGGATATTGAAATTATAAATAGTTTTTTTTCCGTTGACATACAAATTTAACACCTCTTTCTTTCCATAGGTAAAACAAGGTTTTTCTTTATTTATCCTGCTTTTGTAAATATTGAATTTCAGAATTAATAAGATATTGTTAAAAACATAATCTTTGTACTGGTAATTTCCAAACAGGGTCATTTCTTGTGTCGAGATTGCTATTAATCCCGTTTTGAACGTATTTCCAGTACTTTATAGTAAGTTCACATTCCCAAAAGAGATGAACACATTTTTGTAAACTTCATTACAAAAGGTACATTTTGGATTTACCGATTTACCAATTTTAACTAAACAGTAGACCAGCCAAAGGCAATACATATGCTTTAAAATAATTTATCACGGCATTTTTTGTTACAGCTTGACACCCAGGCTAATTCAAGTCCTTATAGTTACCTTTCGAATAAAGGGGGTGACAAAAATAGAAATCGAATTTTGGGTCGTTTTCAGCCTAACAAGACCATTTTTGGGCAAAAAATATTTGTTTGCGTTTTCTGTGTAAATTTTATCTGTGAACAATTTACTATCCACCAATAACCAGTTCGACGTCGTTTAATGTATATTTAAGGAATAAATCGTACCTAAAGCTGCTAGAATATAAAGAAAATAAAGGCACAAGGGAGTACAAAAGGGCACTTTTCTCAGTTTTATAGTTTTATTTGCCACTTATATACGCTAGTTGATTAATATATCACATGATGCTTGATTAAATCAACAAACTAGTTTGACATGACAGGACATGGTCTATGACATTTATAGATTTTTTATGATGACAAATAGGGTAAAATTTAACATTAAACGGGCATTCAAGGGTTATTTAACATGAGTGTATAGAATAACTATATATATAGTGAATTAGAGGCGTATCTAGGCGGGGTCTTCCATGCACCCCAAGACTCACTAAACCAACTTTTTGAACTTACTTTCATGGTCCTAAAACATATTAAGGATGTTACCAACATTAATTTTAGTGTTCTATAGGGTTACTCAAGATGGCATCCAAAATGGCCGCCAAAATGATCAAATCTCATAAAAGGATCAGCCAACATACATGTATATCATGATGGTATATAGGATATTTATGATGTATATTAGACTACTAGAAACTCATATACAGCACGTTTGCTTTTTCAACATAATTATTTCAAATCAAAGATAGCGGCCAAAATGGCCGCCTTAATGTAAAATATCCTATAACAGCGTGTATTGCATTACATACTGTATACCAACTAATATGTTCTACTGATATGCTAATGCTTTTAGATATACAACCCACCTCTCTAACAGTTTAATAGCCTATCACTCTCGTTCTGGACCTCATCTAGTAATATGTTTAGCTAACTACCAGTTTCTAACTGTCTAAACAGATAGATTACTGATTTTATGGTTAGGTAGGAAAGTTGAAAACCTATCTTAGTAGTAGAAATATCCAAAAGGATCACGAAACAGTTACAATCGAAACCAATTATACATAAGTAGCTGTACGAATGTATCAATGACCTTATTATTTGAATATATTATCATATCTCCTTTACTTACTTAATTTCCAGGGTAATTACCGTATCACTTGCGGTCGTTAAACGATCACCTGGGGTGATGAAATGATCACACAGGGTCATTACACGATCACTTTGAGTCATTAAATGGTCCCTTGGGGATCATTGCACTTGGAGTAATTGAATGGTCCCTAGGGTTATCAAGTGACCGTTCGTGTCATGATTGATTGTGGTCACCACGCTATCACTTAGGGTCATTAGATGATCACTTGTGGTAATGAAACGGTCCTTCAAGATTGCTTAGGGTCACTATGTGTCAATGGTCATTTTGGATTATTTCGTTGTCACTTGGATTTAATCAATGAATAGTCACTTGGGGTCACTAAATAACCCCCTCCGATTACTAGATGACGGCTTGGGTCAGTAAATGATGAGATGGGGTCATTAAGATATCACTTGAGGTCATGTTATGATCACTCAGGGTCATTAAACGATCACCTTGAGTCATTAAACGGTCAGTTCGGGTCACCGAAGAATCACCTGTGGTTATAACGTGTCCGATCGGGTCATTAATGATTGCTCGAAATCATTACGCTATCACTTGGGGTCCTTAGATGATCGCCTGGGGTCCTTATATGATCACATGGGGTCCTTAAATGATCACCTTGGGTCCTTAAATGATCACCTGGAGTAATAATATGATCAATCAGGGTCAATACATGATCAATCAGGTTCAATAAATGATCAATCGGGAGTCATTAAACAATCACTTTAAGTCATTAAATGGTTATTTCAGGTAATTGAAAGATCCCGTGGGATTATTTAAGCGAACAATCCGGCCATTAAATGATTGATTTGGGTCATTACGCTATCACCTGGGGTCATTAAATGACCATTCAAGTACTCAAAGTGATTGTTTTAATGACCCCGAGAAATCATGTATTGACCCTCAGTGATCATTTATTGACCATGTGTGATCATCTATTGACCCTGATTGATCATTTTATTACCCCAGGTGATCATTTAATGACCCCAAGTGATAGCGTAATGATCCCGATCAATCATTTAATGACCTGATCGGTCACTTACTAGCCACCAGTGATTATTCAATGACCCGAAATGACAATTTAATGAATCAAAGTGATTGTTTAATAACCCTGAGTGATCATAACATGACCTCAAGTGATATCTTAATGACCCCTACAATCAAGGAAAAAAAGGTTGGCACACTTTGTTCCAATTAAGGGGAAAAGTGCCCCTCTCTCCCGAGACTCAACATTGATTGATGGGGGGTGGGGAAGGATGAGAGAGAGGGGGAGACCTCTGCGTGCTGTTAAAGAGTGCTATGTCCCAAGTCGGTTCTCTATTGTGAGCATAGTGATAGTTGTATTAAATTGTATCAAGTGTGCCAACTATTATTTTCCTTGATTGTCTGAGCGAAATCCTAAATTCACCATCTGATATCAGTGTTTTGCCTATAACTTCCAAACGGAATGTCGGATTGTGATCAGATTTCGCCAAATTATTCACAGGAGTAGTGTTAATATTTCCTGAAATTGACGCGTATGAGTCAAGTCATTTAAGGATTGGTCACTCAGTACTATGGTTGCATATACGTAAAAACATGTTATTTGTTTACAATTTATCCTAATGGATTTAAAACAAAATGTTGAGGCACAATTATATTTGGTGTATTCAATGATTTATTTATAATCAACATTTGACAAACGGCATATAAGTTCACACAACAGTGTATTAAGGACTGCTCATTAAATACTAAGCCCTATGTATGATAACTGTGTGGGGCTATAGGTCTATAATAATAGGCAATTACTTGAATTAGTATGGGTCGTGTAAATATTACTTTCTTCAGAAGATAGCAATTAAGGAGACAATGACATGTTATGTTTTCGTGGCATTACAAAATGCCATTATGGGAAATAAATAAAGTCACATACAAAAGAATGCAACATGAAGAAGAAGCCCTATCTATATAAGATAGAAGAACGAAAAATCATTTTGAAATTACTGTTCACACGCATTTTACTACATGTGTATAAGGATTAGAAAAGTCATGTTTTTATTTTTAAAGTTTTTTATTCGGTTAACATTATTTTTAAGATATAAGTACGTCCTGAATTCAATGCATTTTATAAAAACATCAGTATAACAAATCAACAAACTAATCCCTGTTAGTCACATATGAAAAATAATTAATTCATTTACATAAATTCTTGGAAAACTGTGAACATCGTGTGCATCCTTTTAGTACCATAATAATGTAGGTGAAAAGATTCATCAGGTTTGTTGAATTTCATTGAAGTAAACAATATGCTTGACAAAACCAATATAATACTCACATATTAATATTTCATCCTCATACAACGGAGGATTTCATTAGAATGGCAATGATCCACTTTGGCGCGAAGAAACATCATCTTCAGAGTTGCCAGTTGGTTTTACTTTTAGAAGTGGATCATAGACGTGACTGAGCAAAAAAGGTGGCTGACCTTTTGGTGGCTGACGGTGGCTTCAAACTTCTAGCAAACCAACACATACAGACCAATATCTCAACTTTGAGTCTCAACATCCACTCCACCAGAAACTAGGTGTTATAAGAACTTTACTTGATAGGATGCATTCTATTGTTACTGAAGACGCGGATAAACAGCAAGAAGAAACCAGAATCCGCCAAGCTCTCGGTACATGTGGATACCCTGAATGGACAATAAACAAAGTCAAACGCCAAATGGAAGTAAAGAAGAACAAGCCCAAGGAGAGGAAGAAGAATGAGGGAGTCAAAACGATAGGCATGGTGGTTGTCCCATATGTACAAGGCATCACAGAAAGAATCCAGAGGATTTACAAAAAGTATAACATCAACACTGCTATGAAGCCTCACAACACTCTGAGACGCCTTCTAGTGCACCCTAAGGACAAGAGGGACACTCTCAAAACCAGCAACTGCATTTACGAAATTCCTTGCAAAAACTGCAAGTTGACGTATGTTGGTGAGACTTCTCGTCTTTTCGGAGTCCGCTAAGCAGAACATCAAGCTGAGACTAAGAAGGCAGACACCAAAAAATACACGAGATCTGAGAGAAAGGCGTCAGAGCAGGAACAGACAAAATCAGCTATTTCGGACCATGTAGCTAGGGCAAATCATGTAATAGACTGGAATGAGGCCACCATATTAGGTCGAGAACACAACAGGAGATCCAGAGAGGTACGCGAGGCGATGGAAATCAGAAAGAGAGGGGACAGAACACTCAACCGAGAGGAGGGGACTTTTTTGCTCAGTAACGTCTATGATCCACTTCTAAAAGTAAAACCAACTGGCAACTCTGAAGATGATGTTTCTTCGCGCCAAAGTGGATCATTGCCATTCTGATGAAATCCTCCGTTGTATGAGGATGAAATATTAATATGTGAGTATTATATTGGTTTTGTCAAGCATATTGTTTACTTCAATAATAATGTAGGCTTATAATTATGTAAGATACCGTGACCATGATTTAAGAAACAGCGTAAAATGTGGGTCTAAATTATCAATCAATTAAATAAAAAAATCAATCAATCAACCATTAAAAGCAAATTAAACAAAATGAAATACCTTCCGGAGATTCGAACCCGGGCCACCAAACCTCAAAGCCCAGTAGCTAACCGCTACACTAGACGGGCTTGATCTGTTATTGCGTGTCAATTATATACTACTTATAAAAGTCATGTATAGGAATGGTGATTCATTCTCAACGGATCACCGTCACAAATCATCTGATTTTGTCATTATTATGAAATGCAGAATTGTTTTTTCAATGGATTAGTGTATATTGAACTTATTTTAAACTTAAAGGCTATTTATGGGAAGAAATGAGCCGCATCATATGTATGTTTCAACGGTTCACCGTGTTGAAATAATAAATATATGACACTATAGATTTATTTTATTTCATCGGTGGTGAACCGTTCGGAAGTAGGTATGCAGTGATTCCTATTTTCTTTAAAACGGTCTATAAGACGGGTTTTGGTCCACTAATCAACTATCCATGGAAAGAACAGTTCGGCATGTCGTAATACATGTAATAATGACACATTTGATCATTTTTCATGGTGAACCGTTGGCAATGAATCACCATTACGCAATGACAATACACGTGCATTGAAGAGGTAAAAGTCAGTTGCAGCATGCATACAAACCGTTTGGTGTAATGGTTCTGCCGTGAGACTTCCACGCATTGGTCCTGGGTTCGATTCCATGTTCAAACTTCTGTTTGATAAACGATCTTCATTTATTTCAATTTTCTTAATATGTCTAACGATCATAATATCCATTATTGTTTTTGATCGCCACTATCATTATGTCATCTATATATTTGTTGAATGATAATAACGTTCTTGATTTTGTTAATGTTTTGCTGTATTTAACACTTTCCACGCGGCTATTATTTTTACCATACACACAAATCAGATTTTTCAGAAACCTTTCCCAACTTTCCAAGTCTATCATAAGGGTTACTGAACCAATACTAGGAATGTTTGTACTTATTTTAATGCATTTGTCAAGGTGATTCCAAATATGGTGATGAAATTCAATAATCTTGACATTTTTGAAACAATTGGTGACATTTTGGAATGTTGTCTGCAGCTGCCTGCCGCGTGGAAAGTATATTAATCATGTTATTCAACAATCATTGCTGATTTACTCGTTTTAAAAAAAAATATATAGGCGTATTATTACGGTGTACGCATGGCTTGACAACTTTGGTTTATTGTCAAAACAAAACATGCAACACTTTTGTGATACCTTTATAAGTACAAAAAGACTGAATTAGACACATATATTTTGGCACTTTATTAGGTTCAATTTTGTATACATTTTGTCAACTCTGAAATAACATGTTTTTACGTATATGCTACGTTAGTATTGAGTGACCAATCCCTAAATGACTTGATGCATATGTGTCAATTTCAGGAAATATTAACAATATTCCTGTGAATAATTGGGCGAAATCTGATCACAATCCGACATTTCGTTTGAAAGATATAGCCATAAGACTGATTTCAGATGGTGAATTTAGCATTTCGCTCAGACATGTCTGAGCGAAATTCTAAATTCACCATCTGATATCAGTGTTTTGCCTATAACTTCCAAACGGAATGTCGGATTGTGATCAGATTTCGCCAAATTATTCACAGGAGTAGTGTTAATATTCCCTGAAATTGACGCGTATGAGTCAAGTCATTTAAGGATTGGTCACTCAGTACTATGGTTGCATATACGTAAAAACATGTTATTTGTTTACAATTTATCCTAATGGATTTAAAACAAAATGTTGAAGCACAATTATATTTGGTGTATTCAATGATTTATTTATAATCAACATTTGACAAACGGCATATAAGTTCACACAACAGTGGTATTAAGGACTGCTCATTAAATACTAAGCCCTATGTATGATAACTGTGTGGGGCTATAGGTCTATAATAATAGGCAATTACTTGAATTAGTATGGGTCGTGTAAATATTACTTTCGTCAGAAGACAGCAATTAAGGAGACAATGCCATGTTATGTTTTCGTGGCATTACGAAATGCCATTATGGGAAATAAATAAAGTCACATACAAAAGAATGCAACATGAAGAAGAAGCCCTATCTATATAAGATAGAAGAACGAAAAATCATTTTGAAATTACTGTTCACACGCATTTTACTACATGTGTACAAGGATTAGAAAAGTCATGTTTTTATTTTAAAAGTTTTTTATTCGGTTAACATTATTATTAAGATATAAGTACGTCCTGAATTCAATGCATTTTATAAAAACATCAGTATAACAAATAAACAAACTAATCCCTGTTAGTCACATATGAAAAATAATTAATTCATTTACATAAATTCTTGGAAAACTGTGAACATCGTGTGCATCCTTTTAGTACCATAATAATGTAGGCTTATAATTATGTAAGATACCGTGACCATGATTTAAGAAACAGCGTAAAATGTGGGTCTAAATTATCAATCAATTAAATAAAAAAATCAATCAATCAACCATTAAAAGCAAATTAAACAAAATGAAATACCTTCCGGAGATTCAAACCCGGACCACCAAACCTCAAAGCCCAGTAGCTAACCGCTACACTAGACGGGCTTGATCTGTTATTGCGTGTCAATTATATACTACTTATAAAAGTCATGTATAGGAATGGTGATTCATTCTCAACGGATCACCGTCACAAATCATCTGATTTTGTCATTATTATGAAATGCAGAATTGTTTTTTCAATGGATTAGTGTGTATTGAACTTATTTTAAACTTAAAGGCTAATTATGGGAAGAAATGAGTCGCATGATATGTATGTTTCAACGGTTCACCGTGTTGAAATAATAAATATATGACACTATAGATTTATTTTATTTCATCGGTGGTGAACCGTTCGGAAGTAGGTATGCAGTGATTCCTGTTTTCTTTAAAACGGTCTATAAGACGGGTTTTGGTCCACTAATCAACTATCCATGGAAAGAACAGTTCGGCATGTCGTAATACATGTACTAATGACACATTTGATCATTTTTCATGGTGAACCGTTAGCAATGAATCACCATTACGCAATGACAATACACGTGCGTTGAAGAAGTAAAAGTCAGTTGCAGCATGCATACAAACCGTTTGGTGTAATGGTTCTGCCGTGAGACTTCCACGCATTGGTCCTGGGTTCGATTCCATGTTCAAACTTCTGTTTGATAAACGATCTTCATTTATTTCATTTTCTTAATATGTCTAACGATCATAATATCCATTATTGTTTTTGATCGCCATGCACTATCATTATATCATCTATATATTTGTTGAATGATAATAACGTTCTTGATTTTGTTAATGTTTTGCTGTATTTAACACTTTCCACGCGGCTATTATTTTTACCATACACACAAAACAGATTTTTCAGAAACCTTTCCCAACTTTCAAAGTCTATCATAAGGGTTACTGAACCAATACTAGGAATGATTGTACTTATTTTAATGCATTTGTCAAGGTGATTCCAAATATGGTGATGAAATTCAATCATCTTGACATTTTTGAAACAATTGGTGACATTTTGGAATGTCGTCTGCAGCTGCCTGCCGCGTGGAAAGTATATTAATCATGTTATTCAACAATCATTGCTGATTTACTCGTTTTTTAAAAAAATATATAGGCGTATTATTACGGTGTACGCATGGCTTGACAACTTTGGTTTATTGTCAAAACAAAACATGCAACACTTTTGTGATACCTTTATAAGTACAAAAAGACTGAATTAGACACATATATTTTGGCACTTTATTAGGTTCAATTTTTTATACATTTTGTCAACTCTGAAATAACATGTTTTTACGTATATGCTACGTTAGTATTGAGTGACCAATCCCTAAATGATTTGATGCATATGTGTCAATTTCAGGAAATATTAACAATATTCCTGTGAATAATTGGGCGAAATCTGATCACAATCCGACATTTCGTTTGAAAGATATAGCCATAAGACTGATTTCAGATGGTGAATTTAGCATTTCGCTCAGACAATCAAGGACAAAAAGGTTGGCACACTGTGTTCCAATTAAGGGGAAAAGTGCCCCTCTCTCCCGAGACAATGTTGATCCGAGCCACATGTCATCAGAAGCTTTGGCAGCTCTCTCAACATTGATTGATGGGGGGGGGGGGGGGGGGGGAAGGATGAGAGAGAGGGGGAGACCTCTGCGTGCTGTTAAAGAGTGCTATGTCCCAAGTCGGTTCTCTATTGTGAGCATAGTGATAGTTGTATTAAATTGTATCAAGTGTGCCAACTATCATTTTCCTTGATTGTCTGAGCGAAATTCTAAATTCACCATCTGATATCAGTGTTTTGCCTATTACTTCCAAACGGAATGTCGGATTGTGATCCGATTTCGCCAAATTATTCACAGGAGTAGTGTTAATATTTCCCGAAATTGACGCGTATGAGTCAAGTCATTTAAGGATTGGTCACTCAGTACTATGGTTGCATATACGTAAAAACATGTTATTTGTTTACAATTTATCCTAATGGATTTAAAACAAAATGTTGAAGCACAATTATATTTGGTGTATTCAATGATTTATTTATAATCAACATTTGACAAACGGCATATAAGTTCACACAACAGTGTATTAAGGACTGCTCATTAAATACTAAGCCCTATGTATGATAACTGTGTGGGGCTATAGGTCTATAATAATAGGCAATTACTTGAATTAGTATGGGTCGTGTAAATATTACTTTCTTTAGAAGATAGCAATTAAGGAGACAATGACATGTTATGTTTTCGTGGCATTACAAAATGCCATTATGGGAAATAAATAAAGTCACATACAAAAGAATGCAACATGAAGAAGAAGCCCTATCTATATAAGATAGAAGAACGAAAAATCATTTTGAAATTACTGTTCACACGCATTTTACTACATGTGTATAAGGATTAGAAAAGTCATGTTTGTATTTTTAAAGTTTTTTATTCGGTTAACATTATTATTAAGATATAAGTACGTCCTGAATTCAATGCATTTTATAAAAACATCAGTATAACAAATCAACAAACTAATCCCTGTTAGTCACATATGAAAAATAATTAATTAATTTACATAAATTCTTGGAAAACTGTGAACATCGTGTGCATCCTTTTAGTACCAAAATAATGTAGGCTTATAATTATGTAAGATACCGTGACCATGATTTAAGAAACAGCGTAAAATGTGTGTCTAAATTATCAATCAATTATATTTAAAAAATCAATCAATCAACCATTAAAAGCAAATTAAACAAAATGAAATACCTTCCGGAGATTCGAACCCGGGCCACCAAAACTCAAAGCCCAGTAGCTAACCGCTACACTAGACGGGCTTGATCTGTTATTGCGTGTCAATTATATACTACTTATAAAAGTCATGTATAGGAATGGTGGATTCATTCTCAACGGATCACCGTCACAAATCATCTGATTTTGTCATTATTATGAAATGCAGAATTGTTTTTTCAATGGATTAGTGTATATTGAACTTATTTTAAACTTAAAGGCTATTTATGGGAAGAAATGAGTCGCATCATATGTATGTTTCAACGGTTCACCGTGTTGAAATAATAAATATATGACACTATAGATTTATTTTATTTCATCGGTGGTGAACCGTTCGGAAGTAGGTATGCAGTGATTCCTATTTTCTGTAAAACGGTCTATAAGACGGGTTTTGGTCCACTAATCAACTATCCATGGAAAGAACAGTTCGGCATGTCGTAATACATGTAATAATGACACATTTGATAATTTTTCATGGTGAACCGTTGGCAATGAATCACCATTACGCAATGACAATACACGTGCATTGAAGAAGTAAAAGTCAGTTGCAGCATGCATACAAACCGTTTGGTGTAATGGTTCTGCCGTGAGACTTCCACGCATTGGTCCTGGGTTCGATTCCATGTTCAAACTTCTGTTTGATAAACGATCTTCATTTATTTCATTTTCTTAATATGTCTAACGATCATAATATCCATTATTGTTTTTGATCGCCACTATCATTATGTCATCTATATATTTGTTGAATGATAATAACGTTTTTGATTTTGTTAATGTTTTGCTGTATTTAACACTTTCCACGCGGCTATTATTTTTACCATACACACAAAACAGATTTTTCAGAAACCTTTCTCAACTTTCAAAGTCTATCACAAGGGTTACTGAACCAATACTAGGAATGTTTGTACTTATTTTAATGCATTTGTCAAGGTGATTCCAAATATGGTGATGAAATTCAATAATCTTGACATTTTTGAAACACTTGGTGACATTTTGGAATGTCGTCTGCAGCTGCCTGCCGCGTGGAAAGTATATTAATCATGTTATTCAACAATCATTGCTGATTTACTCGTTTTAAAAAACAAGATATAGGCGTATTATTACGGTGTACGCATGGCTTGACAACTTTGGTTTATTGTCAAAACAAAACATGCAACACTTTTGTGATACCTTTATAAGTACAAAAAGACTGAATTAGACACATATATTTTGGCACTTTATTAGGTTCAATTTTGTATACATTTTGTCAACTCTGAAATAACATGTTTTTACGTATATGCTACGTTAGTATTGAGTGACCAATCCCTAAATGACTTGATGCATATGTGTCAATTTCAGGAAATATTAACAATATTCCTGTGAATAATTGGGCGAAATCTGATCACAATCCGACATTTCGTTTGAAAGATATAGCCATAAGACTGATTTCAGATGGTGAATTTAGCATTTCGCTCAGACAATCAAGGACAAAAGGTTGGCACACTTTGTTCCAATTAAGGGAAAAAGTGCCCCTCTCTCCCGAGACAATGTTGATCCGAGCCACATGTCATCAGAAGCTTTGGCAGCTCTCTCAACATTGATTGATGGGGGGTGGGGAAGGATGAGAGAGAGGGGGAGAACCTCAACCTGAATATGTCGCTGGCCTTTGGCAGAGATAGTGAAGTTGTCCCTTGCAAAGCGGACTTCCAGATATAGACGGCTAAGCTTACTGTTTGCACCAATATCAGGATCAGCTAAATATCCATATACGTGGTCAGCAGAAGTGAAGGGGCCCCATAGTTGTTATGTTATCCAGGCCTTTATTCTTTCTCCGGTCAACAGCCAGATTAGCGATCGCTTTGCTTTCTAATCATTGCTTCCTAAAATCCTCTAGCCTTGCATTCCAGGCAAGAATTATTTCTTGAATCTTTCCTCCAACTTTCACCAAACCTGTGTAGTGCTTGAAGGATCCGTATGCACTTTTTTCTACTTAGATTACCTATGTGCTGCAGATGCGACAGCAAGTCGTTTTGCACCTCTTCTAGACAGCTCATAGTTTACAAAACCCACACTGCGCTCATCATCTAGGTTGTCAATTGGAGCATGGTCAAGCTTATCACTGTCCATCCTAGATCATGGTCTCCAAATCTAAAGATATTGCTTTTTTGTCTTGCAAGAGCATCATCTGTATGACCTTGGTGACTCCTGGTTTACGCATCCACTACATGTTTGATGCCTTGATGTACTAGTGGACGTTGTAAAGGAGAGGAATGGCTCCAGAAGGTGGAGCCCTCTCAATGCCCCAGCACAATATATAACTTTAAGAAAGTCCAGATTTAAGAAACAACTGACGATACAGGCAAGCTCGTTGGTGACGTGTTAATACTACTTCAACAATGATGCTATGTCTTCCAGATGGAACAGAGTAATTGCACATGTCAATGTCAGACGATTGTAGCGCTTAGTCACCCTTCAGACTTACATACTTATTCTGCTTGGGAGCAATACATGGTGTCCCTAAAAAGATTGTGCACCTGTATACCCAATTTGTTGACCATGAAGTTCTAATATTTGGTGTAAGATTATTACACATATTGAAAAACTAAACACCTGGCTTTCAGATGCTGCTTATTTCATCTAATTCAGATTTGTCAATCCTGAGATATGGACAATTATCTAGAGCTACCCAGAATCGATGTTGTGCCACTTTACAGTTTCAAAGGTTTACTCCTAAGATCATGAAGATACACCTTCCACTTGTACGATTGCCCTTCATCAGTGTTATGCAAAATGTACGATTGCCCTTCATCAGTGTTATGCAAAATAACATTTTTGTATTGAGATTGAAAAGGTTAAAATAATAGAATGAGTGCCGGTGTATCCAAGCAGAACTGAATATAAAGATGTTTGGTACATGATTCGAACAAGTCCTTTTGACGAGGTTTCACAACATGTTTATTGGTCCTACATTGTCAAAACAAGACAGACGTCCATATGACTGGGTGCGGCCTCGATTTTTATTAGAAGAGGGTGTTCATGGTCTTAAATATCATGAAACGAGAAGTCCAGCAGGAGTCACCATGAGAGTTTGCCATTCATTTCCCAAATACTCACGTACCATCTAGGAATACTCCTACAAAGGAGTATTGGAAATACAAGCACCAATATGAATAAAGAACATTCTGGAAGACTAAGATATGAAAAGTAGCAGGACACAGTTACACATTGATACAAGCGGCGTGCACTTCAGAGGGATCCCAGAATAACTGCTCGTAGAAATCCTTTACAATATATTCCAAGGACATCATTTTGTTCCTCAGCCTCTTTTAAACAATTCTGGTCAAATGCCCACCCCAATGTTTCTAGACGATTGATGCCCATGGATAGACCAATGTTAGTATCGTTTTGACGCTCATATCATTCGTTCTATAACTCCTTCGATTTTGGGTAGCTTTGATAAACTGGGCATATCGCAGGATTGACAAATCTAAATAAGATAAATAAATGGCATCTGGAATCTGAGTGTTTTCCCTTTCCGTGTGTATAAACATATTACACCATACCTTAGTATTTCATGGTCAATAAGTTGCGCAAACACGTGCACATTTTTTTAGGGACACCCTGTATGAATATAAAATTCCCTTGATTTGTTCCAAGGCTTAAGGCTTATAAGCCTTGGAACAAATCAACGAATTTTATTAAAATGGTCGACATTAATCAACCTGGTCATGCAGTCAAGTGCCTGATCTGTTACACCTGATGTTGAATTGACCGTGAAACTTGAATATAACTCGTCTCTACCAATTGTGCCCTACATTGTTGTCTAGTTTTTGGTTATCAACCCGTTGAACATTAGTCACGGTTGAACATTAAAGAACAAATGATAGGGGCTGTGCTCTGAATCAAGCCTCTCCGCCATAATGGCTTCCACTCCAACATTATGATTTTGATCAGTAATAAAGTATATCTTCTCATAGAGGGTTTTTGAATTAATACCTCTAGCTGCCTGTAAAATATTGGGGACTGCAACTTTCCGGCTACCCAAGTTTTCTCTTGTTTCGGAGGAAATTGTCATGGTTAGCAACGATCTGTAGCTACAGTTTACTGTGACACCTCTTTACTAAACTGAAATGAGTCTGCCCCTTGCTTTTTGGAACCATCATCCGAGTATGTTATCACAGTTTGTTCTGCTGAATCTATTATTATATGCACTAGTTCATGTCGTGCTATAGCTTCAATGCTTTTCCCTGCTTGTCTGATGTTGCTAGCTTAAAGTAGGGTGTATAAATCAAGAATTGCTGATTCATTATGTAATTTCCATTTTCGCCCAAACATCTTGTTACCAACCAACATTAACCACTGCCGCTTCCACTTTGTTTTGAAACAAATGGTGTGAAAGTTTGGCAACTGTCTCGTATACTTCAGGCCGGATCTTCCTTACAATATCTGTGATGTGCCGAGAGTGTGGAGGCATGTGTTCATCATCAGTTTCATACAGCTGTTCTAGACATATCCTGCGGCGCTTCTTTCCACTACTTGTTGGTGCAGAGGGCCTGTCATTATCAGATGAATAGTGAATATCAGACCCAACTTGGTCTTTGTCAGCAGCTCTGGCATCATCTTCAGACTGCTGTCTATCCTCCAATGTAGCTGTCCCTTGGCTCATAATGTTTTCATTGATCACACCAGTTCTCATTTTCCCTATTGACTCCACACCATTCCTTCTACGTTCCATTGTTTTCATCCATTGTTGTCAACAAAGTCCTCTCAATACAATTTACATTGAGCCATTTGATCCATTAGAAAATGTCAGTCATCGTCACTCCATGACATTTTTTCAAGCCGCCTTCTCGTGGTGGTATCACAGGAAATATCGAAAATCTGGTTTACTTTCTTGCTGAAATCTTCTACTTTGCTGTTATATGACTGATTTTGTCTGTTTCCGTGTTTGAAGGCGTTTCACAAAGTCTTGATATAGTGTCAGTATATTGGTTTGTTGGCGTCTCGTACCAATTGTGTAAAGATTACAGAAAAGCCCGTGTCCTTTTTTTAATTGCTGCGAGTAAGATGTGCATGACCTGCTCGACTTGGTCGTAGGACATGTAGGAGATACAGCATATTCTGCAAAATGTCCATTTTTGTAGGAAGTATGTCACTTGCAAATTCAGCCTATTCTTTGTAATTGAGTATTCCAATTGTTTTCATTGTTCTTGATCTGGTTAGCCCGGGGTTAGTGTCTGCTTTTGTCTGCTGATGAACTCGTGGCCATGGTGCGAAATTGAGGACGACCTACATGTACGGAGAATTCTTGAATCTTAAAGCTGTGTGGGGAATGGCTGTCTAGTGATGCTTACTTGTGACTTGGAATCTGCATGAATATAGAAGCCAATCAATCAAATTAAATATATCTCAAGCTGGGAACTCATGATATCGATCGCATAACTCTAATGAGACCGCGTACGCGTCTGCGCAATCCGAGAAATGTGGGTTATATAGGCAAATAAACAGGCATATGTGCCTCCTTGATAGCCTGGATATAGTTAGTGTAATAGTCTCCTCATAATCAATAACACTGACCCCTGTCCATACTTACTACAAAAATATCACTTAACAAAGCAGTTCTCTGAGGAAGGATGATCAATAATGTAATCTGCTATGTAATCTGCCGAATTCGGCAGCATTGACTTGAACACTTTCAGAGGCCATTTGCAGAGAAGGGGATGCCGTAGTCATTTCTCGTCACATATCACTGTTATATATATTTCATACCATATTTAAGCAGGGGCTCACATGAAAAGTCTAAAATGTGATGTATGTTAGATGCTTTTAAAGGTGGTTTTCATTGTCAAAAGCGCATGTTAGATGTTTGTTTTGTTTAAACTGTATAAATTATAATAGCAAATACGACACATTTAATGATCGACAACCACGATAGCATTTTTTAATCGACGTTTTGTTGTAACATTTTAACTGTGGTTATTGAAGTCTTATTACCACTTGTTACATTTACCGTTATGCTTTCGTCTGTTTTGGTTTCATTGTGTCCAACATCACATGTGTGAATGTTTTTTTCACCATCTGTGTACTGATTACAAACATGATAAAGACAATAATAGAAAAAAATACGCTTCTTCAAATCATATGTTATGATTACAAAGTCCGATTACTTTCAACATAGTATCATTTCAAATTCTTAAATGTGCTCATCGACAAGTCATACCAATAACTTAGATTTGATTCAGGCCTCCAACATGTCCATGGGATGCTTTACATCAAGGACCGCTTAAGGCGTCACCATTGCTATCAACATGATTCTACATGTTTAATCTTTCCATTATTTTTGTATGAGTCTGATAATTCCAATTATGTTATGAAAATGTATCGAAATTTTGGGATACACTATACAAATTAAATTGAATCACAAATTAGCAATATCAAGACTGTTTCAACTTTACCGTACTTGTAAAACAATAGAGTTTATCTGTGTTTTGAATTAACTGCAAAACACGATTTTAAACAGGAACTAACAAACAAACCAACAAACAACATCTATGGATCCGGAAATACCTATATAGGGTGAATCAAAAAGAATTGTGCACGATTTGAAACGGCCATTTGACCTTGGTGCGTGCATTAAACCATGGAATTCGTGTTGTCTGTGTAAAGCGTTGTTCATCTAGTTTATCTTCCCCAAAAATGAAAGTAATCGACTAAAAAACTGTACCATGTTTTGTAAACTGTCCGCATTTTTCGCCATTCCAATGGGATTTACACAGTTAAGACATGAGTATTGCAGCAGCATGATGATATGGAGTGAGAGTCTACAAGAAAGGCGTTGTTGTGCCTGTAATTTATTACAGCTTCCTGGTATATTAAATTAGCCAAAGGTGGTAAAACATTGTAGAAATAAATAATACTACACAAACTAAAAATATTGCACAAAGAAAAATGTTCTAAAGACACTAAAAAAAACCCATTAGGTTCACACGGTATGAGTTACGGTCTTCTGCTAAAGGTGTTTTTTAAGGTATACAATAAAATATTAGCTTCCTTGCAATTCAAAATAGAAATCATTTAGATGTTTGCTGATACTAAGTTTTGTTAATGAAGCCTTCCTTCGACATGGCCACCATTTTGCTGAAGACATGTGTGTGCCCTGTCCAACATGTTGCGAACAGCTCGTCCAACCATTCCCCTGTTGTGGTGTAGCCTGTCACTTCGGCTCTGACGCGTGCCTCCACTTCTTGAAGAATTCTTGCCTTCTTGGTCTGTGTAACAGGTGATGCTTGTATTCAGATTTGCCTTTACATTTGACAACTCAGTATCAGACTATTAATTACTTATCCGAGAGCGAAAGAATGATTTTACAGGACTATTTTGACAATTAATGTGATAATAATGACCATTTTAGCAAAACTAATTTTACTGCGTGTAAATCCCATTGGAATGGCGAAAAACGCGGTGGCGGTTTAACCAAACCTGTGTAGTGCTTGAAGGATCCGTATGCACCATCTGAGATTCGAGTTAGCATATCGCAATAACTACTTGTTCAACTCCATAAAAAGTGGGTTTTTTTCTGAACGGTAGGCCTAATCTCACAAGGAATCCAAATATACTGCTACAATTTAGATAGGACCTAATGGTAACATGTTGTGATTAAGAATGTTCAAAGAATATCGATATTTTTCATATTTTGATTAAAGCTCAATATTTGTTTTATTCCTATCTCAATCATAATTTTAATGCGTATAGTAGTTCCTCATGTAATTTACCCATCAGAACATAATGATTGGCAAGGGTAACTTGTTGAAATATACTAAATTGGGAATTGAATCCGCACACATGTTTAAATTTCATATTTATTAGAGTTTACACATATATTTGTTTGGCTGTTCACCCTATCCTGATTTAAATTGTATTTTTGTATTTGAGAGCTTTCCAAAAATGTATAATTTTGCTATAATTGTTTTAATACTTTTTTGTTTGTTATAGTCATGTATGTAAAACCGATAAATCAGGGCAAGTTCACTGTGTAGCGAATAGGGAGAAAGCCAAGGACAATGCAATCGATGCGTGATTACAATTGTTACATAATAGTAGACGGGCCGCCCAGACAAAACTAAAATGCGTAAATGCAGCCAGGTTTGCAATGTTTGCTAAACTCTATTCTCCAAATAATGAAGAAAAAAGAACCACTGGAACGACTCAAAGCGTCTGACCAATCTTGCTTACAAACCCAAACCCAGATGATCTTGCACCAGATCAAAATGGGTGGAAGCTGAATGAAATTAAAGACACATTATCTTTTTTGTGGTACGATGCAGAGAGATATCCACCATCGAGGTAGATAGTAGACAGTATGATAGTAAGGGAGATGATTAGTTACATATTATAGTCTTATAATATTGTTTCTAATAACATAACTTTCGAAAGTGGAATCCACCAGTGAGAGATTAAGACAAGTGCAATACAATAACAACCAATTGTCGAGGATGCAGAAGAAGAGCAACTGTTATGGTTAGAGAGAAAAGGAAGCCTACGGATAGAGTCAGGGATCATCGTAGATCTTAATCTTACGAGGACGAGATCACATAATTGACTGCATTAATGTGATCATCACAGTAATGGTAATGGAAATACAAACTCAAATAGTGTACCGAGAGTGTTTAGGGAAGAAGAAGAGGGACGAGGAGGTCCATATGTAATGGAGTGAAAGAGATAGAGCAAAAAGAGTGGTATCGCATCCTTAATGATATGGGTAGAGGTCAGACAGCCAAATCAAGTAGAATCAAAAACTGATTAAAGCCATGACTCTGATCAACACAGGAAGTGCCTGAGCTATCAGATTAAGTAAACAAGGAAGAAAGCTGATCCTATTCCCCGGATACGCAAAACAAGGACAGGACAGTGGCTGCACATCGGAGCACATCTCGTTTGTTCCCTGTGCTGAGACGAATGAATGATGATTTGGAGAGTGCGCTGTATGCATTTTGAATTTGCGTTAAAATAGAAAACATAATTATTGAACATTCATTTAGTTCTATTATTTATCGGGGACAATCGACCGATGTGCGTGCTTTTCAATGGATGGACAAACGCAACGGTTGTCCATACTCTGATAGTACGAGAGCATGGTTCTGAATAAAAAGTCGCTATAAGGCGTTACTATGAAAGGTGTATTGTGAATCAGTGCTTATTTCAAAAGCCGAAGATAATATGACACTTGATTTGGCTTGATATTGCATAGATGGGCGATTAGATCAATTGGTTAGCGCGTTGGCCTATTCATACTTAAGGGCAGAGACACGGGTTCAAATCCTCATGGCGGGAGCCATTGGTGTTTTCATTAATGTATTAATATAACATTTTCGTTATTCGCGTGGCTCATTAACTGGTTTTATTTTATTCATCTGTTTGTCACATATTGTTTTTGTTTTTTCTCTCTTTTGGTTTTTGTTCTTCTTTATTTTTTAACTTTTTTTCGGTGGTTGTTGTTTGTCTTTCTTTCTCTCTGTCTTACCACATGTAAAACATGTAAAATGACCAGTCCGTCACAATGCATTTCGTACTTTTAATGCATTTATTAAACACGGAAGATAAATTATAACCGTCAAGTTAAGTAAATGCAAAGAAAATACAATCATTCCATGACTTCAATGGCAAATTCAACGCTACAATAATTGACACAATAGTTATGACTTTATAGCGTCTATAATGCGGTTGTGACCGGTCCCTTATAAAAAAAAGAAACGCATTGCGATAACAAAAAGGATTTTAATTGATTGTTGCATAATAAACTACTGTCATATAATTAGTTTAAATAATGAATTTCACCCGTTGCACCCTATGTAAGACTACATGTAACACTCGCGCATTCCATATAAATGGGCAATACTCACGCATGAAATGACCAGTCCCTAACAATGTACATGTCGTATTTACTTTATCTTTACCGTATATAATAAGTATACATATCTTGCCACTATCCAAATTAGAAGATTATGCAATGTATAGAAGACGAGTTATTCCCTATAGACAGTTGTCATATTGAGTGATTTACCATACAAACGGGCCATAATCACGCATAAAATGACCAGTCCCTAACAATGTAAATGTCGTATTTACTTTATCTTTACCGTATATAACAATTATATACATATCTTGCCACTCTCCAAATTAGAAGATTATGCATTGTATAGAAGACGAGTTATTCCCTATAGACAGTTGTCATATTGAGTGATTTACCATACAAACGGGCCATAATCACGCATAAAATGACGATGAGCGTACTTTCTGCACACACTATAATACAGAACTTGGATAGATGCTTCATCATGTTCATTGGTTACCTTAAGACATTTTAACATGTTGACCAGGGGTGTGCCGATACTGCGCCATTATATCGGCGTGTTTCTACAGAGAGTCATTAGCCGGTTGATCACGGGGGGTAGACGTCTAACAGCTCTGTAGAAACAGGTCCTGACGCCGTTAGCCGGCTAATCTACCACGGGCAAATTATCCTAGAAAATCAAGGATAGCGGTGGTAGGTTAGCCTGCTAATTGCCCGCCAGAGCTCTGTAGAAACAGACCGCCGCCCGATTAGCCGTCTTGTTTGTTTATTGTTTGTTTATTGTTTGTTTATTGCTTGTTTGTTGTGTTGTTATATATATAATTAATCCGTGTCATTTCGAAATCAGCCGTTCCTCTACGCACACATCCCCACAAAGTGATTAGTCGTCTTTTACGTCGTCTGTAGAAACAGCCCAGTACTTCTACCACCGCCTTTTTAGCAGGCTAAGTTACCAACGGCAAAAGGCGGAGGCTCTGTAGAAACACATGTAAATGTCCAAATTAAAAGATTATGCAATGTATAGAACACGAGTTATTTCCTATAGACAATTGTCATATTGAGCATTTACCAATAGCCTCAGACAATTACGGAAATAACTGTTGAACCACTTTGAGGACTTCGTTGAAATCAACCCCCAGTCTCCCCATTAAATGTTGTTCGGAACCGTTTCATCACCACGGTCGTTGGGACCCTCAACATTGATTGGTGGGGGCGGGGGAGGGATATCACTTAGTAGATAGCTCAAGCTCTCCACACAAGTTTGTTGCAAAATCAGCGCTTGAAAATAGTCCCTTAAAGTGGGATATTAGCAAAGAAATGGACTATGTGGTCCAACACCAATTTTCCTGAATTCATGCTTGTCGATGATTAATTGCGTCATATATGCTATTAACATACTGTATATACATTTAAGCGATGCCAACTCTAGATATATACACTTTGGTCATAAAAAAACACAAAATTAAAAAAACAAATTACCAAATAGTGAGAACATTGAGTATTTTGGGTAGAATCCAATCTATGTTTGTGTCATAATTACAGTTAAGGGGTAGAATTTGTTGAGTGACAATTTTTCATGATGCTATATGATGATCTAGAAATGCCCCCCCCCCCCCAACAAAAAACAACAACAACAACAACAACAAACAAACAAACACCACCAACAACAACAACAACAAACAAACACAACAAAACATTAGAAACAAATAAAATAGATAAATAACATAAATTGATTTGTGTTATAGGGAGCACCACACCAACTCAATATGCACTTTGTGTAATCCTGTAAAAGTTCTGGAAAATCTCGAAGACCAAGCTTGAAAAAGTGAGGTTTCTGGGCAATCTCCGGGGATGGTATTTTGGTATTACAATGAACGAATGGGACATATCCGTTGCATCTACAATGATGAAATACATTTCTTTTAAAATGTATCAACCTAAATAGTGCCCAGGCGAAAGAGCCTACCTAAATGGTAAACAGGTATACCAGAAAACGTGAAAAAGTGAGGGTGCTGCGTGCGTAGCAGTAGATTTAGCTTGATACATCTTCAATTAAAGTTTATACTTTACCGGAAATGGTCACAAGGTGACAAGTATGCCATGGATTTATCCCGAGGGTAGAAAAGGTATTTTTACATGTATTTCAATAGGAAATTGCCCATGTCTATGGCAATTCAAACGTTTCACAATAATGTAATTACATGTATTTGTATTTAATTGTATTTTTATACATGCTAGTGTTGACAAATCATAACATTGATTTATTACTTTGGCCAACATGTTAGGAATATCATCGGGACAAGAAAGTACAGATTGTACAGTTCCATGTGCATAGTCTTATAACACAACTGAACACTAATTTGAACGATGAGCAAGATATTCAAAAGGACAATATCTTGGCCGGCCGTCCTGTATCAATTAAAATCATGAAAATGAAATAACAATGTGAAAAAGTAACCATATGATGTTCATATGGTGTTGATAGTATGCATCTTGTACAAGACCGCAGCTGCTGCATTGCCAATTTGTCCATTGCCAGTTCGTCTATTAGCTAGTTCGTCCATACCCATTTCGTCTAATCCCGGCTGGTTCATTCCCACTTCATCCAGTATTCACTTGGTTCAATAGCCACTTGGTCCGATATCCACTTCGTCCATTTCCACCTCGTAAATTGCCACTTGGTCCAATAGCCACTTGGTCCATTCCCACTTCGTCCAATAACCACTCTGTCCATTCCCACTTCGATCAATAGCCATTTGGTCCAATAGACATTTCATCCATTGCCATTTCGCTCAATAGCCATTTCGTCCATACCCATTTCGTCCAATAGTCATTTCGTCCAAACAAACAATAAGAAGCAAACAATAAATAACAATAATAATCAAATATGAAACAACAAATAGAAGCAAACAACTTTTGTTACATCGTGTTCAGGCATTGTCATCGTACCGGTCCACGAGATCAGATCCGCGTAGTTCATACCAGTAGTTACACAATTCAATGTAACGCTTACATAAGGGTTTGAAGCCCTCGGAGGCACTAACATTATATAAACATTCAGTCTCTCTCCCATAACGCGTAATCGTAATTTCTCTGCTTTATTTTAACATGTAAAACCACCTTTTAATTTGTAATGTGATTTGTAATGGCTTTATAATCATCCATTTATTCAGCACTGGTATATACGTCCATCCCACATAAAGTCTCAAGCAAAAGAGAACCACCCCATGTCTTAACTCTCCACATGTGCCTCTCCATCCTATAATAATCGGCTCACCGCATCCCATAATATTAATTAACCTACCAATTACCTGCCTCCCAGCATCTACATTATATAAACCTTAGCCCTCAGCAAAACATGTGCCTTTTAGAGGCCTCATCTCCCTCCCTGTAATATAATACTATACCAACCCACATATAGCCTAGCTATATGACATGCCGCTCCCCGTAAAAATACTATGTCAGTCTTTGAATGGGTTGACATTTGAATAACAAATCCATAAACAAATCCAAAACAGCAAATTCTTTTTTAAAAATATTTTTAAATCCCATGTCAACCAATTGAAAAAATATTTATTTTAAAACTCTAAACTATAACATGAAAGTTCTATAAACCCGACTTGAAAATCGGTTTTCACAGTAAAAATCCTCATAATCAGCAGCAATGGCTTGTTAATAGAGTCACCTGCTAATGTGCTTTGTTTAGCACACATAATAGTTTCTATGAGACACTGTGAACAATTTCAGCTTCGGAACAGAACATTATCAGACTTTGATATCAGACTGTAAAATAGATATTTTGGTCAGTTATATCCCTTCTCCACTGATGTTGTCAAATGTTATTGACTGCAGACTCGTTCTACTCTAATGTTCTCATCATTGTTTTCTCACATTGTTTATGTCGTGGGCAAACTTATCACATATTATCATCATTATATCATCATATTCACACAAAGGGTTTAAATAGTGAGGTGCATGTACACACTTTAATGCCAAACTAGGATCAGATGTCGCTAAGTTTTCCTTCCATGACCTCACCAACCGGAATGGGACACATCTTTGTAACTTTTAGGAAGTCCCAACGCAAGATGTGGACTTTCAAGTACCCAGACTCTACCAAAGCACAGATTGACTTTATCTTAGTAAGGAAGAAGTGGCGCAACTCCATTCGCAATGTAGAAACATACAGCTCCTTTTCGACAGTTGGATCTGACCATAGAATTGTAACGTCCAGTGTACGACTGAGTCTCCGAGCTCCAAAGAGAAGTGCAAACAAGTGTTGCTCCCTGAACTTCAAAGCATTGAGCCAGGACAGCCAACTACAGGAAAAAATATGCCGTAGAAGTGGTAAATCATTTCAGCCTACTACAAGATGAACTTCAGCTCCTTCCTGCCCAAGAGAATTACAACCGCCTTTCAACAGCTTGTCTTGATGCAGCTAAAGCAGTACTTCCCAAGAGGCCTAAGAGGAACTTCAAGTCCATATCACAGTGTCGAAATGTACGAGCAGCAAGAAGTAGACTTCAAAATGCAATTGACCAGGGTAATGCTACTATTCAACCCCGCCACGAGCTCAAGGAAACATATCTCTCAGAAGAGAAAAACTTGCTAAACGAGAAGATCTCCCAAATTCAGAATGCATCTCATTCCAACAAACACACAGCTTGGAGAGTCATCAATGACATTACTGGGAGGAAAGTAAGAAAACCAGGAATTTTAGCAGGCTCACCAGTTGAGAGGATCGCAACCTGGCTGCACCACTTTCAAAACCTTCTTGGAAAACCCACAACTGTTCCAGACACTGTCTTTGACATTACACCTCTAGTGGAAGGCACTCTCCCAATCATCGTAAATGAATTCTCCTTAGACGAAGTCGAGTCTGCTCTCAACCAACTAAATCAGGAGGGGCCATTGGACTGGACAACATTCCACTTGAGCTTTGGACGTCAAAGCAATTCCGATCTCACCTACTTGAGATTCACCATGAAATCCCTAGCCAGTGGTTAGTGAATGCCATAATTCCTATCCCAAAAAAAGGAGATCTCTCTCAACCAACCAACTACAAAGGGATTAGCCTCTCCTGTATTGGGGCTAAGGTCTACAATCGTATGTTACTGAACCGAATACGCCCATTTGTCGACCCTCTTCTTCAATGGAATCAAAATGGCTTTAGAGAGAAACGATCCACAATCTCCCAGATTCTAGCACTGAGAAGAATAATTGAAGGAATGAAAGAAAGAAACCTTCCACTGGCCGCCGTGTGCATAGACTTCTCTAAGGCTTTTTACTCAGTACACCGCGATCGCATGTTTGACATCCTCAGTGCCTATGGTATCCCTGGACCCATTGTCAAAGCAATAAAGTTAATGTATGACAACTTTCCGGGTATTGTCACATCGCCCGATGGGGAGACGGAACCTTTTAAGATTTTAGCTGGCGTTCTTCAAGGTGACAATTTGGCACCCTTCATCTTCATCACAATTCTTGACTACGTAATGCGCTGTGCCCTGTTAGATATCCATGATGAAACAGGTATACTGCTGGAGCCTAGGAGGAGTAGACGCTATCCTGAAATTCGTCTTCACGATCTCGATTTCGCAGATGATATAGCTCTCCTAGCAACATCAATTAGTAAAGCGGAATTACTGTTACAGAGTGTTGAGGCAGCATCAAATGCAGTTGGCCTGCATTTAAATGAAGGAAAAACAAAAAGCCTTCTTATAAATATTGCCACCTCATCCAGTGTAAAGACCATCAAAGGAATAGAGCTGGAAAACGTCTCCAATTTCAAATACTTAGGGGCCTACGTTCTAGACACATCCCAGGATTTCAAATGCAGGAAAGCACAAGAATGGGTTGCCTACAACAAACTGCAGAAGATCTGGAAGTCTGATCTCGAAAGACATTGAAAGAACTACAAAATTCAGATTGTTCAAAGCCTGCGTAGAAAGCATTTTGTTGTACGGCTCTGAAACATGGACCATCAGCAGGAAAATTGAAGACAGAATCAACGGATGTTATACTCAACTGTTACGTAGAATATTCGACATCATTTGGAAAGATCACATCCCAAACAGCGTGGTATATGGCGATATCCCCCCCATATATATAACATCAATAATCAGGCAGCGCCGTTTATGTTTCGCTGGCCACTGCATGCGAACAACCAACCAGCCTATCTCCCGTCTAATTGTCTGGACCCTTCTTGGTGGGAAAGCTAACAGAGCCAGAAGACACCTTCAGTATCCTGATACCGTCAAGAATGATATGGGTTTAGATCCTCCAGAGGTCAGCCAACTCATGAATGACAGGAAAGTCTGGGCCCAGTATGTTGCGACTGCTTTCTTCCATTTCGTCAACGGACGACCAATGATGGTGATGATGATGATATACACACAATTGGATACACATGAACATAGATGCATATTACATAAACTTAACCAAAGTGCCACACCCCTTTTTCGTGTATTTAAATCAAATAAATCATCCCAATTTTACGCTAGAACAACACTATATCCACATAGCCAAAGATATCCTATCAATGTCACACGCGCTTATTTGAATTTTGTCCATCATTGATCTAACTCTTAAATTAATAAAACCCGATTTTGTACACTTCCCCATCCACATACAGGCATTTGCCTAGGGAACGTGGTCTCCAGTGTACCCTGTAATAATATCATTACTTCTCCTATCAGACACTACTCTCAGCGCTCGCCGCATCACCCATCTCATTGTCCATCAAGATACCACCCGTCTCATTATCAACTCGCGATCTCTTACTTGGCCTACACCACTAACATTTTCACCAACATCTCTCTAAACTATCATCTGCATTGTGTACTTCTTTAACTTTGTCGCAACTCGACAACAATTTCAACTCCAATTCAGATACCACTGCATATTCACCGCCCTCTATTTCAGTACCAACCCTAAGTTCATCTATAACCCTACTCTTTCAACAATCACCCTAGCCACATTCTCCTCCACCTCCCTAGCAATTCACTTTTCATCTATCTCCCTAATCCGGTTTTTTTCTTCACTTCAACACTATGAATATAACATGACAAAATACCCCACTTGAGTAAGTATTAATTTACCACGTGTTCTATGGTAAGACTGGCAAACGCACTCAACATATTTCTATCCCTATCATCATGACCGATGAGTGTCGTTCCTAAATATTTGTGCCATACAAAGAAAAATATATCTCCATGTCATCACCCTCTCTAAATTTTGGTACTTCTCCCGTGGCCGTAGTTTACAAAACAAAACACACTGTAAATAACATAAAACATATGTTTGCAACATCTGTGTTCAATTCCAGAACACAGAAATTTCGCGCACAGCAACAACAACCCAAATTTAAGTTTAACTAACGCATCTATATTCATGTTTTTAACAAACATTAAACAAAGTTTGCACCTCGCTTACTCTTACATTGTCCAAAGTGTCACTCCCCACTCAAAATGTATCAGGTACACACAAATTCACGGAAACATAATACATCATCCATGATCCAACAACTCTACAATAAATCCAGCTGTTAATTGTTAAGACGTGACGGGATTTGAACGGACACCAACAATGCATGCACGGCGTGCACATGTCGCACAATGCTGCAGTCTCATTGATTACGTGACGCTTGCGTATGCCAAAATATCGCTTATAGGCTTGGTTTACTTTTACGCGCAAATATATGGAAGCCAGAATCTGCAAACCAGATGTATTGCTTGCACATGGGTCATTGTACGGTGCGGGTATAGTATTGATCTACTACTAGAAAAAGGACATTCTACATGTTCTATATTTAGATCAATATGTCTATGGTTGATTTTGGTAGTAATACTAATGTTGTGTAGATAGGACAATAGCGTTTACATTCTTAAAATGATATGTGTATGGCTCCGGGGTGTGGCTATATAGTATACCCGCTGTGTGTTAGAGAAATTGATGACTATTTTACAAGAAAGTGACAGTATGTATTCGTTATTACATAACAACAATTTTTGAAAGACATGAAAGACCATTTATTGTTATATGAGTATTCTCTGGAATTTTATTTCAAATGTAATTTCAACATTTGATTTTTGAGATGGATTTGGGTGGGGTACACACATTAGTCAGGTTTAGTTTGCAACTGTTCACCATTACTGGAATAATACATTGTAACTGTCCATAGAGAACATAGGCCTACTTTATAAAAGCAGATGATTTGTGGACTAATATTTGACAACATTCATTTCATGGGTATGCCTATTTATAGGTTGACATTTTGGTAGACAGCGTGACATTTTTATTTCGCAATGTCTTCACCACCAGTGTAATTTTTTGAATGACATAATACGCAAGAGAACCTGCAGGTTAACAGTTGATTGTGGGGCATTGTCATCTGGTCATGAAGATGGTGGTCAGTCCTATAAATCATTTGGTATAAGGGACACCAACCTATAATTGTGAAAAACGAGTTGGAAATCGAAGTGACTACAGACAAACGAGGATAAGTAACAGATACAGATGGACTAAGAATATGGGAACGTCCAATGGATGCAACACTAGGCTGGTCATTGAACACAAACTATAGGTGCTACCAGGAGAAAATTGGTAGAGTTCTGGTTTTGGTGTCATAAGAAGCAGATAATATTAATGAATATCGTAACAAAAGTCCCCAAAAATCCCGCTTGGGGAAAATGTATTAGAGTGAATTGAAAATGGCCGCCGAATTTGTAATTATTTTCCGAAAAAACAACACCCTCGAATTCAAGTAACATGCTTTTTGGTACTTTTTCTGAGTGCACTGTGCACGTTGAAGGTTACTTCTCATGTATGACAACGCCACAAGAGGGCTCTTTCCGAAATGTCCGCCAATAAGTGATAACATTGGTATTTATGCTACAGCTAATGGAGCGGACTACCTTGGAGAACGCATATAACGCGAGCACACGTTTAAAGATCTGACGAAAAATACAGAGAACACTTAGTTCAAAAGAAACAAGAAATGATAACGGCGCAGGATGACAGCGATAATGACGACGAACAACACTACTACGAATATGGAACATAGGTAACAACAGTTGGAATGCGAGGACTGCAAGGTGCAAAAACGCAACATGGTAAGACAAGACGCCTTGCAAGAACTAGGCCTACAACAGAAAAAAAGACAGAATTAAACATCGCGTAATACGATTGTCACATGGAGCAACAGTGACAGATCAACAATCATTGCCGGTAATGCAAAATATCGCAAGAAACTTGAAACAAGACAGAAGACGAGAAAATCAAAACCAAAAAAAGGCGAAACCAAAATGAACACACTGCGAAAGTGTCAAGAAGGCATAGCGACAACACCAAAAGTGAACACAATGACAGAAAGGTACATAGTAATAGACGAAAATGGGGGTAAAAGCAAAACATACCTTACACAAGCACTAGCAGCTCTAGACCCGGAAAAACACCATAATAATAATAATAATAAACATGGCTAAACCAAAAGACGTCTACCACGTGTGTGCGAAATTTGAGAACCAAAATGGACGATATTGACTATGCCGTTATAGAGTCATTGAAAACGGACAATTACAGACAAACGATTATACAACTCAACAAGAATCGACTCGGACGGAAACCCGCACATTATTATTTACGCGAATAAACATCTAGCAACTAGCATTATTGCTAGACAGGTGTGTGATATACGAAGTACGCGCTGACTACACGCTCAAAGAGGTGACAGAAGAAAACATCAGGGATTATAGATGGTGTGACCGGTGACGTAGTGCCCGGGGGTTGCGTGCGCACCTACAGGGAACGGTGCTTTAATTCACACTTGATTGATCATTACTTACAATGCTTACGGTGTAATAGTGCAGTAGTCAATGGTATGCATCCCTAAGCACAAAGGGCATGTGCTTTTAAAATTGGTGCTCAGTGATGTGTGTTATGCTTTCATATAGTAATGTATGCAGTAGTCATGGACTACATGTAGTACCTCTAACATGTCTTTAGACCAGGCGCTAATCAATATGTAAACACTACTGATGTAAACAACGGTCACCTCATCTATAGGGAGAGACACTTCATTCTCAACACAAACAAAATAAGAAACGCAGTCATACCTAAGACAAAATAGGAACAAACACCATAAAATGCAGTATCACCATTGCTGTATAGAAAATAAAAATAGTGTACAAAATTAATCAATAAAACCCCATGAGACCATGCGAGCATGCGAACATTTATACTGCCACCATAAAGTTTGAGGGAGTCGACACAGAGGTATGAGGTAAAGGTAGCTACATACGGGTCATTTATTTGCACGATCTTTCATTGCTGAAATGCGCATTTTGGCGTTTATTTGGTGTATCGAGATTTGTCAATTATAGCCTGTGTATATACAAAGCTCACCCGCATGTCGGTACGGCCGATGATTGATGCTTCCATATATTTAGCACATTTAACACTTTATCCTTTGCCATAATATTTGTTTGGCATACACTTTATCACCGTATCATTTGATATTTAACATTTTGTTTGCCCTGCACACACTTAACCAATTTGCATAAAGGTATACATTTTATCACCTTCTCATTTGATATAACATTTTGTTTACCATACACTTAATTTCACTGATTTGCATAAAGTACATTTTATCACCTCATCATATGACCAAACATTTTGTTTACCATACACTTATGGTACTTTTAATTTACCTGATTTTCGTATGATCACATTATTCCTTTAAAAAATGTTAATTTACTTTGCCTAATATAATACTATACGGCTATCGCTCCCATTGTTATCATGCAACATTCGGTAACCCTGCTGACAATTGCGAAAGTGGGCAATTTAATTCCGCCAATCATAACCGCCATAGCTGCCTATACTTGCCTATCCTGGGATATCAGATTGCCAAGGTTGAGAACAGGCCCGTTAGATGGGGGGGGGGGGGGGGGGGGGGGGGGGAGGGCGACGGTTGCGATCGCCCCCCCCCCCCCCCCCCTTGAAAATCTCTTCTGTTTTCTTTTCTTTTTTTAAAGGTAAAAATTGCTTTTTTCTTAGTTTCAAATATCAATGATAGTAAAACTACTCATAAAACATTGACTACAGTGCTTTTTGGACTGCGAAATGTTGTGTCCGTGCGAACATTTTTGACGTGCGAAATTTTTGCCCCCCAAATCCCCCCCCCCCCCCCCCCCCACACTTACGTGAAATTCACGAGGTGACTGACTTGGAAAAAAATTGGGGCAACCGTTTACGAAAAAATCGTGAAAACGCACCCCTCTTGGGCAAAAGTGTCTGACGGGGATGTGAGAAGCTCACGGAGAGCCACCCATACCCTGTCCACAAACTTGACTTCTTGAATTAAAGGGGCAATAAGAGATGTGTTGGAGGCTGCGCCCTCAATTATGATAACAACTGGGATTAGTATACAATTGTATTACATGTATGAACTTACACCTATAAGGATTAAAAAAATGAGCCCTCTTTGTACAAGAAAACGTCGATTCCAAAATGCTCGTACAGCCGCGACGAGCATTTTACGTCCGGCAGTATCCCCCTGCAGTACGCGTGATACATAACTAAAATAACTAAAATCAATGTTTAGACTGCTGCCAGTGACAAATTCGACGCGTTTGACGCCCTCACACGACGCATATGGCGCCCGCACACGACGCCCATGACGCCCGTATACGATGCCCATGACGCAAATTTGCGTATGTTTTTGAGCATTCCACTTAGGGTCCATATCCAAACTCTGAGTGCTTTTAAATTGTTTTTCTAGCGATTTCAAAGCGCTTTTCCAACGAAATACCGTTGGAAAAGCGCTTTTAAATCGCTAGAAAAACAATTTAAAAGCACTGAGAGTTTGGATATGGACCCTTATTGTAGCATGGTAATTCATATAAAGTAAGTCCAATCTGCATGTCTTTCATAATGACCGAATACTCCAAGCCTTAAGCATGTACGCCAATCCTAGTCCACTTAATCGATGTATACTCTGCAATAAAAGTTTCACGAGACACTCGTCAAAACCCTCTATAATAATAATACTAATAATACCAAGCGCTTATATAGCGCCCTTAGCCCAAAGGGGCCTCAAGGCGCTTAACAACATATTATGATAGCATATAACACAATAATCACAGACTATATATATAAAAAGGTCGCTAAAATAGTGGGTCGAGCATCAGGACACATGGAGAAAGACGGACACGACCAAATGGTCTCATAAATTTCGACACGCTATCTCGCAACCTATGATCAGGTCGTCCATACATGCACATATGCGTGAGAGGGAAAAGACAGGAGGTCGAGCAAACAACAAAGGAAGAGGATAAACACGCAAATGCATGAATGGAGAACTGAACATAGTATGATATTACACAATTTTGATTAAATTACAACATTAAAATCTAAGATACAATAAAACTGTGTGAAATACTAAAAGAGTAAAAAGTATAATATATAGATGTATGCAAAAGCAGTATTATATACAGCAATAAAAAAGAGATTGATAGAGGTATGCCAAATTCAAACTGTTGTGGCTATTGCAGAGCATTGCACAAAGAAACCATTAAAAGGCCGAGATGATACATGAAGGATCATCATAGTGCACCATGATATCAGCTTGCCCATGCATGCACATGCGTGAGAGAGAAATGACAGGAGGGCGAGCAAATAACAAAGGAAGAGGATAAACACGCAAATGCATGGATGGACAACTGAACATAATATATATGATATTACACAATTTTGATTAAATTACACCGTTAAAATCAAGATACAATAAAACTGTGTGAAATACTAAAAGGTAAAAAGTATAATATATGCAAAACAGTAATATACAACAATAAAAAAGAGATTGATAGAAGTATGCCAAATTCAAACTTTTGTGGCTATTGCAGAGCATTGCACAAACAAACCATTTAAAGGCCGAGATGATACGTGAGGTCGAACCAGAACAATTGCTGAGATAAAGCAGAGCCACAAAAAAAAAAAAACCACAAGGATCTATGACTATGACATTATTCATGATATTGCACTTGAACAAATTTAAAGATCAAATAAGAAGGTTTTAAGTTGTTTTTTGAAAACATTAATAGATGGCGCTAGTCTTACGTGTGTGGGTAAAATGTTCCATTCTTTGTAGGCAGCCTCTTCAAATGATCTTCTACCATACGCTGTGCGTGGACGACGAAGAGGGGGTTTTACAAGGTTATGTGTTGAAGAACGGAGAGACCGATAGGGGTTGTATGGCTTGATGAGGTCAGATATGTACATTGGAGCAAGTCCGTGCAGAGATTTGTATGTGATTAGGCAAATTTTGTAAATGATCCTCTTACGAATGGGAAGCCAATGAAGATCACGCATGATCTTAGAAATGCTGTCATGTTTCTTCGATCGCGTGACCAGCCTTGCTGCAGTGTTCTGCACTCGTTGTAGCTTCATGAGCTCTTTGTCAGGCAGTCCGTAGAGGAGTGAGTTGCATTGATCTAATCGCGATGAGACGTAGGCATGGACAAGTTTTTCTGTAGTCTTTTGGTCCAGGTAGTGCCTTATACTTCCGATGCATCTTATAGCATGTGTGGCATTACGACATACAATATTTACATGCTGTGTCATGCATAGTTTGTCATCGATTGTAACGCCTAGATTGCGAGCAGATGAAGATGGTTTCACAGAAGTGTCGCCGACTTGAACACCAGCGAGAGGGGTACATTTGACATTTCGCGATGTTACATGTAGGATCTCTGTCTTGCTGTTGTTAAGTTGAAGTTTATTCTGCACAGTCCAAGATTTGACGTCTACGAGACACTTCTCCAGTTTGGAAATGCATTCATTTCTGTTGGATGGCTTCATTGAAATGTGCAGCTGGGTGTCGTCAGCGTATGACATACAGTTGATTCCGTTGCCAGCAACAATGTCTTCGATAGGGGCACTGTACATGGTAAATATTACAGGGCCTGCGACAGATCCTTGTGGGACACCGTATTTCAGAGGCAATGGATCAGACAGTGCTGTGTTGATGGCTACAGTCTGGCTGCGATTCTCTAAATAAGAGGAGAACCAATCAAGAGCTTTGTTCCTGATTCCGTACCTGTCCTCAAGGCGAGTGATCAATATTTGATGGTCAATGGTATCGAAGGCTGCCGAGAAATCCAGTAGAACCAACACTGCTTCGTCACCTTTGTCTATTGTCTGCAGAAGATCATTTGTGACTCGAAGGAGCGCGGTTTCTGTGCTGCATCCTTCGCGATATGCGGATTGCTTGCTACTCTGAAGGTCGTTTTCCTTTAAGTACTCTTGAAGTTGAGATACTGCGACACGCTCAAGCAGTTTTGAATCAAACCGCAAATTTGATATTGGACGGTAGCTTTTCATATCTTCGCTGTCGAGTGATGGTTTCTTAATAAGTGGCATAACACGTGCAACTTTGTGTGAGTCAGGAAAGCGTCCATCAGAGAATGATTTATTAATGATATTGGTAAGAACGGGTAGGAGATCGTCGTCTACATGGAGAAACAAAGACATTGGAAGTGCATCCAGCATGCATGACTTTTTCGCGGACTTCATCACAAACTTGCGAACATCGTCTTCTGAAACATCGCGAAACTGTACAAAAGAAGCAGTTGAAGTATCTGTCACAGTTACAGATGACATGGGTGGTATTTCGTTATCTAATGTGGATCTAATTTTTTGAACCTTCTGATCAAAAAACTTCACGAAGTCATTTGCAAGCTCATCATTAGAAGAACGCGAGGGAAGCACGGCTGGTGTTTTAGGAGCAGACAGCTTGTCAATCACTCTAAAAAGTTGCTTCTGATCACAGTTGGAAATTGTGGAACGTTGGTGTTCTGTCTTGGCGTTGTCAAGGTTCTTCTTGTAATCAATACAGCTTTGGTGAAAGATTTGCTTATCGATCTCGAGTCCAGACTTTTTCCATTTTCTTTCCAGAGCACGTTTTTGCTGTTTTGCATACCGGAGGCTCTCGTCATACCAAGGAGCATGGGGACGTAGCGTAATCATTCTGTTTTTTTCTGGTGCGTGTTGGTCGAGAATCTCACGAAGGACCGTGTCATATTGGTCGGAGAGCGTGTCAACATCTTCAGCAGGCGATTGAATTAAAGCTGAATTAACTACATCTTGGCGAAAAGCATTGAGGTCGATGGCTTTCAGATTGCGATGCTGTACAGTGCATTTGGTCGCTTTAGGACGAGAAATATCAAGACTACATTTCACTGCGTAATGGTCGGAAGGAAGACCATATACTATGGAGATCTTAGATGCAAATGACTCTATATCCCGAGATATTATTAAGTCCAGCGTGTGGCCTTTCTTGTGGGTGCTGCCATTGACATGTTGATGAAGTCCAGCTGACTGGAGGATATCGTGCATACGTAGAGCATCGCGGTTGTTCGCGTCTTCCATGTGAAAATTGAAGTCACCGGAGAACAACACTTTACATTGGACGGTGGAAATTGTCTCAAGCAATGTAGTAAACTCGCGGTAGAATGTCGCATTGTTGACTTTGTCCACATTTACTTGATTCTTTTTCGTAGATGGTGGTGGTCTGTAAATTGCAAGTAGCCTAAATGATTGCCGTAGCTTTGAAGATATTGTCATGTCCATATATTCGAATGAAGAGAATGTGGACGTCTTGTTAACAGATATTTCGAAGCCTCTACGAAGAATTACAGCAATGCCTCCTCCTCTGCGATCTTTTCTTGGGTCATGAAAGACCTGATAGTCAGGAAGCGTGTTGGCAATGTCAGCTATAGTTAGAGGTTTATCATTTCGGTAATCTATCTCATCGAATCCTTCCGTAATTCCGCTCTTAAACATAGCATCTTCTACTAGATCCTTAACCCCGGATTGTCCCTGCAAAAAATCCGGCAAAGCTTTGTATGAAACGTGTAAACCCGATAACCCTAGCTTTTATCGTAAAACTTGTTGTATGTTGTTATTGTTTTCTTGTTTGTTTTTGGCAACCCCAATCTATTCTTCTCTTTCCGAGAAACCAGTCTCTCATTCGAAAACAACAATGTTGTTGATCTCATCCCCCTCCTAAAAGCGTTCTGTTTCCTTGATTGGCTCTCATCCATTTTTAGGTGAGTGCCAATTTGGGTCCCTTGTTGTTGTTGTTGTTGTTGTTGTTGTTGTTGTTGTTGTTGTTGTTGTTGTTGTTGTTGTTGTTGTTGTTGTTGTTGTTGTTGTTGTTGTTGTTGTTGTTGTTGTTGTTGTTGTTGTTGTTGTTGTTGTTGTTGTTGTTGTTGTTGTTGTTGTTGTTGTTGTTGTTGTTGTTGTTGTTGTTGTTGTTGTGGTTGCGGTTGTTTTTTCCAAGAAACCATTCTCTGATTCGAAAACAACAACGGGTGTGTTGTTGACATCATCCAACCCCCTCCCTTTGTTCTCTTTCCGAGAAATCATCCATTCTTGGCACCGCGCCAATTTCCCCCAGCCGGGGGCTATTCTTTCCGAGAAATCATCCATTCTTGGCACCGCGCCAATATGGCCCTTGACGCAGGCTATAAATACTACTTAGTGCAATACATTTCGTTCGTATTCTCCTTTATAATTATGTTGGTCAACCTCACCCCCAAAAACAGTGCAAAGGAAATCCGTGGTGCGCTCGACCTCGCGGCTCTAATTGGTTAGCGGCATTTTTTTAGTGTTGAGCATGTGCGCGCAGCTAATCGAAGTGCGTCCGCGTATATCGAACTTCTGACCTGGAGAATATGTGCCGTAAATTATATTCTCACGTAACAACATATATGCATTTATTGAACTAAAAGTTTATATTAATCATAATCGATGCACAATGTTAATTATTTTCATTATAAAAATTCAATTGAATCAGGTCCGTTATTTAAAAATCTTCGGCATACTATACCCTTTAATTATAATTTTTGGTCATGAATATCAGATTTATCAAACTCGCTTAATTTGAACAATTTTGCCTGTTTTTATTTGTCGCAACTTTGTGCTTGTTTACATAGACCTACATACAAAAATGACATATTCGCGCGTTTTTTTTCTTTTCGTGCGTACACGGAAAGCTATTATAATTGTAGCGCGCAAAGTTCCACTTTTTTCATTTTTTATTATTATTATTATTATAATAGGCACTTATATAGCGCTCTATAAAAAGCACAGCGCTTAAACAATGCACTCGAAAACATTATACGGCAGACATAATACACAAAACATATACAATAATACAAAGTTACACATTTGGAAATAAATAGGTCTTTAGAAGACTCTTAAAAGTAGACACAGTCCTAGCTTCTCTGACATAAATAGGAAGCTTATTCCAGAGCTGAGGTCCGAAAACTGTGAGACAACAATCACCAGCTCTTTTGTGTAAATCATGCTGAGTTCAACAAAGATCTGACATATGAGCTTGACCGGATGTAGGGTTTTATAGAAGAAGCAATGTTCCTTGTTCCCAGGGATGCAAAAAGTGCGGGAGCGGGGAGCACCGCTCCCAGGAAGCAACAGCTAAAATTGAGGAAATCATGCCAGTGTCCAAAAAAAAGGAGGAGGAAGATAAGAGAAAAAAGAGGGAAAAAGAAGAAGAAAAAAAAGAGGGGAAAAAAGAGGAGAGAAAAGAGAAAGAGGAAAAAGGGAAAATTAGAAGAATGAAGGGGGAAAAAAGAGAAAAAGAAAAAAGAAGGAAAATAAAAGAGAGGAAGGGAAGGGGAAAAGAAGGGGAAAAGGAAAAAAAGAATGAAAAAAGAAAAGAGAGGAAAAGATGAGGATTAGGGCTGGGCAGATCTAGATTCAATTTGAAGTGAGGCAGTGAAGCCACACACTGACGTACGTAGATGGAATAAGGAAATATCAAGACCTTCGAGGAATTTACATTATGAATGTACCATGCAGCTGAACATAGAAATAGGTACAATAATACAATACAATTTATATTTGAAGAAATTCACCAATATCATTAGTGCAGGTAGTCAATTAAAAACAGTGAATTAAAGACGAATCGAGTCGTGAAGATGGAAGAAATACCGGAACATTGAGGAAGGTTATACATTACAACAATTATAAGTTACAACGAGGGTTCAGAGCCATAGGAAATTCATTTAATCAATGCAGCACTAATAATTCGTCGCTGTTCTGACATACCGGCACATCTCTTTACTTATTTCTGTTGTGATGTGCCGGTATGTCAGAACAGCGACGAATTGAATGAAGAACTGTGGAGGACGACCTGGAAAACCTTAAAGGATCAATGAGATTTAAAGAAGAACCATAAGCACCAGTTGGAAAGTAGAATAGATTAAGGAAATGAAATCATCAACATCACTGCTATTCTATACTACCATGGTTACGGTTTGATTGAGGAAATCTTGAAACTTAGGACCATGCTCCTGAGGAAGAAATGACATTTTGCACCCCTGCTTGTTCCTTAATTATTGTTTTGACCCTTAGCAAAATAATGAATCTATGCAAACATGTTTGATTCTTCTTTTTTTTACAAGAAGAGTATAACAAAAAAAAACACCAAAATAACTCGAAATGACTTCAAATGGTTACAAGGGTGGCGGTCAGCTAGCTATGAACTTCGGGAGTCTTAAGAGGATCTAGGATCTTAACACATTTTCGCATTGGAATGCTGTAGTCAATGCATTTAAATCCATTCATCACATGTCATGCACATTTTAGGAGTCTGAATTGTGAAATTGTCAACATTTAGGAGTCCCCGGACTTACAAAAACGCTTACTCTGAATGGCTATATCTGTTAAACCGTGACACTCACAACTACCATTAACGGGGTCCGCTTAATGTTCGCTAAGTGAAAATTCTATATTTTAGTTTACATTTTAACATCGTTCGCGCTGTACGTAATGTAGCCTGTTTCCGAAAGGTTACCCAGTTATGGTAACCTATTTTATTTTCGGATCTACTAATCATATATCATTAGGATCATTTTAACATATAATTGATGCCGGTGTTATAGGCGAACTTAGATTGATGAAGATGTATCGATGATTACTGTATACACCATTATAGCCGTGTGGCAAATGAGATTGGATCAAGATTATTCCTTTCTCATGTCCGCCGGACGCTGACAGCAAAATTGGTTACTTTATTTGTTGGGAGTGGCTCTTTTAACTTTATTCTTTGCTTCCATCTTTCCATCGTTCTTTTAGTATTAATAGGCTTTTTAAGCCTGGCCCGAGCATTTTGCTGGAGTCTGGTCTCTTTAGGACCCAAGCGTGTGTCCGACCGTGTAAACCAGGGCATAATGGGCCATTCACATGTATCCGTGTGAGCTGGGCGACCCCTTACCGTTTAATAGAAAAAACTACAGAGACCAACAATCAGCAAAAAGTGTCAACGGCCGCATTTTATTTTTGTCATTGGGTCCATACCGTTCTATACCGGGTACTCACCGGCCTGGTACCTGACTCATACAACCTATTCACCGGGTCCTCGCCGGCCGTAACGCCGTGTACCGGCCGAACCGCCTTGATAACGTCGTTCACTCGCATTCCGTACTTCTCTGTATTTGTCATATGTATCTGCGTGAGCTGGGCGGCCCCTTACCGTGTGAACAATTGGTGCGGACGGCGGCACACGGTAAGGACACGTTCAGGGGACTTTGGGGAACTTGCTACAGTCCATGAATTGACCGCAGCTGCCTAAATAACTGTTAACTGATCAGATATGCAGTGTTGCTCAACTGCATCCCAAATGTCACTTAAAAACCTCGGCCCCGCCAAAAAGTAGCCCAATTTCAAGAATATCTGTACCTTTGATACAAAAACTTGTTTAAACACCAGTTAAACAGGCTTTAATTGAAAAAAAGGTCCGGAAACACTCGTTTGGGGATATGTATGTGCTAAAGGAAGGATCTGTATGTTTATGCATTGTGACATACGTGAGACGTACATGTAAGGGAGTTATTGTCGCGTGTAAACTGTAATCCCAAAGGTCAATATCTACCTATAGAGGCGGGGGTCCGGTTGCCCCGCCTAAAAAAAATAACGGACCTAAATGTCATTGATTTTGATGACGAACAAAATTAATGAGCGTTGGGCATCGATTGGTACTACTCATTTTGGGACAGTCTCATTCTGTAGTATGGATCCAATCGATATCCGGCGAGACCGTAACCCTTGCATTAGAAATATACATTGCGTCAATGCAACACGCTTATTCAAAGCAGACTTCATTTTGGTTATTATCTGATAATCTTTAAGATTGGGTGAAAAATACTGATATCAACCTCGTTATAAATACTGACCTCTCGTCGATCCACCTTAATCCAGATTGAAAACAAACTACAGTGCAACTTACCATAAATGCCCGTTTTACCAAATGCACTTAAATGATAATAACAACGCCAATTTTCCTCCAATAAAGTCAAGTTTAGTCACACGTACATATACAAGTCTTACCGTTAATATTTATAAGAACAATTTTGTAAAATAAAAATAACCTATTTGCGTATTATTGCATATGACCAAAGCACATTTTAATCATTATCTAGAGATGTGTTTACCATGGTAACCTGGAAATAAGATATATTGTCCGGTTACCTAATTCTGATATTTTTCGTAGGAGCAAAATAAAACTTCTCTTTGGATTTCTTTATTTATTAGATTAATTTGCATATCTAGAAACCGATATTTGAGACTTTATTTCACGACAAACATGACTTTAATATAAGCTTGTGACATAACATATTAGAGCTTTTTATTTATAAAACCACTCACATCTCGGGGATTAAGGTTAGAGAAATCATTTCATATTTGGTCTACTCATTAGTTATATTGAACCATTTCATATGATAGTTCTTTCATTGCGAGTCCCAGTGTTTCTAAATCAAAAATTTTGACCTTTTTAGCCTATATTCAGAAACGGGCTAGTTTTAGTTAGCCTTGGTTCAAGGCGACTCTATCCTCCCCCACCTCCATCCTACCCCCTCACTACCCACCCACCCCTCATCTCACCACACCCCATTCCACCTCACTTTACCAACAACCACCGCCACTGGTGGGAACTATAGCTCTACACACACAGGCAGCCGACTGGCGACTGATAGCTCTACTCTGCACACAGACAGCCGCGGAGCGGCTAGTGCAGCAGCTTCGCTGCTAGCGACGAATGCCCGAGCCGCGCAGCGGCTACAGCGGTTTATGTTGGCGTATGATAGTCACAGCATGGTCACAGCGAGATCGCGCGCGACAAGATTAGATTAGATAGGACCGCTGTACTGGTATCAAATGAATGGTGGTAGACAAGAGGTGTGTGGTGGGGAAGAAAATAAGGACTTGATTTCAAGTCTAGTTTTAGTTTAAACCCTGCAACTCACTTAAGCTCATTACGTCACTTAAGCTCATTACGGTTCCGTCTCCTTTATATTTTGAGATTTTTCTAACCACGCTTATGGGGCAGTATCCGGGGTTACAAATCATAATGTTGTTCCTCCCAACTCTTTAATTTATTGCACCAGCTGTTAGTGCGTACGGCGCTTTGGGTACCTGCTCCGGCCGTTTCGACGCTTGTTTTGGCTAGAGTTTTTGTAGCCAGGCCTTTACCCCGGGGCCTTTACACTAGAGTGGGGTCATTGTTAAATTTACTCAATGCAGATTTTGTTAATTCTTCGTTATTTTAGGGACAGAAATGAATAAAATGACATAATATACCCACAAATTGGTTTTCGAATGATCAAATTCTGTTATATACATCCAATGTAATGTGAACAGTAATTTTATTTCGCAGTTATAAATTTCAAATTCACTCTCCCAACTCTCTCAGTTATTGCGACACCACGTGGACTGCCTACGGCGTTTCGCAGTAAATCCGGTTCGGCCGTTGGAGCAGGAGCGACTTGGCATTTTGTTTAGAAGGCTTTGACACTAGTGGGGGTTCTTGGGATGATTAATAAATGCAGATTTGGCTGATTTTTGTAATTATAGGTACAACAATGAACAATTGAGATAATATAGCCACAAATTGAAGTACAACGGGCAATTTCGGTTGTATATTTTGGAAGATATGAAATGGAAACTATATAATGTTCACTGTATAGATTTGTACAACGCGGCAGAGCTTGATGATTTCACAGCATGTGGTTGAGTTTGCACCGTGCTAGTAGGACATGTTGTCCATGGATGGTAGGTCAGGCAATTGCTAGTTGGAAATTCAACCAACACCACATTTGTATGGTTTTAGCGAGGAGATTGTATAACGAATTTCTAGCTTTTAACTTCAATTTGTTATAAAATTAGTGCTTAGTATTTCAGATTTTATAAAATAAAATGTTCACATTTTGAAAAAGTCCCCGGAAAAATCTCTATATAGCATTTCTAGATTATATTTTAGTTTCAATTATTAGCCCAATTGGGCTACATTAAATGCTAAATATAACGAAGACTGTATTGGCTAGACAGAGTCGGGACTCAGGACACATGTTCACGGATCAATTACTAATATCTTGGCCTGTCATTATGTCAAAAAACATATTCCAAATTGGCGCAAAACATAGAGGGGATGGAACCGTAATGTGAAGTGTCATCTTAAGATACCTATAGAGTATAACATGTACATCACATTGTTTTGCTTCTCTAACTATTGTTTTATAATGGTTTTTCTTGAAAAATAGCTCAAAGTATGTGTCACATTTTTAAAAAGGTCTGTAAAAAAATGTGATACCACAATTTGAGTGTACTCACAACACTATCAGTTAGAGGTAACATACAAGAAGGGCAAATAATTGTATATTGCGGACACACTGAACCGAGCGTATGTACAAGAACTACATGTAGATACAATAAACAATTCTTTGGAACATCTTGAAGACAACTTAATCAAGCAACAAACACCAATAAGTGACGAGAAATTTAGCATTTTTAAGCAAGAGACAAGTAAAGATCCTGAATTGGTGGTTGTTACAAGAGTTGTTCAGGACGGCTGGCCTAATGACATACAAAATTGTCCAAAAGAAGCCAAGCCGTATTTCACTATCCGGGACGAGTTAACGGTTGTAGATGGTGTAGTGTTCAAGGATGTGAAGATAGTAGTACCAAAGGTGTTAAGACAGGAAATGCTTACAAAGATACATGAGAGCTACCAAGGAATTGTAAGGTGTAAACAAAGAGCTCGAGAATGTATTTATTGGCCAGGCATGATGACACAAATTCATGACTTAGTGTCTCAGTGTAGCACTTGTCAGTTGTAAGCTGTATGCTAACTATCAACAAAGACAACCACTACAAAACCATGTAATTCCAGACACCGTGGTTTAAATTAGGAAGTGACCTTTTTTAATTTAAAGGTGAACAGTATTGTCTTGTTGTGGATTATTATTCCAAATTCCCTTAAATTGTCAAACTAGGGAAACATTCAACTTCACAAGTAGTGATAACAGCTTTGAAGTCTATATTTAGTAGACATGAGATACCCAGAATCCTGGTAACAGATAACGGTCCGTGCTATGCATCAGCAGAATTTAGAAAGTTTGTAGCTGACTGGGAGTTTGAACATGTAACATCCTCACCACGTTATCCCAGATCAAACGGAATGGCAGAGCGTTATGTTCAAACAATCAAAAATCTATTGATTAAGGCGCATGACCCATATCTGGCAATGTTAGAGTATAGAACAACATCAATTGATGATCTAGGAGTGTCACCAGCACAACTTCTCATGAGTAGAAGATTAAACACAAAGATGCCGATTCATGCATCTCTGCTGAAACCGCAGCCTCTGAACCCAGAAATGGTAAATGAAAAGTTACTAGAGAAACAAAAAGTTCAGAAACAATATTATGATAGAGGCACCAAAGATTTAAGTTCTCTAAGAGCAGGTGATGGTGTACGGGTTTGGAATTCAGAGAAGAAAATTTGGAAACCAGCAATTGTAGAAAGTGTTGCAGACAAACCTAGATCATTGTGATTACTAACGAGGGATCAAAACTCAGGAGAAACAGACAGGGAAAACACAGAGATAAACAGCTCTGAAGGAACAAGGAAAAGTTCCAGAGTCAGGAAAGTACCAGTTAAATTCAAAGACTATCAAATGCATAGTTAAGCAGTACATTTTGGACCACATGTACATGTACATGCATTGCCTAATTTTAAAAAAAATAAAAAAAATAGAAATGGGGCAAGTTTTGTTTGAAGAAAGTTTTTGTTTTCTTCTTTTGTTTAGAAACCTGGTGTTTCTTTGTGTTATCTAAAGAAAAATACAGTTATCGTACCAAGAAATGAACATGTTTATTGAAAACAGTATAATGACAGATGTACATGTACTAGGAAAGATGATTTTTTTTTCAATCATTTTATTTTGTATGTTTGAAAAGCTTTGTGAAAAGGGAAGATGTCATGTATTGTGCATATTATAAAAACGGTGAAGTAAACATCATAAAAAACAACAGCTATTTTCAGAGCTACCACATATTCCATATAGAGAATGTGACAATGTCAAAAAACCACCTTGATCTGACAATGAATCAATCCCGTGCCATCACACCCATATTCAAAAAGAACAAATCAAGTGCCAACCACCGGATATACGGTAGTTTGCCGCCTGTATTATTAAATCAGTTAGTTATAGTAATACACGTGCGGTTTCAATGTTATAAAGATAGGTAACCTCGCTTGATTGAAATATGCCGTTTTCAAGGCCGTGTACTGTTGAGAATTTCATGTATTTAGACAGAGACCGTTAAATTTACGGTAAGAGCGCCCCAAAAACCCCAGAAAAAAGTCCTTAAAAATGATTGAGTTCCCGAAAGACATCCAAATGTTGTATTTAAATTCAATGCAATATGTAATTTCTTAAACATTTTGGATGCAATATGTAATTTCTTAAACATTTTGGAGTGTTTTAACTTCGCCCTGTGGTGTAATTTTGGAGTGTTTTAACTACGCCCTGTGGTGTTTTGGAGTGTTTTGGAGTGTTTTAACTTCTTAAAAGAAGTTTAATATATCGGATGAACCCCCTCCAATATCTAGTAGATTATTAATTTTTGCCAGTGTGTAAAAAAGGTTAATCCACTCTAATTCCCCCGAATTAAAAAGTCTTCGGATCCATGTAGCTTTCAGGGCATAGATTGGATGTCCACCATCCGTAAACCACCGTTTTCATAATTCTGAATCATTTGTAATTTCATTTTTCACCCAATATTAAAATCATGCAATGTTAGGATAATTTACACCCTGGGATAACTGATGTTTTGACTACCAGCAGAAGTTTATTTGGTCTTTGTAACTGCTTTTGCTTGAAAATTATGACCAATCTACCAAGTTGTCTTTAAATCGGGCTGAGCCACTTTCAGCGTAGAATACAATACAATATTGTTAATGCAAGGATCAATAAGAGACCTACATTATTCTTTTTCACATAGTTTTATTTTAATTCAATAAATGAATTCATAAAATTGAATTAATGAATAATAATGTCTTGATCAATTTCGTTGAGTCCATACATGAAATTGCCCATTATTCCTCCTGACATGGTACCCATCCTGAAACCACTATAGACGAGATATGAAGCCAATCTTGATCAACAGGTATCGACCATATCCTAACAAATCAGGTATCACTTGTATGAACTTAAATTATACACGACGCTCTACTTTGTTGCTGTTTATGATAACCTTTACAGTGATATTATACTATAACATTTATCTTACTTTACTTTTAAATCAATTCAATTCAAATCAATTCATTTCAATTAAATTAAATTAAATTAAATTAAATTAAATTTAATTAAATTTAATTTAATTTAATTTAATCTAATTCAATTCAATTCAATTCAATTCAATTTAATTTAATTTAATTCAATTCAATTCAATTCAATTCAATTCAATTCAATTCAATTCAACTCAACTCAATTCAATTCAATTCAATTCAATTCAATTCAATTCAACTAATTAACGAAAACTGATATCAGAGAAAAAGACTGAACCGGTAAAGTTCACGAGTGATGACGCCTTCTCGCATTTAATCGAAACAGACATAACAAATCAGGCATATGGAATTCACAGATCCCGATGAAATTTAGTCACCGTAGACACAGCAAAAGTACCTCTCCAAAGCCTTCATGATCACTCAGTTTTAACGATACCCAACTTTTGGGAAACTAGTGTACTTTAGGTCCCACATACTGGTATACCAGTTTCGTTACTGTAATATAAATGTTGCCAGTATCGGTCGATACTGGAACACCAAATTATGTTCCAGTATCGAGCGATACTGGAAATTTTTTTATATTCCAGTATCGGGCGATACTGGTACATGTTTATGTTTTAGTATCGCCCGATACTACTGGACTTCAACATGTTATGTGTGCCAGTATCGACCGATACTGGTACACTGACTTTGTACAAGTATTGGACGACTGGGTGTTCCAGTATCGGACGATACTAGTACATTTTAGAATCTGGGACCTAAAGTATACTTGTTCCCAACTTTTAGTATGAACTTGATTCTGTTCTTTATTTTCAAAAGAGAGATTTTTACTATCACAATTATACGCTAATAAAAATATTGTTTATCAACAATACTCATGAAGTAAATAACGCCTTCTTAATTAACTTTCCAAAATAGTCTTTTGATGTAAAGTAATGAAAAGTCAACGCTTTCAGGATCTACTGAGGTATAACTTTAAACGAGTGAAAACTACTCCGAAAGATTGAATCATGACTCAAAATAGTGAAATCCGAGTGAATGTGGAGTGATTCAAAACCAACTATATTGGAGTATTCACTGCAAATATGTAAATGTTACACAAATATCACCCTTTTCATATATTAATAATCTGCATTGTGATATTAACCTACCAATCAAAATATAGCATTTTGATAGCGTCATACCATTTTAAAATGTCATCTATCTGATCGTGTGGTTCTAGAAACCTCCCACATGTCAGTTTGATCTTTCAATAAAGATACATTTTACTCCAATCAAAATTAAAAGCAACGATATTGTCGTTTTAAACCAGCCACGTTTATGTTAGCCACAAATAAGTAAGAAACCCGATTTTTGTTCCAAATTAAATACATTAACTAGTTTGAAATACTCATACATTACACAAAGTATTCATATAGTACCCGGGTTTTTTTCTCGTATTTTGAGTAGGTGACAAGCAGTCCACAGTCGTCACCCTATAAACCTCTTAAAAGATCAGGTTGTGTTATTCTTGGTGCGGGATGAGAAAGATGTAAGTGGAGATAAATTAACCATACATTTCAACCCCGGTAATCACATTTTAAAACATCATCTACGACAAGTTGGTTTCATATAATCTTTTACTTCACGAAACGTGATGATGCAACAATGGGTTACGGACTTACCAACTCGCCAAATCACACCAAATGGGTTCAAAAATTGGTTACAATTTTTTTTTTTGTTGACTTATGATGTCCCCCCCCACCCCCAACTACACACATTTAAATGTGGATTGAAGCCCCTGGTAGCAGGGCTCAGAGTCCGCCGGAATATAAGTCTGTCTGTGCATAAAAAGTATAGGGCACTAATCTTCTACACGCAACACTAGTTTCACGCTTTATTCCGTGTGTGTCTACGAGACCCGGACACTTATCCGGACTATGATTCCTTTGGTATACTGATAGTCTATTGCAGCAACAGCATAGGTCTGTATAGTAGCTGATTGAATATTTATCGTAAGTTTGAGAAACGAAGCAAAGAAGAAATTCAAATATTTCAAATAGAAAATTAATACGCACATTCACAGGTGCGAATGATGTAACTCTTTGTGAAATTGTAAAGACACGTACAGGGTGTCCCAAATAAACCTGTGCACATGTTGACTCAACTTAATTGATCATGAAGTTCTAAAATGTTGTGTAACCTGTTTATACATCATACAATAATTAACGCTTGGCTTTCAGATGCCGTATATTTCATCTAATTTAGTTTTGTTAATCCCGAGATATGACAAATTAACTTAAGCTACCTAAAATCGGTGTTGTGCCATTTTACAGTTTAAAATGAATAAAGGTTTACTCCGGAGATACAAATCTTGCACCGGTTCGAGAGGTCTAAGCACATGTCATGCAACCGAAACTTTCATATATTGTCATTGACAAGGTTTAAATTATAGAATGACTGTCTATGTATCCAACAGAACTGAATAATTTAAAAAAAATCAGACCAAATGCCTCCACTCCCCCAATGTTTAAAAACGGATTGATGCCCATTGGAAGAACACGTAAAATTAGCACAACATGAATTTTAGGTAGCTTTAGTTAATTGGTCATATCTCCTCAGGATTGACAAAACGTAATCAGATGAAACACACGGCATAAGGCAAGAGGTTTTTTTCTTTAAAATTTATTTTCAATCATTCACACCTTTTGCATACATGTAGCATGATCACAATACAATACGAGTACATATTCATAAATACAGATATTAATCCATGTTTGCATCACATGACCAAATTATACGCTATAACAAATAGATTGTTTTAAAAATTAGTACATTCAAAACATCTATAAATGTAATAATCTCTTATTTTGTACAACACTTTTCATAAACTGAATCATTTGATAGTTTTAAACTCTTTTTAAATAAATATATCAAAATATAATGTTTGAAAGCCTAAAATTTGTACTTGGTACTTGTGTATGTCTCACTTTTTATAATTATTATTATTATTATTATTTTCTTTTTTAAAACAAGTATTCTCAAATGGCAAGAGTTTAGTCTTTCAAGATGTATACAAAATGTTACACCACGTTTAAGAACTTCATGTTCAATAAGTTGGGTTAACACGCGCACAGGTGTTTTGGACACCCTGTACACCAAGTTTTAAATAACACCTTCTCTCGAACCCATGTGTTTGATTAACAGCAAGCACCTATTTTCAAGTCAATATTTAACGCATTTGAGGATGAGAAAGTCGTTTTATTATGAATTTTGTTGTTTCATGACAGTGCAAAAGACTATATACAGGCTTTTATCAGGGCTTTTATAAAGAGCGATTTTAATCCGAGACGAGCATAGTTTGAATAGAAAGTACTCACTTAGCCATCAATATCTCCCATATCCTTCTCTATCTATGTCTAAAGTAACTTTTTTTTTTATAAGTACAGGTTTAAAAAACTATGATGATTCTGAAAACGCCTTCTTTTCAATGTAAATCAAGAGCTTTTAGACCATAAGCATGGCTCCACGCTTGGCTTTTCAAAACTCTTCAGGTATCTCGTTTACATTCACGGGGACACTTAAACAATTCCATATGAGTACCCCAACCACGGTGTTTAAATCTAAAGATAAAATACACCCCATACCACCTTTAATCGGCCATTATAAGATAATCCTGAGTGAGTGCACACGAAACAAAATAACATTCATTCCATATCTACTAAGTTTAATATAGTGTATATTCACTTTTTATTTAATTCTAGTAAGTTGAAATATCAAATTGCACAATTCTTCATATACAATTGTCATGAACAAAAGATTGAAATAAAATGCAATTGTAATTAACACGGTTAATATATATATATTCTACGAGGGTCATTCAATAAGTTCTACCTTCTACCATAGATTAACGCTAATGCAAATGTCAGTCACGTGAGGATTTTTATGGTTTTAGCTCTGAGCCATAACTACACATTTATGGTTAATGATAATTGATTCTATTTTTCTTTTCTCCTGATGTGGTCAAAGCCAGAGAGAGATTTTGTCTCTTAGAATTGGCGAAATGATAAGCGCCTCCGAGATGTTTTGCTATTTTTCAGCCGTTGTCGTCATAATGAATGGATAATTAGTTCACTTTTCCCCCAGAAAAGTACAATAAGCAATCTGACCAATTTATCTGTAGCTGAGATTTAGAGCTTTAAATTAATTGTGGAATATTTCAAAAGACTGGCTTATATAAATAGCAAAGTTATTCAGATATTTCATAGTGGAATTGTCTTTACTTTTGATTTTATTCTATCAAGTATATCAAACTGTACATCTCTTTTCCTTTCATGTACAGTTGTCATGAGCACTTGAAAGAATAAAATAAAAAGCAATTGTATATAATTAACACATTACTTTCTTCTTACTTTTAAAATGACAGATTGATAAAACTTGGAATATTTGAATATTTAAATATACATGTCCACTGTAGTATAATATTAATAGGCCTAATACCAAATATTTAAAATTAAAATATTTGCTTTTCACTGCTTCTCGCAGTGGAACATGTAGTAACTACAATTAGTACAAGGGAAGGGTCAAGGATACATCCAAAGAAACATAGGCCCGATTCAGTGAGAAACCAAAACCATTATGGTAAAGGTCAGTTGTGTACTCAATGGACACATTTCATGTCACCTGGTGCTTCTATGATAAGAACCATAGGAGTTATCCAACTCAAACTGTGAATTACAACTATTTTAAGGATGACTCTTCATAAAACCGGGCCAGATATCGGAACACCATTAACATACATGTTTCAAGGTGTGACTGGTAACACCTTTCACTTCTCTTAAATCACATTTTCCTCTTCAATTAAATGTACCCACTCCTTCTGAGTGCTGGTGTTTTTTTGAGACTCTTCTATAAATTCACTCTAAAACCATGATTTAGAGGTAATTAGGAATCGTATGATCGCTCTGTAACTTGGAATGTATTCCTGATTTATGATCAAAAATATACCATTACATCGCTGTGTAGTGCTTTACCATTTTTATAATACAACTATAGATTAGTAAGCCTACCCCTTCACTTCCCTCCAGGCTCCAGCTCTTGAAACTTATTATTGGACACACACTGTACATGTTTTCAAAAATATTACAAACAAAAGCATTTCTTGGACCAAAATATGGTTGAATCAAGTAACCTAAATAACCTAAAGTAATGATTGAAGCTTTCATATGTAGAGTGGTTGTCAAATAGAATATCTTCGAATTTAGATTTCATTTTTTTAGCACGTATCGGGCCAAAGAATTACATTTTTGGTCATGTTTTTCTATTTGTGTCCAATACGTGCACATTTGCACGTATTTGGCTTTTGCATGTATTGGGCGGTTGCAATTGGGATGGTCATACCCTTGATCTTATTTTCTCACCAACGCATCTGAAAACTTTGTTTCAAATGTTACTAAAACTTGTTATACGAGGTGTGAACGCAGTGTCATGAGTATATTGTTTTCGTTAGCCTAAATCTGATAGAAAGCAGCAAATGTTATGTAGTGATTTGTCTATTACAATCTTTTATTAGTCCCGACCCTTTTTTCGGGAAAAGTAAGGCAATTGGAGACCTACAAAATGGATATGTGCTGTGTTAGATTAACACCCTGTGCTGCGGATATCATGCGGTCAACAACAAAAAATGCTGAAGAACTTGTTTAATCGAGTGTTCTTCTGGCTTGCGATGAATTGTGGGTTCTTTTCTGAGCTTTTCTCTGGGTCAAAGTTTGTTTGAGCCAGGTATAACCACTCATCAGCAGATCTGAGAGTTATAAATAAGTTGGCATGAAGTGAAATGTATAGTTAAATGTATAGTTTGAGTCATTTTAATATAAAGTTTATAACGAAATGACTGATCAAACTATTCAATGAAATAAGAGGCATACCACGGTATTTTATTTGCGAAAAAAGGTACTGCACCAGTGATCAGTCATCAAGTACAAGTTAGGTAACTCAACTGCGTTTAAATACTCTTTACCGTAAAACTGACAATACCCAACTGAGCAGGGTAATGGCTCTTTGATGTTTATGTTCTTGCTCAATGTATTTGCATTTACATAGTGAGCAATTACTTCCCTTTCCTGTAACCAGTGAGAAAATATGCATATATGCATATCAATATACATTTAATGGTGTTAAATTAACGCATCGACTTAATTCAAATAAATTAATAGGTTTAGATAAATAAAAGGTGCAAATTAGCTCAGTAGCATAATTGAAATGGTACACACGAGCACCGGTGCTAAATTTTGTACCATTGCAATTATGCTAATGAGCGATTGACGCAATTTACTCGGCTAATATAAGGCCAAGTAAAATATGCAAATTAGCTCGCGCGATGACCGTCGTATGGCCGATGTACATAAACGTGTGTGTGACGTCAACATTAATAGGTGCACCGACGTCATAGATTACTAGTTGCCACAACGTTGTATTACAGTCGCGCAATTAAATTGATTTATTGATTTTTTATTTTTTTAAAAAATTATTTATTTATTTATTTTTCCCCAAGCAAGAGGTGATTTTTTTATTGACAACATCTCATCACTTCTCTTTACAGCATATACATATTATACATTATTTTACATGTTTATATTATATACATAGTGTGTGCACCGCACACGTTTGCAAGTGTACCTGAAAAACACAGTCAAAGCAAGGTGTGAACAACTCCACATCAATATATTAAATAAACAAAACGGAAAAGAAACAAAACGAAACAAAATCAAAATCAAAATCCAACTATATACACAATCATATTTTTCATTCCTATTCAAACAAATAGACGATTCCAGTTAGCCCATTTTTTATCATATTGATTAAGTCTATTATTGCTTATTGCTACAGATTTTTCGGCCTTAAGATGGAAAAGAATTTCATGTTTAAAAGTTATTACGTTTGGTTTTGTATTTTGTACTCTCGCCCCATATATATAGAATTTAGCTAATAACAGTACAAGGTCAAGAGCGTCATCTTTCCGTGTGCCTAAAATAACAATTAGAGGCGTTATATTGATATTTCTTAGAGTTGGGGCTAATATACATCTAATATATAGTTGGATTTGTTTCCAGAAACTTGTAACAATATCACAATGGTATAGCAAATGAAAAATAGTTTCTGTTTTGGAGTTGCAGAAGCTGCAGTGATCATTATCTTTTATTTTCATTTTATAAAGCAAACGGTTTGTGCCCAATATGTTGTTTAGTATTCTGTACTGGAACCAATGAAGTTTTGCATCTTTTGTAATTTGCATTGGTCGATAGCATAATCGTTGCCATTCCTTTATGTTGATTGAAACTCCCATTCTTTAGCAATAGTTTATAGAACGGTTTACAACCTTTCTTCGCTCCTAAGAGCAGGTCATACGCCATAGGTGTAAAGGGTTCCAGGACTTTTGCTCTGCCTCTGCCAATACAAGGCCATTTACTTTTGATTGAATTCACAATACCAGAGTATTCGATAATATTTGAGCGTATATGATATTTGTTACAAAATTCACGGAAAGAAAGAAATTTACCATTACTTTTCAACAGATCATTTATGAACTCTACGCCTTTATCATACCAATGTTTATATCTTACAGATTGATTACCAACCGTTATTTTATCATTCCACCATAGGTAATTCCTTGCTATGGAGTTATAATCCAAATTTGGGTCACACATCTGGTTGTGAATAACATTAGCCCATGCATATAATACATCATACCAAAGTTATTTTTTATTTGATTCTTTATTTTTTTCCATCTATTTTCTCCAAATTCATAGATGTCATTTTTATTCAAGTTGGATAATAGGTGAAAAAGTTTAATCCATTTTTGATCACCTAGCTCAATACGTCTTAGCCAGCTTATTTTTAAAGCTTTCAGGTGGCAAATAATATGAGGAACTTTTACTCCTCCAAAATGATATTCCTGTATCATTTGACTACGTTTTATTCTGTCAGGTTTTCCATTCCATATGAATTTGAATATATACTCATTTACTTCTCGCAGAAATTCATCTGAAGGGTTTGGAAGCATTTGACCGATAAAGTTAAATTTTGATAACATGAAACATTTAACCACGGTTACTCTTCCATACACTGTCAGGAAGCGTTTCGACCACATAGTTATTACGTTTTTAATAGAATCTAAGGCTTGTGTATAGTTCATATTAACCATATCTTTAAGGTTTGTACTAAACTTTACACCCAACATTTCGAAAACACCGTTTAATTTCCAATCTAAGTTTAGATTTGGACAAATCTGTTCTATATTGGTTCTGTTGCTACCAATCCATACTGCTGATGTTTTTTGTTTGTTAATCTTTAAACCACACATATGTCGAAATGTATCTAAAGTACTTATTACATGTTCTAGTGATTGTTTTGACCCATCCAGAATTACAGTTGTGTCATCTGCATATTGTGTTAATTTATAAACACTATCATCAATCTGAAATCCTTTAATACTTTCATTTTTTCTAATCATTATTGCTACCACTTCCACACAAAGAACAAAGAGATACGGAGAGAGACTATCGCCCTGTCTGCAACCTCTGTTGATGGAAAAAGACTTTGATATATGGCCATTCATGATAACCGATGAAGAAGCATTACTATAAAAAGAAGAGAACCATTGTATGATATCAGGTCCGAAATTGAAAAATTTCAAAGTTCGCAGGATAAAATCATGGGATATTGTGTCGAATGCTTTTTCAAAATCAATAAGCAGGAGCATTCCTGGTATATTTCTTAGTTCTGCATAATGCATTAGATCATATATTAACCTAATATTTTCACCAATATAGCGACCCGGTACAAAACCTGTCTGGTCTTCGTGTATAACAAACGGTAGCATGTTTTTAATTCTATTTGCAATCGAGGCGGAACCAATTTTATACGATACATTTAATAGAGATATTGGGCGCCAATTCCGAATGAATTTCCTGGGTTTGTTTCCTTTAGGTAGTAAAATTATAGTTCCTTCTGTTCTTGGTATTAAAAAAGCCCCAGTTGTGAAAGCCGTATTTACCGCACGTAAGAGAAACTGAGACAAAAGCGACCAGAAAGCTTTATAAAATTCGACGGTGAAACCGTCTGGGCCTGGTGATTTATCATTCTTCATGGTGTTTAATGAGGCTGTTAATTCTTCTAAAGTTAGAATGCCTTCGATTGACTGAGCTTGTTCATTTGTCAACTGTGTTCCATTTAAAGTATTCAGAGTTTCCGTATCACTGTTATCGACCTTAGAATATAATTGTTTATAAAAGCTTGTTATTTCTGCATCGATACTCTCTTGATTACGTAATATCCGTCCATTATCAGTTTCAATGACTCCGATTGTCTTATTAACAAATCTCTGCTTCTCAAGGTTCAACAAATATTTTGTAGGTTTCTCCCCGTGTTCTATCCATTTTGCTTTAGACCTCACAAAACTACCATTTAGTTTTTTGCTTCTCATGAGTTCTAACTCTAATTGCTTTGTTTTCAAATTGGAAGCTATCTCAATGTATTTGGTCGTATCATTGGTGAAATTAGACAGCTGAAGCTCTAGATCATTTATGTCTTTGTTTAATTCATTCTCTACATTTTCCATATTCTTTCTACGTTTTGAGGCATATGCAATTGTTTCACCACGTATTTCTAATAACAGCATTTCGAAAAAGAGCTGGTCATCTATCATTATATTTAAGGATTCAGACGGAATATTAGCAACCATGACTGGATTATATGGTGTTGCAGCATAGATCGTCTTCACCTTATCGATCGAATTTCGAACGGTAGACACATATTCATCCTCTTTTAAAAGAGAATTATTAAATTTCCAAGTACCTTTTCCATGTTTAATATACTCATTTCTTAAATGTAGTACCACGCACGAGTGATCTGTGCGATATCCCGGCTGTATATCAACAAATTCAACAATATTAAGAAGTTCGGATGATATTAGAAAGAAATCTAGTCTAGCTTGTTTTAGTGGGTTCTGTCTACGCCATGTATACCGGGTAGTACCTGGAAAATGAACTCTCCATGGGTCACACATATTAAACTCCTCCATCATTTGTAATACATATTCTCTTGCTTTAGGATTGTTAATATTATCATAGTTATAAGTGTCAATTATTGGATCTTGCACCAAGTTCCAATCACCACATAGAATACAAAGAGGATTATTAAAATCATTGACCACATCTTTCAAACGAGCATAGAAATCAGGTGTATCCTTGTTGGGACCATATAGGCACAACATAGTGATCTCCAACTGTTTGATATGTATATCCATCGCTATCCAGTTGCCATTATCATCTCGCTTAATTCTATTTACTTTGAATTCAAAATTATTGTTAAATAGAATTGCTACTCCTCTCGAATTTGTATTATAGCCAGCGATATAGCTATCATATCCCCATTCAGATCTTATGAATTTTTCCCATTTATTATCCCAATGAACATCTTGCAAACAGTACATAGAAAACCCTTTGTCTCGTATGTAGTTAAATACATCTGTGCGCTTCCTTTTATCCCTTAATCCTCTGCAATTAAGGGTACATATCTTAATTTGGTTTGTCATGATAAGTTAACATAACAGTAATTGTTATTAAGGCCGTTAATAGAGCGATATAAAGTTTGACACATTTGCTTGGAGTTTTTTTATATACAAGCCAAACACATAGGCCTATATTAATAATATTAATGTTGAAAAGGATATCCGTTAGGATATACGTAATACGACTAAAACATAATAATGATGAACCATAACATCCTACATTTATACATGTACAAAAAGTATATAATATGTATGTTGACCATGAAATCATCGTCATCATCATCATTTTATACATACACAGTTTTGAAAGAAAAACGTATGCACACGAGCGAATGTGCATTCAAAAACAACAAAAATTGGTTCGGGTGAAAATTCCCGATTAAGTTTTAAATAATGGTCAGTAAAGGAGCCAGGACCACCAAACATGCATATGGTAGTTTACTTGATAAGAGATATTTATTTTTAAAATAATTTCCCAAGACTAAAGTTAAAGTCTATAAAGTGAGTTATGTTGCGGAACCATTGTTTTTCCCCTTAAAGTCTCATATTTTGAAGACCTTATGTATCACGAAAAAACAAATCAGAAAAGAAACATAGCCGATAATTTGATATATAATTATTCATTTTAACCTTAAAGAATTAAAGAAAGAAATAAACCGTCATTATTCATTTGTAAGGTTAAAATTACACCTTTTTTTTTTAAATGGGAAAGGGAAAACCAGTTAAAATGTTAACTGTCAAAAGCTAGTTACTGTTGTCCTTTTTTCCAAAGATTTATAGGACATGGCATAATACATGACTCATCTCTTATTTTTCACACATATTTTTAATATTTTAATTTCATAATACATCATATTATAATCATAAAATCAAGTGTATTTATTATACCTTGGTGTATTCTATATCACCATTGACTTTACTCTATTGGTTTTCAGACATCTCAAAAGATACCCTGTCATGAAAAATACATATTTGGACATTTGTCTTTAAAATCAGTCATGTGTATAATTGGTCACATTTACATTCATACAGATTGACTACCATATCGTCACAATCTGTTCTACCCATAATCATGTTATACATCCGTATATTCCATACAATAATTACAGAATGTTATCATATATAGTTTTACAGTGGTTAATACACTCCTAAACATTATATGTAATTATTTAAAAGTCATATGTATTACATTATTTTACCTGTCATTTTAGGTATACCCTTCTAGGTATAATGATTCTTTTAACATTGCATTATGTCGTCAAAAAAACAAATTTTAGTTGAAAGTAATTCCCCAAACACATCGGCCATTATTTCGTTTTAATACCATATCGAAATCCACACATTCAAGGCGTGTTTGTTTGAGGGTTTCAATGATTTCAACAGAATCTTGCGTGAGTATTATAAGCCGTCATTCATTTCAATAGTAAGAATATAATTGCACCGTTTATAACGGTGTGATAATCGCCCGACTTATGTTGGTGGTCTGTTCAATGTTGAAAGAGCCCTTCAAGAGAACGCATATGATTATATCAATTATAATTGGAGTTATAATATACAACATGTAGAAATTAAGGAATTTTTAACAGGTTTCCAATCTTGAAAATTAGAAGTACAGTTGGTGTTATGTTAACACATTCATAAGTTATATACCTTTTCCAAATGATTACATATTACATATTACATGCACAGTATTGCCCCACCAACATTTCAAAACATGTTTACTTTATACATTGTTCTACACATGTTTGCATTTGTTTATCATACTTAATTTTTCGATAATATCTCCATTGTATTTTTCACATTGTATTCATTGTCAAGAGATTTGTAACACCATAAAACAAAAAACCTGTTGACAGTGCTGGGGTTATTAGGCTAGTAAATTGCAACCTCAAAACCTATATTTACTGTTTGAAGACTTTCTTTTTATTTCTAGGTGAAAAAAGGCATTTCTTAGCCATCCAAAAACAGAAAACAAAGTACACAGTACCCGAAACACGTTGATATTTGGCACTGGAACTTGTATTAACCTAAGGTATAGGCAGTGATCATTGTATAATGTTGGCATTTATCAGGGTATACTTTATTTTTCTCCAAACAGTTCAAAACATACCTCCTTTTACCAGGTGTACTAAAGTTCTATTGTTCGTCCTCGCTATCACTCCGCCGATTAGCCATATCCATAGGGGTGTCTTTGGAGTCTCTCCTCAACTTTTGAGATACTTGCCCCTCCTCCGGTGGTGAGGGAGGTGTGCGTAATTTTCGAGGGTTTAACCTCTTCTCGGGGGCGGGCGTCACTACCGGAGTGGCCTTTCTACGTACTGCCGATGCGTACGAGCGTGTTGACGGCGCTTCTTCTGTGTTTGTCCGTTTGTTCTCCTTATCTTCTCTAGCCTTGAAGAGTGTACGCGGTGGATCTAAAGTCATTGCGTCCGCGGTCTTTATTCCATACACGAAACCATTCTCGACGTAGCGGAGTTCGTCAAAGTTGAGCCACGCTTTCTGCCCCTTGTTTCGTCGTTTCTTCTGCTCTTCTAGTAGTGTTTTCCTTTTTTCATAACCAGATTGGTATAGTCATCGTTGACGTAGATCCTGCTACTATAAAAGTAGGGCTTGTTTTTTATAGCTGCCTTTCTTACCATCTCTTTATCTTGGTAGCACAGGAAGTAAACGATAATCTGCCTGGGTGTGTTTGGCTTTCTAGGGCCTACCCGATGTGCCCGTTGGACTGCCCCCGAGCGAAGCTTGACTCCAACACATTCTGAGGCGACACTCTCTATAAATCTCTCCATATTATATTCGTCGTAGCCAAACTCGGCCCCTTCCTGTATTCCAGAAAAACGCAAATTGTTTCCCCTCGATCTGCTTTCCAGGTCTTCCAGTTTATCTTGGACCTTCGACACTGATTCATTTGTAGCACAGACGGTGTTGACGGCTATCATCTTATCTTTGACTTCTGCTATCTCCTCGTCATAATGGACAGAGAATTTTGTAAAGTCTCGGCGCAGAAAATTTGATTTCTTGCTCCAAACTTTCCTTTTTTGATGTCTCTATCGCCACCTTTGTTGACATATCGGCAACCTTTGATATTAAGTCACAACATACGTGTTTAATATCCTCCACAGAGGTGGCACTAACAACTTTTTTCATGGTTTGTGATAGCCAGTCTTCCGTATCGTTTGTTGATAACATGTTATCGACCTCCTTGCCGGATTTGTCTTTTCTTTTTTCTTTCTTAGACTGGCTTACTGTGGTTTGTGATGCGTCCCTATTTGGTGTTTTCAAGGCATCTACAAATGTCAGTTTTTGCTGTTTTGTAGGCGGCATTTTCAGTCCGATTTCTCTATCATTATCATGGTTATATTCCCTGTACAAATTGATTTATGGTTAATTTCAGTGCAATACTAGTTTTATTTCAGTGCAATATTAGTTAATTTATTTAATTGGATATGACCAATTAACTAAAGGGTTACTCCGGAGAGGGGGGTTGTTACCACCGGGGTTACCACCCTCTAAAAAAATCCAATCCGAAATGCAGAGTATGCTTATTTGGGTACCATGTTATAGCTACAGGTTTCCTCAATCTATACATACTAAAACAAGTACAAACATCCCACGCATGACGTCACAATGACGTCACCAAACATGGCCGACCTCAAAATCCCGCAGTATTCGCTGGACAGTGAAATATCATAGAAATCTTCGTCAAAAAAGTTCTAAATATCGGAATTTCACCCGGTTTTTTGCTTATAAGTGATGGAAATGGTGTTTCTAACATAGGCCCATGCTAAAATATTTCAGGAACACACAATAAAAATATTTTTCAAAATGGCGATCTAAAAAGAAAATGTAAGGTGGCAACCAGCCCCCTACTATCGGACTTTGACGGCTTACCCTACCCCCGGGTAAGGTGGCAGCCTCAATTTGTTTTCGTCAAAATGAGCACAGGTAATGTAAAAGCGATCACCTAGACGCCCTAGGTCACTGTTTTTTGCGTTCTAGCGCAATCGGCGATCACCCTCCCTTAAGAGGACTAGGGTTTTAATGCTTATCTTAAGCATTCTTTTCGTAAAAGTGGCACAACTTCGATTTTAGGTAGCTTTAGTTAATTGATCATATCTCAGGATTGACAAAACCAAATTAGATGAAATAAACGGCATATGAAAGCTAAGTAATTGGTCTATCAATATATATACAATTGTTACACCAAATTCTAGAAGTTCATGGTCAATAGTTGGGTAAACACATGCACGGTTTTTTTTGAGACACCCTGTAAGTGCAATGGGATAGGTCCTATTCTCGGAGAATAATATTACCCGAAGACCTCATATTTCAAAGCTTAGTCTTTTTGCTTGTTTGGAACCGTGGAATTATTACGGGATTACACAAGTTGCGAATTGATTTAGTGTGGTGCTCCCTTATAACAAACAACATTTTTTTGGAATCATCAAATAGCATCATTAAAAATTGTAACTCGAATTATTAAAATTCTAGCCTTAACCAAAGAAGATTTCTTGAGCAGCATGCTTCACTTTCATCACATGACCACTGATTTCTGTCACCAGTGTCTACTGGTTCCCATCGATATTGCAGTGTAAGGAAATGCTTATAAAGTTGTTAAACGAGAGTCTTTAAGAGAATCCTGTTGCAAGTAGTATGATTGATGTGTCTTTAATACAGTTCTTTTCTTGATTTTCTTAAAGACCCTAATTTTTTTATGAATACAAGTTTTAGTTGGGATTCAACTTCTTATCATATTTGGGGTCAAGTTACCCTATCTGCACCATGTATTAGATGGTAGAGGTCACACATGTGTGGCACTGTTTTTTGGTGATAAGCCCTGTTGGTACTGTAGGGGCGCTAAGCATGCTGGGGTACATCAAGAAATCTTCTTTGAGCCTTAACTATGATTATGACACAAAGAATTAGCTCAAATGCCCTAAATGTAACTATTATGGGGCTTTTCATGGCCAAAAAGCGTATTTTTAGATGTTTATGTTTTTTTAACAATATATAATTATTAACAAATGATACATTCCAGTATCGACACACACAATAACTTAATCAAATAATCACATATTCCAAGCCGTTTTCACTGAAGAGATACATGTATAGAGTATTGATGGCTAAAGCGTGAAAGTGAGGTGAGGAAATTACCCCCGCAATTAAATGTGATCAAATATATACATGTTGCGTAGCATAAAATACTAACAAGCCTAGGAAAATTTCTTCAGAAGAATCAATGGTGGAAAGCAGAATAAAAGAAGTAAAATAAGCGTAATATACTATCATGCTCAACTGAGCACTTCATCAAACTAGTTGACATCTGTTCCATTCACTTTCTTTACATTTTCGGTGCATGAGTAACTCAATTTTACAGTGTATCTATTGAATATATTGGACATTGAGAACCTTTTGGGAAGTGACGGGCTACTAGTAGTTTAAAGAATTCCTTTCCAATATTGGTGGATATGTTCTTTGAGAACGGTGGGTTGATCTAGAATACTTCACACGTGCGTTGCCTTTTTTGGTTGTTGCTTTGGAATCTGAGGTCTTGCGAAAAAACCTGATACTGATCGAGCTTGCTGGTACATTGGGTTGGCGTCGTTGAAGGTATCCTCCGAATCAGAAAGTGTTGACCGACGTTTGCCGATGGAATTAGGCAGTTCTTTGAAGATTTTGGCGGGTGGTTTGATTTCACATTTATGTAGACTGGGTTATCGTTAGATTGGCTTTTGCAGTGATTGTCAGGCCAAAGTCATTCGAGAATTTCGCGCGTAGGCGTTTCTTTACTTAACAAATTCGCTCGAAGCGCGCAAAAATGCATAGTTTTCTAACTAAACTTGTCTAGAAAACGTCCATGAAGCATGTTGTTACGCTTGAAGAAATAATAATAATATAATTGGCTAAAACTAAAAAACTCAAGAATGTCTTACATCGGGATTCATGGTTCCAGAAACCCTCTATAAGGCCTATGTCGGTTTTGTCTTTCAATAGAAACATGTTTCTTCTCTAGCATTATGTATTATCTATACTTCAAATAAACTTTAACACTAACTATGTTTGAGTGAAATTCCATCCGTGTTGGTAATCAAATAATTTGAAATTGATATTTCGTTCTCAACACAATATAATAATTACCTGGAATTTTCAAACCCTAACCCTATCCCTAGCCTTCATGAAAACCAACTCTATTGGAGCATTCATTGCAAACGAGTGAGTATTCGATGGGTACTAATCATTTTGGGACAGCCTGTATAAGCCCATAATGGTTCTTCTTTTCTGGAGATGCAGTGAAAACCATACGTCCACTTAGTGTGACGGAAATGAATAGAAAACAGCGATATATCTCCTAAGTGCTATTTATTTGGCAAATTCTAAGAGAAAATCTGACCTATCGGTAAATTATAACCGTTCTAAATGTCAGATATTTGTTTAAACCATAGTGACTATTTGTTAGAAGAAGAAAAAAACCCATGCGCTTCAATTGTTAACCAATTTCACTGGACTTTACTTTATAACAGTTTTTTGCGTAATTTGCTCTATCTTTCATGCAAATTAGGCGACACCTTGATAAAAACTGTTGCGAGAGACCCCCTAGTAATTCAGAATGAGGTGGGTTGTTTTTTGGTTGAATCGGCCAATGCTTTAAATCAATGATGGATGCACTGGATTTGAACATCATTTGGTGCTAGATATCCAATTTCGCACCATGAAAATCATAGACAAGTTAAACAATTTCATGTGATTGTACGACTTGAATTGGGGCTAAAATACGACATGGCAGAACATCAAATCCAGGAGTGGGTGGGGTCAGAATAGTGTTACTAGGTCAACACGAATCTGTTATCAACGGCACCCAACAAACCAAGTTTAATACTGCTTACAATGTTATTCATACATGATAATGCTGTCTTATATACATACAGACATCACAATAAGTAACTGACCAGGTAATACATGTGCTGATAACTCTAAAAAAATAACTCCTACATAAACATATTAAATTATAAACATGTTGAGAAATATCTCTTTTTGAATTTGAGATATTACACGCTAAGAATGGCTGATTATTAAGGAAGTTACAATCCCAAATGTACTGTCTAGTCTGATTTTCATTTTCACATTTTCATTTTCAACACGGGGACTCAGACCGGTAAATTATTGATTACTGGTAGTGGTAGTGCCAATTCACCCGTCGATGGCCTGGTTGTTGGATAGTCGGCCGGTGGCATTGTTACGGTTGATCAATACGGCACACACGCTTTTCCTGTCATACTCTCCCCGTGTTGAAAAGAAAATGTTAAAATGAAAATCAGACTTGCCCTAACATTTAGGATCGTAACTTCCTTATTAATATACCATTCTTAGCGTATAATATCTCAAATTCAAGAAGAGAAAATTTTCAACAACTTTATAATTAAATATGTTTATGTAGGAGTTATACTTTTAGAGTTATCATCATGTTTAATACCTGGTCAGTTACTTATTGTGATGACTGTATAGCATTTATTGTTTGATTTTCCATTTTCAGTATTTAAATCATGCTCTTATATTTAACCATACGTGCCATACAATACGGATAAAAAACGAAACAAAAACATGTATTTGTTTTTGGCCAATTTTATGAGAAAAACTTACCTATCGGTAAATTATAACTGTTCTATATATCAGATATCTCTTTAACAGTCTATTCACAATAAACCGTGACTATTTGTTTAGAAGAAAACAAACATTTCACTGGACTTGTTATATTTTTCTAATTAAATCATTCCAATTTTATTTAAAAACATTGAAAAGTAAACATATAAAGCCAGACTAGAGGATGGATTTGGCAATGGGCCTTTCACCATCATCCGCAGGCATTGCACACAATACATTATAATCAGACACATACAAATGAAAACATACAAAGCTGGAAATGGATACCAATTTAAAACTGTGGGATAAAAGGACCAAAAGGGTCAGGAAAGCCTGCTTTCCATAATAAAAGTATTGCACTATACATAAATATAAAAATTTAGCAATGAAATGTGCCCAGAAAAACACTGAGAGGACTGAGGATATTGCACTGAGTAAGCAAGATATAATTAATTGATGCTCGATGACCATTGTTTGTCATATTTGGAATAGAAAATAGAATATGAACATGTTATTGCACGCTGACTCAAGGATTTTAACATCTTATTTGACGCCCGTGTCCTCATTTTTTTGCTGATGGAAAGAAGGGGGAAAATGGATTGTAGGGAACTCTTATTTGAATTTGAAATAAGGCCTCTGGAACAAATTTCAACACATATGAGCTTGGTGTCATAACCCTGTTCTCGCAGGTCACTGGCAAGGCCGGCGTATTTATTGAGTTTGCGATCATGAGCAGAATTGATGTTACGCTCGAACGGAATAGTGAGTTCAAAAATAATAATCGACTTTGTGCCTTGATTGATGAGGACAAGATCCGGTCTTTGTTGGGTAGGGAGGATGTCGGGCGGAATTGTGGTCCCGGCAATTTTTGTAGCCCCTTGAAGGTCACAGAAAAACTTCCATGAGGGATCACTAACATCAATAAGGGTGTCCAGGATTATGCGGAGAACAGAGTTATGACGCTGGGTGTAGCGACCTTGGTCTAACATGGTTTTACAATTATTTAAAACATGGTGAAGTGTTTCTTTGTAGCCACAGAGGTCACATTTAATGTTGGTTCTTTTACCCCAGCGGCGGCTCAGATTGTTTTTGGTAGGGAGTGAATCCAGAAAAGAGTTAAGCATAAATTTCATGATACCTTTTGGAAGATTGAATATATATATATGACTTCCAGAGATGGTCAGATTTTTCCAGAATAGCAATGCGAAGCATGTCACCTTGGACGACGAGGTTTTTGATGTGACTAATCCAGGTTTCAGTAATTTGTATGCATCATTTTGTGTATTTTTACCGTTCCAAATGGTTGATCTTGTTTTTGTTTTAGGCTAATTTTCCGTTTCCTTAGGCTTTGCCCAAAATCTGTCTCTGGCTCTGACCGCATCATAGCAGAAGTGGACAAATATATCAATTATCCTTTCCTATAAATGTGTAGCTTTGATTTAGAGCTGTATCATGACAAATTTCATGAGGATGACATTCACATTAGCGATGTTAGGAGTGAGGAGTGTTACAGCACCTGTGTATACGGTATACCATTAAATAGTGATAGCGCCATCACTTATGTAATGAATGACTACAGAATAGAGGGCTCACTATTAGTGACTGTATATTAATGAGACTCACTATTAATAACTGAATATTGATGAGACTGTTGCATGATGGGACTGAATATGAATGAGACTGATTGCATCATGGAAAAAGCTCTCTGTAAGCTGGGCGGCCATCTTGACAACATGGTTGGCATTTTACGTTAGCTGAAATGGCTGAAATTACCAACATGGAGCCATGTGTGCAGGGCCACAATGAACTGGTAATGATGATGAATGTTACTCCATCATCTTGTGTACTGTGCCGGTAAGGTACCGTAATTATTGATTTAGAAACTGTCGCCGATAAAACTGGTCAAGCTGTACCGGTAATCAAAATGGTGACCCATTGACACGTCATCCTGCAAGCAGCAGCGATGATGAAATATTATCTATAATATAAGTTGGAACTGTAGCTGTCCTGTCGTCATACGTCTGTCCCTGTCCCCTGTCCCTTCTACGCAAAGAATAGCGTTGGTTGTGTTTACGCAGCAGTTGCAAAGAATAAGAACTCTCAACTCTTCCCGGCGTCTACGCATCGAGAAAGGTTCTCAATAACCTACGCATCAATTCAATGGCATGCCACGGCCAGATGTTCGCCATACTCGCATGCTAGCAACATTTATTAACCAGAGCTCTGGGGGGTAATTTGTGATATATCCTTGCAATTGCATTATTATTTATATGTGTGATATTTTGTTAAACATGTTATATAAACCACTTGTTGATGTGCTTGCTAAGGCAATAAACTGATTTAATCTCGCAATAGATTGAGATTATGGAAACTACGTTAATTTGATATGCATCTTGATATTTAGTCTGTCATCTTGACGTTTGTTATGGCTTTCTGAGTCGTGGTCGTAACAAATTGGGGGCTCGTGTCTGAGAAATTCTCAATTATTAAAATAACTTTGAGAATTGAAATGAAACTCGCAACCTCTCGCAAGTGTGTTTATATAAATGTGAAAACAATATTGTGTTTAACATTGACTTTGATATAATGTACTGTTATGTAATAACAATGTGCCCATTGCTTATGTAGGTAAGGCCTATTTGTAATAGGCCTCCAACTGGTTAACCATACAATTTACAGTTAACTTATACAATTTACAAAATGGAGACCTATGGCATGCAATGATATTGTAATATTCATTCAGTAGTGTGTGTTCAAGTGAAAAAGGTAAACAAAATGTCGTTCAATCCAGAGAGTTTCATGGAAAGTGGTGAGTTTGAACAATTTGATTCATTCAAGAAAGCCTGGTTGCAAGTTCTTGCGGAACATGTAGGCATCAAAATCAAACCTGGTGAAAGAAAACAGGTGTTCAAGAACAAATTGATTGAATATTTTGTGATGTCAAAGAAATTTGATGTATCAATTTTGAACAAGAAAATTGAGGTGGAAGAAGCACCAACTAGTGAATTTGAAATGAAACTTCAAATCACATTGAAACAAATGGAATTTGAACATGACTTGAAATTGAAGGAGATGGAAACTGAGAAAGACCTTCAAATGAAACACATGGAAATGAAAATCAAAGATTTGGAAAACAAGTTCAAGCATGAAAGCAAAAAAGGTAGTGTTTGATGTTACTAGATATATGAAACTGGTACCAGAATTCAGAGAAGTTGAAGTTGATCAGTTTTTTCAACACTTTGAGAAAACGGCAATGTTGCATTCTTGGCCAGAAGATCATTGGGCAATTTTGGTTCAACATAAATTCATTGGTAAAGCTCGTGATATATATGCTAGCTTCAGTCTTGATCAATGTAACAATTATGGATATGTGAAGCATCACATTCTGAAGGGTTACCAATTTGTTCCTGAGTTTTATAGACACAAATTTAGGGATGAAAGAAAATCTGGTGAATCTCAAACACATGTGGAATTTGCAAGAAAACAAGAACAATTGTTCGATCAGTGGGTCATGGCCAAAGAAATTGGTAACAGTTATGACAAGCTGAGACAGCTTGTTTTGATTGAACAATTTAGGAACTGTGTTCAGGGAGACATTAAAACTTATTTGGAAGAAAATAAAGTTGTTAATATTCATGACGCAGCTACAAAAGCAGACGAGTACTACATGAACCATAAATGGAAGTTGACGGGACAAAAACAAAATCAATATAGGCCAGGTTCAGGGAAATTTCACTCAAACAGTGAAAATGGCCAGAAGAATAACACTGGGGAAGACAAAAACACTGACCGGGATTATTCTGGTAGGCCAGTGTTTAAATGTTACAAGTGTGGAAAGCCTGGTCATAAAAAAGCTGACTGTAAAGAGTGATACTCTGTAAAAGGAAGTCGGCTGTGCCACGAAATTGGGTAAACAATGATAATGTTGTGGGAGGGTAAAACCTTTAAGAACTGAATTTAAAAATCACACTGATGAAGTCAGTGGGAAATTCAGACCATTTCTCAGTGAGGGCATAGTGTCTTTGGGTACGAAGCATGGGGAAGTCCCATTAAAGGGATACATGTTCGGGACAGAGTATGATATTGGATACGAATCATGGGGAAGTCCCAATCAAAATTGTGAGGGATACATGTTCGGGATAGAGTACAATGTATATGATATTGATTGGAGGGGATCCTAAAATTTGATGAACAATGTGCCACAGGAAATCATGTGCTTGTAATAAGGTATTGATATGGAGGTGGTGAAGGTTCCCTTTCATTGAGTCACAATAAAGTCGGGTTTGGTGTCAGGGTCACTTGTTCTAGGTAGGTGTTCGGAAAGAACTTCCTATTAAAGGGGTTGACATACTTTTGGGGAATAATTTAGCAGGCGATAGGGTACTGCCTGTGGAGCCAATTTGTATCTGACAAACCTTTCTTTGAAGATAAAGAAATTTTTCAATGATGTTATATTCCCATCATGTGCGGGTACTCGTGCGATAAGTAGAATAGCCCATGTTGATCAATGGACTGATTCTACACGTGGCACTGATGAGGAAGTAAAAATGGGGGAAGGTCCCATATTGGATGACGATCCAAGGATAACAAAGTACATGTAATCGTGAAGAGTGTGCACCTCTAGAAATGAATACATGTACAATTTTGAAAATACATTTTCACCAAAGGGTTACAAAATGAAGCACTGGGTGAGAATGGGGTAAATGAGGATAGTTGGGATGTGATAACGCGCGTAGAGCTGATAAAACAGCAACATTCTGACCTTGACTTAGTGAGGACTGCCGAAAGAGCAGTGAACACTGAAAGAAATGCACAGTGAAGCTGTGTGTTTTATCATCAAAATTGAGTATTGATGAGGAAATGGAGACCACCAAAATCAAAGGTCGGGGAGGATTGGTGGGTATTTCATTAAATAGTGGTACCTAGAGTGTACCAGTCTGAGGTCTTAAAAATCAGTAAATTTGGGATCAAGGTTTACACTTTGTATTTATTTGCACCATCTAATGTTGGGTTGCTAGAATATGTGTCCAAATTTAATTTAAGATAAGACTAAACAGAGACTTAAATATAGCATGGCAAAACCTGAGACAGGGTCAGCAAAGAATTTAAGTATATTATGACAAACATGCAAAAACAAGACAATTTAGTCCTGGTGATAAAGTACTTGTGTTGTTTCCAATTCTGGGTAATCCTTTGCAGGCTAGGTTTTCAGGACCATAGTCAAGTCAAGGGTGGGAGACCTAAATTATGTGATGAAAATCTCAGAATGTAGGAAAAAGACACAGTTTTATGTCATGTTATGCTCAAGAAATATGTAGAGAGAGAAAACTCTCTAGAAGGTAAACCTGTGTGTGTCAATGCCAATACCTGATAAAATTACCGTTTTGACACCACGGAAAGTGTATTTGGGTTTGGGAAATGTGAAAGTTCATGTGAACCAAGTACACATAGTACAGTATTTTGAAGGACAATATTGTAAAGACATTCATTTGGACTGAGGAATGTGAAACTTGTTTCAGAAAGTCAAATCACTTCTGATTAGTTCACCTGTGTAGTTCAAGTTGGCTGTGGATATGAGTGATGTGGGATGTGGTGCGATGCTGTTTCAGGAAAGTACCGATGGAATAGACCATCCTGTGTGTTTTTACTCGAATAAATTTAATGATCACCAAAAGAATTACAGCACGATTGAGAAAGAATGTCTTGGAATTATTCTTTTTGACATATATCTCACAGCAGCCACATTCACATTCCTCGTATTCACAGATCACAACCCACTCACATTCCTGCACAAATGAGGGACAAAAACAGAAGAATCATGAGATTGTCAATTTACCTTCAGGAATTTGATTTGCAAATTCAACATATTGCTGGGGAAAATAATATTATTCCTGATGCGTTATCTAGAGTGTAAGCAATAAGTGTTGTTTGTGTGACTAAAAACTACAGAATTTTGAAAAACAAAATGTTATGTGTAGTTGTATGTTGACCATTGTATAGGCTATGGTACTATAGGCTATACAGTGTGCTGAAGGTGTTAAAATGACATTTTTAACACTGTTGAAATCATATTTGTTCAAAAAATATGATAATGGAAATTTGTTGAAAAGTTTTAAAAAATTTCAACAATTGGGATTTTGAAGAAAAAAACATTATGTTGTGTAATGATGATGTACATGAGGTTTAAAACCAAGAAAGGTCTTTAAAAGGGATGTGTACAACTTATTATACAGATTTGTTAAATGGTATTTTGTCATGAACCATAACGGTTATTTAATCATAGCGTTGTTGAATGATTATGTTATGTGCTGTTCTATGTATACAAAGAAGCTTTCCATATATGGAAAACTTTAAGGGGGAGGGTGTTACAGCACCTGTGTATACGGTATACCATTAAATAGTGATAGCGCCATCACTTATGTAATGAATGACTACAGAATAGAGGGCTCACTATTAGTGACTGTATATTAATGAGACTCACTATTAATAACTGAATATTGATGAGACTGTTGCATGATGGGACTGAATATGAATGAGACTGATTGCATCATGGAAAAAGCTCTCTGTAAGCTGGGCGGCCATCTTGACAACATGGTTGGCATTTTACGTTAGCTGAAATGGCTGAAATTACCAACATGGAGCCATGTGTGCAGGGCCACAATGAACTGGTAATGATGATGAATGTTACTCCATCATCTTGTGTACTGTGCCGGTAAGGTACCGTAATTATTGATTTAGAAACTGTCGCCGATAAAACTGGTCAAGCTGTACCGGTAATCAAAATGGTGACCCATTGACACGTCATCCTGCAAGCAGCAGCGATGATGAAATATTATCTATAATATAAGTTGGAACTGTAGCTGTCCTGTCGTCATACGTCTGTCCCTGTCCCCTGTCCCTTCTACGCAAAGAATAGCGTTGGTTGTGTTTACGCAGCAGTTGCAAAGAATAAGAACTCTCAACTCTTCCCGGCGTCTACGCATCGAGAAAGGTTCTCAATAACCTACGCATCAATTCAATGGCATGCCACGGCCAGATGTTCGCCATACTCGCATGCTAGCAACATTTATTAACCAGAGCTCTGGGGGGTAATTTGTGATATATCCTTGCAATTGCATTATTATTTATATGTGTGATATTTTGTTAAACATGTTATATAAACCACTTGTTGATGTGCTTGCTAAGGCAATAAACTGATTTAATCTCGCAATAGATTGAGATTATGGAAACTACGTTAATTTGATATGCATCTTGATATTTAGTCTGTCATCTTGACGTTTGTTATGGCTTTCTGAGTCGTGGTCGTAACAGGAGTTACTGAGAATGTATTGAATGAGACTGGTATGTTCAGATGTATCCGCATTGTATGCATCTATTTAAATAGGTATTAATTTTGTGTGAATTTTATGTAGACTTGAAAGGTAGTGACTTATCGTTTGATATTAACAAAGGTAACAACGGAAGATGTGAATAACAACACTGTTTGGTTTATTACAGAATGGATACACTGCTCTGATTCTGGCAGCCTACAATAATCACACTGACATAGCTCGATGTCTTATCGAAGCAGGGGCGAATTTGGATATTCAAGAAACATCGGTAATAATCTTAAAAATGTATTTGATATTACGTTTAAAACTGTATGTATTATTTTCGATATGTATTTAATTTAAAGTGTACCATCTACACTAGCAACTGTCTTGGGGCCGGGCACCAGCACGTTCACGTTCACCCGACTTTAAAAGCGAGTTGTTACTGACACCACACCTTTTTTTTAAATATATTAGTGTTGAATTTGGAAACCTAAAAGTTCACGTGGGTATGTTGTGGGGCAGACCCACATTTCCTGGAACAATGGATATTTATATCACATTTTATTTACTACTATCGATATCGATATATTATAATAGGATATAGAGGTCGACGTTGTCGCGGCTGTTTCTACAGGGTTTATTTCGGAATTACGATTCACTTTATTGAAACGTTATCGTAATAATTTTACTATTTTCGCACAAACTGATTGATACTCAACTGAAGTTCAGCTAAGATATCTACACAAGTGTGTATGCTGTGTACTGGGTTCGTATATTCCTATCGTATCGGACACGCAACGATGTCGATTGATGTGATTGAAAATGTGTATGTAAGCCTAAAATCAGTACCAAAATAAATTCATTTTGAGAATAGCGATTCAATAATGAGTTGAAAGTATTGCATCGGGAAGGCCTAGTGAACTTTAACGAACTCATTTCCATATTTCTGTTTCATATTATTCAGACGCACACAATCAGTTTTTTTCAACGTGGTATGTGTGTGCGGATAGACCTGCGATTTATATTGTGTTCTAACGATAAAAACATGAATCAAATGAAATCAGGACGGATATTGGCGAAGTAGGCCTTTACCTTTGCTTTTACGATTATCGTGTTGTCTACTGAAAACAGCGACAAATACCAACTATTTTATTCTGCCTTATTATATTACACATGCTGGCTTAAGGAATCACGTCAACCAAAGTCACCTTATAGATCTATCCCAGTTTATAATATAGTTTATGTTGTTATATACATTAAATCACATTATGATATGATCATCTCTGAGAAGGCATGATATTGGCTGTATGGTTAGTATTAGGCCCATTCTATATATGTTTACGATTTACAGGCGATGATTGAAATATAATGTAATGAAGCTCAATATAACTCGGATATGCAGATTGTTTATCGGGTGCACACAGTGTTTGAATAGTTTCTACTGTAACCGTCCATTAGCATTTTTAAATCGTGAATATTGACTTCAGGTTACACTCAATTGTATAAGACACGGTGAATCGGTGATTTCACCTTTTCGGCAATGTTCAAACAAAGAGTATGTTAAACTTGTTTGAACACAAATATTCCCTTGTTTACTAATATATTCGTCTGTTGTATTGTCTATTATCAAATCATAATTAATTCTTCACTTTAATTCAAATTGAAGGGAAAAGGACGTTTCTATTTGACAAGTGTTTAGGGACAGTGGTATTGGGTGCATTAGCAGTAGCTTTGATTTCATTTTACATTGGCGGTGGATTTGGTGATTTCTTTTTTCGAAATGGGATAACCCTTTACAAAAATGAACCTTTTAGTCACAGAATAACTGTGTTTGTACCAATTGTTGGAAATATGGGTAAGATATTGGAATTGTTAATGCATATAGTGTAGACAAATCATTCAAAACGAAGCTAATTCACAACTTCCTACGTTTCGATAACATTGTCGAAGATTAACTTGAACAAAATGCCACGAACTGGCACCGACATTTGGGGATGGTTGCATGAACCATCCCTTCTTAAAATCATCGAGTATGTATCCCTAAATCCTCCACCACAACTCCAGTACAGTTTGCGTATTAATTTGGTTGGCCTCCTTCTAACATAATATTGTGGCGAGCCACTGGTTGTTCAGTATCTTTGGTTCTGGGAGATAAAGAGCGTAAGCAGTGGGTAAGTAGTACATACACTTTTACCTATATGGCAAAAGGATAAAAGGCAATAACTTGCGCCCTACGCTCTGTTGAATAAATGTGTATTACCTGGTACAAACATGTTCAAGAATCAAAACAACATGGTATAGTAATAACATCAAGGCACAAGGTAGGAATGATGCATGTTTAACTTACGCAATTGTTGCGCAATAAATCCAAATAATAATGTGCACCCTAAAGTCAAGCTTTACGCACTCTGAAATGCAAAACCATACATCATTAAAATTATATTCCTAATTTCATAATATTGTAAACAAAAGTGAAACTAATACGTGCAAAGCGCGCAAAATTAGCATTTTCAAAAGTTATAGTATAATGTTTTTAACGTCCCCCACATTAAGATTATGGGGTCGTGACCCCCCCCCCACCCATTTGCGCCACCTATGTCCATACCCTTCTTCCTCCCCTTTCTCTTCCACCTTCTTCTCCTCTTCCTCCTTGTTGTTACTCTTTTGCCAATGGGGGGGGGGGGGGGGGGGGGGGTGGCATGGCCTGCTGGGCACCCCCTGGATACGCCACTTACTGGCTGATATACCACTTGAAAGTTGGAAAAGGTTTCTGGTTTTTTTGGTATAAATAAGGTATAGCCAATTATAGCCGCGTAGAAAGTAGTGTTATCAGGTACTCTGAGACCGTGTTAGCTGACATTGTCGACGGAACTCTTCATCATCGTTCCTCTTAAGACGATGTCTGTACACATAAAGATTGCAATTGCAATGGTCGTGATGGTTTAACAACTGATATCATATTGAAATTAACGTTATTGGCAGGTCTCAACCTAAGTCGATCTATGGAGCTAAATGCGCAACTTGAACCTAAAATAGGAAATTCCGTTGTCACTGAAGCGAGCACTCGACATGCTCAAGATGACTCGAGAGCGAGTTTCGCAGTATAAGGCTATTTCGGCTCGGTAGATGTAGAACCCGGGTGTAGATCTAACCGTATGGACATCACACATTCAATTAGTCACTATCGGGCGAAAACAGACACTAGGAAAAGGCAGTTTTATAGCCTACGTGTACAGTGCGTTTTTGTCTTCAACTCATCGGTTCTTTATCACACCTGTTCGCGTATATACGAAAAAGTCTCATTTACAGGGCGACCTCAGTTTTCACCTTACTCTTTTGGTTCGCCATATTTGGAAGTGATATCGCCATATTTGGAAGTGATATCCAAATTGATCGATATCAGCGTAACGAAACACCAGTTGGGCGCGCTTCTAAAATGGCGACGGCTGTGCACTGAATTTTGTTTCTGGCGCGGCGCACGGCTGTTTGATCGCTGTTTTATAGATAAAAGGGATTATGCACCAGTTAGGACGGGGGACTTTTAAAAACATTTTATTACTGCTAGATCCCTTTTCTTATTTGATTTGATTTTGATTTATTTCGGTATCTCCACATAACAATGACAATGATAACAATGTAAAGAATCTTAAGCTACTACAAAACCACACTAAATTGGGGGAAATACAAGCAGGGCCCGAAGGCTTATTTCCGAAAGGGGTCCTAAGGAAAACGATAAATACTTCAAATAACATTAAAAGACACAACAATTACGTCAACAGACACTGTATACATATTTAAAATTGATACAAAATATTAAAATATTTTTAGCTATTAAGAAAATGAATGACATGAAAAAAAGGATAATTTTGAGGGACACTTCCTTTTGCATAGAATTGGCGGTACGAGAGAAATTTTAGTCGTCAAATATGTTTCCGTTTCACCGATTCGTCATAATAATGTGATACGTAACTCAAAATCTGATATCGCATCCAAATAAAAATAAAATGAGCACAATTCTGGATTTGGCCTAGGCCGGACCTGGAATATCGGTTATCCCTACCATTTCAACGCGAGAGAAATTTTAGTCGTCATATATGTTTCCGTTTCACCGATTCGTCATAATAATGTGATACGTAACTCAAAATCTGATATCGCATCCAAAAAAAAAAAATGTGCGCACAATTCTGGATTTGGCCTAGGCCGGACCTGGAATATCGGTTATCCCTACCATTTCAACGCGAGAGAAATTTTAGTCGTCAAATATGTTTCCGTTTCACCGAATCGTCATAATAATGTGATACGTAACTCAAAATCTGATATCGCATCCAAATAAAAATAATGTGCGCACAATTCTGGATTTGGCCTAGGCCGGACCTGGAATATCGGTTATCCCTACCATTTCAACGCGAGAGAAATTTTAGTCGTCAAATATGTTTCCGTTTCACCGATTCGTCATAATAATGTGATACGTAACTCAAAATCTGATATCGCATCCAAATACAAATAATGTGCGCACAATTCTGGATTTGGCCTAGGCCGGACCTGGAATATCGGTTATCCCTACCATTTCAACGCGAGAGAAATTTTAGTCGTCAAATATGTTTCCGTTTCACCGAATCGTCATAATAATGTGATACGTAACTCAAAATCTGATATCGCATCCAAATAAAAATAATGTGCGTACAATTCTGGATTTGGCCTAGGCCGGACCAGGAATATCGGTTATCCCTACCATTTCAATGCGAGAGAAATTTTAGTCGTCAAATAGTTTCCGTTTCACTGATTCGTCATATTAATGTGATACGTAACTCAAAACAGTGCGTTTTTGTCTTCAACTCATCGGTTCTTTATAGAATTCTGCCCGAGATGGGGCACAGATCGATATGATGGAAACATCAGAGTAATAAGCAATTAACAGTGCTATCATATGTCCGTTTATTTTTACCCCACCCCACTCCTGGTTGAAACGGCTATTGAATAAAGGTTGCTGTTAGTGATCCACACCGTGTGGCATCATCCCTGTCCAGATATGTGATCACTTATGATCACATAGGATTTTGAGTGAATTTCATCTCGGATAAATGTTTCAAATGGACAAATTTAACACCATGATGCAGGGGAACAGCCGATTTCTGACGATAGTATTGTTCAATTTGCAAACATCCTAAGGTAGATTTTACATTAGACACAGGGAATTGAAACGATTATGCCTTACGTCGATCAAGTTCCAATGACTCGGAATCGAACATGTCATGTAGTAAAATGTGAAGTGGACTTAAGATGAGTATAATTATACGCACGACATTTGTATAGAATAAACCCTTTCCATCATAACATAGTGTCAAGTACAAACATACCTTGGTTCAGTAATCCTTGATATACCAAAATCTTGAAAGTTGGAATGGGTTTCTGAAAAACTCAATTTTGCCAAATATGGTAAAGCCAATACCCGCTTGGAAAGTGTTATCAGACTGAAACCGTGTATAGCTGATATTGCTGACGGATCTGTTCATCATCGTTCTTCAATTATAAAGATCGCGAGCTGGTTAAGCAACTGATTATGGAGGACGGACTATGGTCAGGCTGCGGTATGCCTTGGCCGCAACCCACCGTTAGCCGCCAGCCAATCCGCTGCCTGCCGTCTGACCTCGTTCCTTGTTGCCGGGCTCCGTCGAGACATCGTCACTCGCCGCCAAGACAACGTCCGATTTTGGTCGCTAGACTCCGTTCCCTGCCGCAGCCATTGGTCCCTTGCCGTTGTGTTGTCGCTGAAGGTCGTTCAACCCGTCAGCGAATCTTGCTTTTCCCCAACATTTTGTTATTTTCACGTCCGTCGCCCTCCGCGGGTTATCTACCGCTACTATGTGAGCCAGCCTTAAAAGCCACGGTTTTAATAATATTGTGTATGGCTCGGAATAGAACCTGGCAAGTAATAAACTGTGAAATTATCCCTATCACAATTTCTTCAGTCATTTTGGGACCCATTTTGGGGCCATTTTGAATTTCTAAGTATGTTAACAAAGCAAAAATACTAGATATGAGTTACTAGTGGTCTAATACATACATCCCATATCCCATCATTAAAACTATATTTTCATCATACATTTAGGTTGATATTATCCCAATTTTTTTGAATTTAACAATTTTGCAGCCACTTCAGGAACCATTTTGGGGGCCATTTTGGCAGCCATTTTGGATTTTGAACTATTTTAACAGAGCACAAATACTGGTTTAAAATTATATTTTTATCATACATTTTGGTTGATATTATGCTATTTTATGGAATTTTGACCACTTTTGACCATTTATTTGTCGGCCAAGTATGTTAACATAGCAAAAATACTAGATTTGAGTTTCTAGGGGTCTAACACATGCATCCCATTGTTAAAACTATACTCTGATTATACATGTTGGTTTATTTATGCCAATATATGGAATTTTACCCATTTTGGCGGCCATTTTGGCGGCCATTTTGGCGGCCATCTTGGATTTAGGTGTGTTAATAAAGCAAAAGTTCTGGATATGAGTGTCTAGTGGTCTTATACATGCATCCCACTATTAAAACTTTACGTTCACAATACAGTTTGATTGCTATATGTCATTTTATGAGATTTGACCAGTTATGGCGGCCATTTTGGACGCCATCTTGCATAACCCCTTAGCATTATGAAAATATTTTTGTTAATATCCTGATTATGTCTTAGGATCATAATAGGAAGTAAAAAAAGTTGGTTTGGGGGAGTCTTAATAGTACCTTAAAAGGAACGTGTACGTGTGTACGTTTAACAGGATATATTGAGAAATGTGTGTTTATAAAAAATCATAGTGGTATCGTCGTCAGGTTTTCCTATTTCTTAAATTGTCAACCACAAAATTCACGAGCAAAAGTTACTTAATTTGGTGTAAATCTTTTAAAATATAGATCATGTGATTGTTATGCTTCATTGGATTTGCACGGATTACTAAATCCATATTCAACTCAGTTCAACGACAGAAACAATGAAATAGCTTAGGACATGTACGATTTGACCTATACAAAATTGCAACATAAATTTGTTTTTGTTGTAATTGTTTCAAAATGCCCGAACATTTTTATTGAAAATAGATAACATTTGAAGTTGGGGGAAAATGCTAATTTGCATAACATAGGTACATTTAGCCATACTAGCCGGGTATAAACAAGGGTAACCGTGCACCCCACCACCAAGGACTCCCCCAAACCACCTTTCTTGACTATTTTCATGGTCCTAAAACATATTCAGGATGTTACCGAATAATAATTTCGTATTATTCAAGATGGCGTCCAAAATGGCCGCCAAAACTGGTCAAATTGCATAACATTGTGTTCTCGCGTGTATGATAATTTGTATTGCAGTCGCGTGCTTGCAAGTGTTTTGGGTGCGCATACTAACTGCGCAGGAGTACGCACAAGTGTGTTTCGGTGCCTCGCCTATGCACAAGTGGTTTGTTTTATTAAAGAGTAGTGCTGAGAGTGCGAGTACTTCTGCACCCCCCCCCCCACCCCTCCAAAAATATGTAGGTGGGAATGGGGGGGGGGGGGGGGTGCGCGGTAGTAGGCACGGGTGTGTTTCGATGCCTCGCCTACGCACAAGTGTTTTTTTATTCAGGAATACCCGCAAGTATGTTTGAATGTGCGAACCAAACAACATTTAAACATACTCGCGAACACCCGAAAACACTTGCGAACACCCGAAAACATGTGCGAGTACTCGTGTGTACCCAACAACACTCTTGGGTACATGCGAGAAAGAAAATACACTTGTGCATTCGTGTACGATTCAAAAAACACTAGTGTGCACTGTTTAGCCAAAAACACATGTGCGCACACAAAACCAATTGCGCGTAAGTGCATGCACTAAAACATGTGCGTATAACCCCGCATCAAAAATCATTTATGCATACCCCCGTATACCAAAAAACACTTTTGGGTAGACGCCTACATTCTAAAACCTTTTAGCTTACACGAGAGCACCTAAAATATGTGTGGGTACTCCACCTGCACATCAAAGGGTGGTAATTAAAATGATTCTGTATGATTTATAAGATATATTTAATTGTGTCCAATAATCATCTTTAATCCTGTTAATCAGCGGCAATCACGCTACAATCATCATCAGTAATGTAATACGAGTTAATCAAGAGTATAATGGACAGCATCAAATCATCTATAATCATCGTCATCAATCGAAATAAGTACTTTTAATAATGTTATCAAGAATCATCTAATCAAGATGGAAATCGGTGGGACTTCCATCGTCTCCACCAGAACCCACGGCCAAAGTAGGAATCTACGAAATATTACATTGGTGGCAGCTGGTGGGATTAAATGTTCTTCTTAGTACGAACTATCAGTATATTAAATCAGTGGGATATTATCATTGGGATCATTGGGCATCACTCTCATCATGGTTTATAACATGTACAAAAACATTGACCTTTCGTGACCCGAACTTTAATTGACTCGGGTAGCAACCAACTCCTCTGTGATTAACCCCGGCTATTATCGACGGTACATAATAAACCAACTCGACCGAAACATGTACGTTATTGATAGTATTGGACACTTTACGATTGACTTTGATGATAGTTTAAAATGCATCTTAATTGCTGGTCATGGGAGAGATTGCGCCGTCATGGATATTGTTTTCCTGGGATTGTTTTTTGACTTCGGACGACTTCTAATCGCTTTAGACATCATGATTGAAAATGTAATGACTCTTTATTGCAACATCTGGGGATATATCAGTGGGCACAACAGTTTTGGACAGAGACGCATCAAATTGACATTTGCGGAGAACAGAGAATGTGACGATTAAAATGTTTTGTTGTAGAGACGATGGGATTTAGAGAATAAATACCCTCGTCGCGGTTAATGATTTTGGCCCCTGCCTTCATACCAAAATGAATTCTCTTATCCATCGCTTATGTTTGTCGTAGTCTTTGTCAAGGATTGTTGCCCCGTCCCAGTCGATCGTGTGATTCTCTTGTGCTATGGTCCGTGACAGCTGATTTATGTTGTTCCGTCGTATAATCCTTTCTGTTGGTTCTCGAAATTTTTGGTCGCTAACTTTCTTGGCGTCTTTTTGTGTTCATAAGCCTTGTTCCAAACAGACGGCATGTCTCACCAACGTAGGCCTTGTCACAAGTGTGTGACAAGTGTGACAAGGGATCTTGTAAACACAATCGCTGGTCTGTAACGTGCCTCGTTTGTCTTTGAGATGCACTGATAGTCGTTTAAGTGTGTTGTAAAGTTTCATTGCAGTCTGGATATTGCAATTCGTTAAGGATCTTGGTAGTCTTTCAGACACACTTTGGATGTAGAGGTTAATTACCATGCCATTGCTCTCTTTGGTGTCATCCTTTTTCCTGGCTTTCTTCATGGTCTTGTCCTTCATCTGTTGCTGTACTCGACCTTTGAAAGTCCAGCTGATGGTATCCACATCGTCCTAATGCTTCTTTGCTCCTTTCCCCTCTGCTATTCTGTCTGGTTCGTCTGTGATAATTTGTTCATTCTGTCAAACAGTGTTCGTATGACTCCAAGTTTGTGATGTAGAGGATGTTGTGACGAGAAGTTTAGGTAATGGTCCGTGTGTGTTTTTTTCTGTAAATAAGTAATTTCACAGAGCCGTCTGCTTTTCGGACAATAAGGGTGTCGAGGAATGGTATCAGTCGTTTGTCTTCCTCTTCGTGTGTGAACTCGATGATTCCTGTGTCATCAATTGTGTTAAGGTGGTCTGTTAGTTGTTGTGTAGTGTCTTTCTTGGTGATCTCGAGGATGTCATCTACAAACGCTTCCACAGTTTTGGTTTGCAAGTGATGGGTGCTGTAGCGATAGCTTCCTGTTCTAGACATTCCATGAACAAGTTAGCGATGATGGGGCTGACAGGACTGCCCATGGCGGCTCCGAATTTCTGTTTTTAGACGTCTCCTCGAAATATGAAATAGATGGTTGTTAGCACAAATTGTAAGACCTGTATCTAAAGGCAGGTGAAAGAACGTGATATTTTGCCAACCTATGACGTTAGGTGCCTCTCCATTGAAATCACACAAAACCTAAATGGGATGGTTGTCTCGCAAATTCTTGCGAGACTTACAAAAATCACTTTTTGGGCAAGTTGATATTTTGGTGCATTAATTTCTCTTTGAAACTGGTATTTCTACATCAAGGAAAACAAAGTCTTATTATTTTTTTACGTAATGTATGATACCTTCTGATAAAAAAGAAATGAATTCGGAGTCACAATGATGAGCATAATAATAAGAGAGGATGTGCCCATACATTGTACATGGATTGGAGTAATCTCGGACATGTACCGTTTCCATGGTAACCAATATGGGCGTGGTCAATTTAACATCATAAATCGGTAATAGTTGTTGACCATATCAATATGTGACATTGTTCTTTGATTTCTGCTACACTCTTAACAAGGGTATTTTTTTAACTCCTATTGAAATGCTATATTCCAATAAAAAGAAAGCTTCCATTGATAAATACGGTCCGTGACTACCCCCAGAGTGTGGGGTAATGCCGGACGACGCCATTTTTTTTTTATTGCGTCGTAGCTTCGAATTTCAAAATGATGAGTTGATAAAAACTTGATAAAAGGTAGAACCTACACAGTGCTTTGTGTTTACATGATTTTTTACTGTTATATGACGTATTATATGTGTGTTATACCTCTCTAGAAAAGGTGTCCGCCATTACCCCACCTTCCTCTATTGTCTTTCATACCATTTTTTGATCGGCTTTCTGATATCGCTAAGGTGTCCAAATCTCATTTCTCTAATACATCGGCAATTGCCATTTAACTTAGCAAAACCCTTTCCAGTTCAAAAAATTGCTTTTAATGTCCCGAACCGAGCTTCGTTTCCTGTGCTTCCTTCTGTCCGAAGTACCATTTCACACTAAACATGCAATGACTTCAACTCCAACGCTCCAAGAAGTACATCCTTCGAAAAAGGAGCGCCCGGCAATTCCAAGTGGCACGAAGAAATAAAATAACGCCATATACACCAAACGATAACATCTTTTTTGATTAGATGAAAATAATGCTACTATCTTAACAACGATGATAAATAATACACATCGTTGTTCTGTTAATTAGCTCGCCGGCTTAACTTCCATATTGTATTCTATTGATATTTAAAAGCAATTGTCCCTTGCCTTTTAATAGCAACCGCTGGTGGGTTATTCCCGGTGCCATCGTTCTGCATCCGAAATTTGTTCTCGTTATTTTTCATTAATGCAGAATTTATGAAATATGTTGAGGTTTTTGTTTTGTTTCTAAAGCCTCTGGTGATGTCCAGAGTACGATTATTATAGGCTGTCATATTATTCGCATTGATCCATCAAGATGCAAATACATTTTCTCTTCTATATCGAAGTAGAACCATTGTTTAGATTTGTCGTTGATATGATTGAATATCCATGATAGTTGATAGCACCGTGATCTAAGGGTTTTATCGGAAGTCCATTTCTGTGAAGATAATATCCAATTGGAGATAATCCAAGGGCTACACCCATTTCCAACCATATACAGCACCAACTTGAACGTGACATTATCACCGGTCGGTTTCTTCCAAAACAGAGTTTGAAGCAACATTGGCCAACTCTTTAATTTGAAAAAACAATCACCATTTATTTCATTGAATAAAGACAGTCGCATTGTGGATATATCGGCAGAATTCGTTGCTGAGACTACATCGGCAAAAGCTAACAAATCGTGTATACCATTTTATTGATTCTCTAAATATTGCCTGGGTTAAAAGATTTTTGAATAGTGAGAATAAAGGGAAGTGGAAAATTTTGTTTAAGAATGAATTGTCAAAAGTTGGTGGTGATTGGATATGGTCATGTAAACCTGCAGCTCATTCTGATTTTAATTATTATAAAATTTGTATCACATTTCTAAAAGATGTTTTGAAGTCCTGGTTTAAGTTAAGAAATGCTTGTCAAGGTAATATTGATGATGTTTTATGGTATAACTCATATATAAAGATTAACAAAAAAACTGTGTATTTTAAATCATGGAGCATCAAAGGTGTTAATTTTATCTCTGATTTAATTCATGATAAACATTGGATGCCATATATTGACTTTAAGAAAAAGTATGACATTGATTGTAATGTTTTGAAATACTTGGGTCTGATTAATGTGATCTCCAAACACTATAAAGGCTATCTGACAAAATGTAAACAAAGCCAGACACCCAAGGTATTGATTGACCTGGACAATGCAGTGAAAGGAAGCCAATTTGCATATAAATTCTTGAACCAGAGTAATATCACACCTACCGCTCAGCACAAGTGGGTAGAGGAGTTTGTTAGTGTTACTGATAATAAAATCAATTGGAATGAAGTTTACTCTTTACCTTATAAGTGCACAATTGATGCACATTCTCATTATTTCCAGTACAGATTTATTCATAGGATTCTACCAACTAATGTGTTCCTTTTTAAAATTGGTATAGTTGAGAGTGATAAATGTACTTTCTGTAAGGATGAGAAGGAAACTGTCAAACATCTAATGTGGTTGTGTGTTTCGGCTTCTTCCTTTTGGAAGGAAGTAATCAAATGGTTAAATGATTTGAAATTCCAAATTATTATTTCATATATCACTGTTTGTCTTGGGTATTATGAGGTAAACAATACCAATTTCATTAATATGATTATCATATTGGCTAAGAAGTACATTTATAGGTGTCGAGTTCAAGAATCAAGGTTGGTTTTTATACAATTTAAAGAATGGGTCTTTTCTGTGCAAGAAGTTGGAAAACAAATTGCCATGAGTAAAGGAAAGATGGGAGGCCATATTAAAAAATGGGAGCCTTTATTGTAAAATAATTCTGTATTTATTATTGATTATTTATAGTGAATGTTGTCATTACAAAATACCGATTGATGGTGTGTGTTTTTTTGTGTGGGTGTGTGTATGTACATGTACATTGTTTATTATATTGTCTTTTTATGTTGAGAGCTTGTAAATAAAGACCCTCACGGGCATGAAATTGAAAAAAACCAAATCGTGTATTGTTGGAAAATCTTCTACATAAAACGCCATACTTGTATAGATCTGTATAATATTAAATAAGATGATCAAAATGAGTATCAAAGTCAAATATGCCAACAAAGCATGTGTATGAGTAATCTTGATAAGTGTTGAAAGCGATTCAAATAACGTCACCAAAGTTCGCGTGGAAATAAGACACACGTTTGACGCTCTTTGCTTTTTCTTCTTTTTTAAACTTCCATTTGCCTGCCCTATCTGTGCCCTGCCACTTTACAATGTCTAAATAAATACTAGTGTTAAATTCCTCAATGAGGATTAACTCGTGTGCGCCACAAACAACTAATTGCCAACAATATTTGTCCATTCACACTCAACGACGTCGACTTCAGAAACAAGATTGCATGATTTGTTTTCGATGTATTAAAGCAACATGATTCTTACAAACTATTCTATACAATATCGACTTATATTTTGGTAAACCTATAATTATCAACAACATAAATCGAAACGGTGCGAGCCGCGATGTGCCTCCTGCTTGCCGCGACCATCATAAACTTTTCAATACCTTTTTCCATTCTGGATTGTTTATCACACCGCTAATCAATACTTTATCAAGTACACTTTGATAGACACCTTTCTGCTTTGACATACCGATAGTAATAATACTTGGAAGATCACGATATCACAACATTAAAGTCAATGCATTGTACAATGATATATCACTATAACCAATTGCTCCTTTCTTTTATTCTTCTTTAGTTCATTGACACATTCATCCTTCAATTCTCATATTATGACGCCGATTTCAATATTTTTTCCAACTAAATTGAAGTTTGTAAATCATAACTTTTATAAATTACATATTTGTTAGTAACATTGTGCTAATAAATGAAGACAAATACAGCGATTAAATCTTTCCTGACACATTTTTCTAAGGCATTCACAATATTTGTTTATTTAGCACGCTTCATTTACGACTAACATACGTAAATAACAGCACAATCACTTTGAGCCTTTTCAATTTTTCCTCGTTATTTTTCTACAAATTTAATGAATTCAAAGATAATGACTTTTCCAACAGGAAACCTCAATTTTAATTGTGTACAAAGACACGATAACTACTCAGCTTCATATCGAAAATCGATCTTTAAATCAACAGATTTTAAAATATTTAACTTTCCGTCTTTAATATTCTGTCATTTTCATTTGTGAATCGCGAAAAGAATTGACGTCGACAGCACCAAGTACTTAAGTCGCTATAACTTAAAAATAATTATGAGAACAATACTTGGATTCTTCTGATATTAAAATATTTCAATGTGAATCAAATTCACCAAAACAAAACTATACGAACACACATTTATAAAACCTTTTACGCGGGTTACAACATGTACCATTAGTGTCGTACTTTTTTCAACACCTTTCCAATTCTATTTCTAAACTTATTGTATCTTATATCTTTCTTTCAAATGTTTGACCGCATTCAATCAATAGTTCGTGTTTCGGATATCACACAAAATTCAAAACTCTTACCACGCTACAATTCACACTATACTGTAGGCCTACAGTAGTGTGTGATCAGGGCTATAACATGAGATTTGGACTTGACTTTCAACAAGTTTGAACTTATTTCAATCGCGCCAAATGAAAATAAACAAATCCCTATACGCATTTAAAAAAATAATAACATTCATGTTATTATTTCAACCTTGTTATGGATATGAATCGTACTGAACTTATCACATTAATGTAACACGTATTATTAATATTGCGACATCCACGACCCACGTGATTTTATTGAAAGATGATCCTAATTCAAATTGCACAAATTCTGTTTCCCTGTGCAATTATGTATATTTTTAAGACACACCCTCGAAAAGCCTTTTAGCCAATCAAAACACAAACCCTTTTCACAAACCTACTGCACTTCAACCATTAGGCATTAGGCCTATATCAAAATTGATCCAACATCAATTTTGTTGGTGATATTTTTTGATTGGTTAATTCATAACAACACGTGATCGCAAGCAAAGCTCTAGCATTTCTAAGGAGCACAAATAGTAGTTGCGCGCCGCCGTAGAGAACAATAATAGGCAAAGCTCTACCAACTACGTCATTATACACGTGACCAAATCCAAGTATAAAAACTCATTTCAATTGAAATTTGCTTATTGCTCTATCAATTCAATCAATACCTTGAAGACCTCTCATCTATATTCACGTCGTCGTACCACATCCCGAAACCTTGCCATTACGAGTAACAGCAGCGTATATTACTGTCTTAATAAAGGAGAGAATATCTACTGAGAAGCAATATGCCACCTGGACGCTTCACTTCCAAGCTCCACGCTCAACCACAGGAAACATGGTCTTTGTTTCAGAAGCGCCTCATTGAAATTCCATTTGATTATACTGAGATATTGTCCGCAGAGGTAGCTGAGTTCATCGAGCTCAAAGCAACAGCTTCCCACACCTGCCTGGGATACACTAATGTTTCCTTGATAGCGGTTGCAGCTTTCTTAATCAGTTTGGGTTCATCCATCGAGACATCACCGGGCATGATTATGAAGCCGAACCTGTTTAGCATCATCATTGGACCACCAACAACCGGTAAGTTAAATGTATTTTAACGTGACTAATATGTGGCTTACATGAATGAATGAATGACGGAATGAAAACGTGATTTATGAAGCGCATTTCCAAAAACACGATCAATGCGCTGTACAGGAATTATATAATATAAAAGATAAGCATTATAAAAAGTACAAAGTACATTAAAGATAGGTTAAAAAATAATTATAATATTAAACAACATTCGTTCCGTTGATCACGTAAAAAACTTGAATGTATGCAACTCAAAAAAAAATGGCTCATCATGATAATATACGCAATACTTTCTATTTGAAAAATATCACCATACACTGTCACTTGTTGTTTTTTTAAACCTTACATCAATTCTGGAGATTCCACAAAACTTGCATAGTTATGTTCTTGTTTTTTTTAACGTATTAAATCAATTGTCAATCAATTCCAAAGCCTACTTTTAATCTGCGTAGGTTATTTTCCCAAAGAAAAGGTTTTTAGAGTAAAAGTCATCACGACACTACTCCATTACCATATATTCTGACAATGTAAATTCACAAAACAGATAAATTAAGAATCATGGTTAAAAAACTTATCGAAAATCCTTTAACGGGATCTTAATGAATGTGATTAAACCACAGAAAAACCAATCACATATTTACGTGTTAAACCATTGTCGATTCTATCATCTTCACATCGAGGGTTGTCACCGTCATGTCGTAACTCACATACATAAGCAAATTGATATTTTGGTACAACTTAAACTCAGTTATAACCACAAATAGATAATGCATATTACTAGCACTCTTAATTGTACTAACATTAGATTTTTAAATTGCTTGCTAAAGTATATTGTAATAATACATCAATCATATTTGTAAAACGGTTCACTCAATATAGCACTCCTTCAGTTACGGCCTTCTGGCCCTCATTTGACAAAAACAGTCTTTGTTTCTACCAAACAGTTTACAACATACAAGACCCATCTCTATTTAACTACGTTCAAGGTTTTCCCGATTGTGTAATCAAAATATAAAACGGGTACAGCTGATTTGATGGTTTATTCTTTCAAAAACATCAGATTATCATAACACAATTTTTGGCCATTCTATCATTCCCGATTACATTGATTGTTTTGGAGACATGTACCATTACATGAACAATGTTTTTAACACTATGATTTGCCTGTATGTGATGAAATTAAAAACAAGTTCGAAATACCGTATGACATGTATGAACGACCACCTCAAAGCCTGCCATCATCAACAACATAATAACACATTTTTTTCTTTAGTTAATTTGTTTACCATTATTACTATTACAATAATTTACCGTGCCTTTCAATGCTTTAGGACGATGACATTCTCCCTACTTCTACGTCTACTTTCAAAATAAAAATAAAATACTCGTATGTTGAAAACTAACATTGACTTATTGTATCCTTTATATTTCTATACAAAGGCAAATCACAGGCTCTGAAAATAACCGCCTTATCGACGTTAGCGCCACTGGAACCAGAGGAAGACGATGATGTGCTCAAATTCTTGTTGGAGAAAGTTTCACCCTCTGGATTATCTACCTTCCTCGCCAAACACCAACGATGCCTCATTCTAAGCACTGAGCTGTCAGATGTTTTTAATAACTTATTCAAAACAAACGCCGATGACGCCAAATTCAGTGTCTCGACCCTATGCCAACTCTTTAGTGGAGAAAAGATAACTTTAGACTTCGCTACTCAAGCCAGACGTACCATCCCAGCCGACACCCCATTCGCTATCCTTGGTGGCATTCAACTTAAACCCCTGATGTTATTGGCGCACACGCTTGCAGAACAAGGCTCTGGACTACTGGACAGAATGCTTATATGTTCACCAAAATGTTTACCGCCTTCAATGTCAGAGGCAGCCGCTGCTACCACGAGCTTGGCCACGAAAGCTTACCCAACCGAATTTATCACATCGATGGCTGCCATTCACGCCGCTCACACAAATGCAGATGATATTAAACAGTATACCTTTTCCAACGAAGCACAAGAACGCTTGAACGACATTCACGAAACCTTCAACAACACACTGCGCGAGTGTATTCGCGAGGGCAGACCTCCCCCAATATCCAAAAACATTGAATTGATTTCTAGGACGGCAGCAGCTCTATTTGTGTTGGACAATATACTTATGAATCAGATACACGGCCAGGAATTTGCCTTCCCCACGATCATATCACTGCAAGCAGTTGCAAGAGCAGAAATCTACGTGCGCTATTGCGAAACGCAAAAGGAAGCAATCGTTAAGGTAACTTGTTTTTCTTCACATTCTCATATTTATGATTCATTTATTAATTTACCCAACCTTTTCTTTTAAAAATTCTCAATGCCATCTAAGTGTTTGGATCTTTATAATAACCCGATTGATGTCCCTATATCATGTGATTAATCAATGTTCATGTAACCCGATTGATGTCCCTATATCATGTGATTAATCAATTTTCATGTATGGTTCAAAACAAATTCCAAATGTACACACATCAATAAAAAGTATTGTGTTCTTTTGTCAAATTATATAAGCTAAAGCAACCCAATCCCTTTTGGTCAAAAACGCATAGGCCCAAACTTTTAAGCATAATCGAGAGTGAGAGATTTCATCCGATTCACTCAATAACCATGATAACAACGCACCGACATTGGTGACAGCGAGAGAACACCGCCAATTAGTTTCTTAGCATTGTATGGGTTTCTTATAAAGGACCGTGCTATTTCATGGTGTCGCACGATTTCCGTAAAAAATTGCACTTTTCAACAAGCTATCGAACGGTTACAATTCTCTGCCATTTTGTTTGTGTTTCCGTGCTATAAAGTCATGATCTAAAAAAATGTTAATTTATTTATCATCACGTAAGGGACCGTTCATTATTTATGGTGGAGGGGGGGTTGGGACAAATTCGAGACTCGTATGTTAAAATTACCTAACCCCCCCCCTACAACTGAAACTGAAAACTACATGACCCCCCTGCTAACCAGTAGCTTTTTACACACCCCCCCCCCATCCCCGAAAAAAAATAACTTGTCACATACTTAAGGGGCTGTCTTTACCTTAGGAATTTTGTTCATGGATACGTTGGCAAATTTTGTTTGTGCCCTATCTGAACGGCCAATAATTTTATAATGCCCCTTCTTTTTATTGTGTGAAATTAGTAATGGCGAGCGTAGCGAGTTGGATTTTTTTCTCATATTTATACATTTTGGGTGGTTTTGTGAGACTTTATAACCCAAACAAGTTAGAACATTCTGAGCAGAAACGTATAATCCAGTGAAACGTTTCACTTGTGTGCAGCATTGGTGCAAAGCAGAGATGAGGTGAAAAGCATGCGATAAATCACATTTTAAAATCATGAAATTGGATTTTGTAACACACCCTGTGGCTCTAATGTCTCGACCGTTGATGATTATATAGATGTTTTTCCACCATATCGATTTGCTGTCCAGAAGTCATCTCATAGTAAAAGTTTTTGAAGTCGATAGGTTTTAAGAAAATATGCGCGAAGCGCAGAAAAAAAATGGCATTTACACTCCAAAATAGCCTCTAAAATCACTCCAATCACCACCATCTTTATAGTTTAAACAAATTTACACAACCCCCCCTGTTCAAGAATAAAAAGTTACATAACCCCCCCCTATTTCAACATATGAAAGTTACATGACCCCCCCTATAGTTTACCCAACCCCCCCTCCACCATAAATAATGAACGGTCCCTAATTTACTACTTCGATGAAATGTGTTAGTTCTGGTTACCACGGTAGCGTCCTCTTTTTAAATACGTAATGACAATGGGGTGTTCATCTTTATTTGAATGTGTACTTAATCCGATTCATCGTTTTCACAAGCCGCATTTGCCCATCTTACTCAGATGTAATTGTGTTCTGCCGCAATCGATTGCGGATAATCGACAATGGAATGTCCTTTTTTCATTTGCTTCATCTTTGAATGGTATTCTTAAGTGTAAGCCCTCCTAACATTCTGTGATTGATGTTATTCTATCGTTTCGCATTGACGCGGAAACTCAATGATACTTCCTACACAGCTTTCTTGTCCTGATTTTATATTAAATTTCACTTTACTTTTAATCTCATTCCCAGACTTTAGAAATGCTTGAAACATTGCACCATCTCTACTTCAATGTTTTACTTGATGAAATAAAAGAATTGACACTTTTTCTGAATCTCGCGGCCGCTTCACAAATCAAACTCATTGACCAAAAAATGTACTACTCATTGCAATACAATCAAAATGTATGCGCTATTTAATTCAAACAACCGTACCGAATTATGCTCATTATGCTCATTAAGGAAATTTGCAACAAATTAATAGGTTCTCATAGCCTCAATTTTTATATATTTTTTATTCCCTTGAATTCCATCCTTTTTTCACATTATTCAATTTTTATTATATTTGTTCTGTGTAAGTGTTAGTAGCTTTAGTTATTAATTAGTTTTAATTAGTTTTAGTTTGTTGTGTTAGCTATAATATTATATTGAGGTTGTACTGTGTTTAAGCATTTATTTGCCCCATGTCCGGACGAAAGATCGTTTCAAATAAAAGTTTGACGTTCAAAGAAAACAAAACGTTCAGCTTCATGTAATAATATTATTATACACATCTAAATATTAACTTTGACAAAATTCTGCCACCGCAATATTTCGTTTCTGTATGCTGTATGTACATGATGTATAAGGCGGTCCTTTGGTTGTACTTCTTTCGATCAATGTTGCAACAAAACATTTTTAAATACTTAATTCACTTTTCAACGGAGAAATCATGTCTATGATTGAAAGACTCTTTTTAACAATGAAATGACACGATTTAAGTGTTTTTCTCATTCATAAGATGCATGTGTTCATTCTTACCATAACTAGCTAATTGAGTACTAACGAAAAATATATCAGAACAAGCACACTTTAAAAAAGAACAATAACCATTGCTTATTTTTACTTGCGTTAAGGCCAAATAAATACAAATAAACATGTTTACCGTCCTGACCTTTTTCAAAAAAGAAAGAACGACGCCCTTTTCATTATCAATCTTTTGCCACTTTAGGCGCACAATTTCCCTAAGTAGCGATGCATTTGTGAGGAGGCCCTTTTGACCTGTTTTATTTCATATCTCTCAAGGGTGGTCACTACAAAACTGGTCAAAAATGCATAAAAGGAAGATAGATACTTGTTACAAACATCTTGAACTCTGACATCCCTCAACCAAAAGTTATGACTGAAATAAAGCAAAAAAAGAACATTGAAGCGGACCCAAAAAAGCAAGCGGCCTGGGACGCTAAACAGGTTTTATTTTGTCTAATAAGTTACGACTAATTTACAAATTCCAATGATGATGTAAGACAAATTACTCAACTGTTCATCTGATTCAACAATGCCCCGCAATCTTTCAACAGAAACAAACAAAATGAGAGGGAAGTACGGTCGTCCCGCTTTGATTCCTGCTTCCGGAGCAACGAGGGTTTATTTCACATGTTTTAATTCTTAAATACGATGTATATTCAAATGAGTTAACACATTTACTTATCACATATCACAAGGTCGATTCCGTAATTCCTTAATAATAATCTCACTTCTTTCCCAAAAGCCACATACATTGCACCCCACGCTTGATTTTCTGAAATAGTGCGTCGTATTTGGATCATACAAGAAATATATTTAATTCTTCTTTTAATTCTTCTTCTGCCCTTCATCTAGATGCTCTCAGAAATTACCGCTGCATGCTACGACAAGCCCACAGAACAACCTACCATCCAAGACGTGCAAGTTGGTATCATCACCTGCCCAGGACCGGTGGTAACCTACCGTTCCTTCACAAAAGCACACCCCCGATTGAGTCTTATTACTAAACAGGAGTACATAAATGCCGTTGAAGATAGATTTCGGTACAACTGCACAAACCCGGATCCCAAGAGCTACACGACCAACTAAGTTTTACATCAAAGGGTCACCAGGTCAACCTACATATAACAAAATTGCAGAAATGGAGCTAGCCATCACACCAGTGCAATATGAACTACGCTACAATCAACCTACTCCCGCCCATTAAGGTGCGGGATTGTAAATTTTTGGTATTATCCTTGAGAATATCTAATTAGCTAGGATATTACGCTATTTAGATATTTAGATATTTAGATAATATATTTAGATATTAAGATATTAAGATATTTAGATATTAGGTTTAGATATTAAGCTATTTAGCTATTTAGATATTAACCTCAAGAATATCTGATTAGCTAGGCTATTACGCTATTAAGATATTAAGATATTACGCTAATAAGATATTTAGATATTTAGATAAGTGGTTTAGATATTCAGCTATTAAGATATTTAGATATTAGGTTTAGATATTAAGCTATTTAGCTATTTAGATATTAACCTCAAGAATATCTGATTAGCTATGATATTACGCTAATAAGATATTTTTATATTAAGATATTAAGATAGGCCTATTACGCTATTATGATATTTAGATATGTAGATAAGATATTAGCGGCTAAATAGATATTATCTTAATAGCCAAAATATCCGATATTGACGCAATTTAGCTATTTTTATTTTTTTTGAAACTCGGAACTTTTTGTCTTTCAAACGGACGCTATTAAGATATTAGCGGCTAATTAGATATTATCTTAATAGCCAAAATATCCGATATTGACGCAATTTAGATATTTTCATTTTTTTTAAACTCGGAACTTTTTGTCTTTCAAACGGACGCTATTAAGATATTAGCGGCTAATTAGATATTATCTTAATAGCCAAAATATCCGATATTGACGCTAATAAGATATTTAGATATTTAGATAAGTGGTTTAGATATTCAGCTATTAAGATATTTATATATTAGGTTTAGATATTAAGCTATTTAGCTATTTAGATATTAACCTCAAGAATATCTGATTAGCTATGATATTACGCTATTAAGATATTAAGATAATACGCTAATAAGATATTTTTATATTAAGATATTAAGATTAGATATTTTCATTTTTTTTATACTCGGAACTTTTTGTCTTTCAAACGGACGCTATTAAGATAATTAGATATTATCTTAATAGCCAAAATATCCGATATTGACGCAATTTAGATATTTTCATTTTTTTTTAAACTCGGAACTTTTTGTCTTTCAAACGGACGCTATTAAGATATTAGCGGCTAATTAGATATTATCTTAATAGCCAAAATATCCGATATTGACGCTAATAAGATATTTAGATATTTAGATAAGTGGTTTAGATATTCAGCAATTTCGATATTTTTATTTTTTTTGAAACTCGGAACTTTCAAACGGACGATATTAAGAGGCCTATTAGCGGCTAATTTGATATTCTCTTAATAGCCAAAATATCCGATATTGACGCAATTTATATATTTTTATTTTTTGTGAAACTCGGAACCTTTTTGTCTTTCAAACGAACGCTATTAAGATATTATCGGCTAATTAGATATTATCTTAATAGCCACAATATCCGATATTGTCGCAATATATCTATTTTTTTAAATCGGAACTGTTTGTCTTTCAAACGGACGTTATTAAGATATTAGCGGCTAATTAGATTATTTTAATAGCCAAAATATCCGGTATTTACGCAATTTTGCTATTTCAAAAGAAAAAACTTTTTGAAACTCTGAACTTTTTGTCTTTCAAACGGACGCTATTAAGATATTACCGGCTAATCAGATATTATCTTAATAGCAAAAATATCCGCTATTGACGATATTATTGTGGGACTGAATTTAGGTACAAATGACTTTTCCTTAAATGCATTGTGTGAGGTGGCCACAATATGTTATATTTGGTGGCTATTATGTCCACTAGTATGTCATTAATCACATAAAATGCTTAGCTTTTGGGCAAAATGGGTTTATATTCTCATATTGTTCATTTTTCGAACTGTTTCCATGACAGTCATACAGTAATAATCACAAAACTTGCCGATGCACGGGCATGCTATCTACTGGAGATAGCACTTCATATGTATATTTCCGACGCGTGGAGAGTTTTTAAAAAAAACGCGCTAAATACAAATTTACGAATGGCGATACGCCTTTTCAAATGACTACATCTCTAAAACTATATTTCAGAATTCTATAAGATTTGGCATTTAAACTTAAAATTTAACACTGAAAACAATGGTATATGATTGATATGACTTTTGAAGAAAAAACTTGCTCTTCCAGGGCGTACACCACTAATTCGATAATACGCGGCACTTCCGGAAAAGTTGAGTACGATAATAGTTCCTATTTGACGGAAAGAATGGTAGCAAATGAAACTAATCATTATTGTTTTTGTGTCAAATTTGTGTTCTGCGTATTCCTAAGAATGTATATTTAATGTTTCAAAAAGAAAATACGTGATTTTAACTGAAACATAATTTTACGGACCGATTTACACACACGTTGCATGCACGGGTAAAAGCCGACTTATTAGTAACAAAATCAGTACACTCTGACGTGCCGGCTTCTAGCTAAAAATCCACCTGATGACCCGGGGTTGAGTTTCAGATATTTTATATAATCCACAGCCACAGTCTATGCATTGTGGGACTGAATTTAGGTACAACCGACAGCTTAAATATGTTATGCGTCGTTCTTTAAAAAACTACCACACTCAATGCATTTTGGGACTGGATGGAGGTACAAATGCCTTCCTTAAAAACATGATAAGCCCCGTATACATTGATCTGCGGTTGCCTCTTAAAAATGAATTGTGGGAGCGAATTTCTGTATCATGTGACTGGTTGGCCAAAATAGACTATGGGTCGTACTTTAGATTAAGAGCCACACTCTATGCATTGTCACTCAATGCATTGTGGGACTGAATTTAGGTACATGTCTTCCTTAAAAAAATGATAAGCCCCGTATACATTGATCTGCGGTTGCCTCTTAAAAATGCATTGTGGGAGCGAATTTCTGTATCATGTGACAGGTTGGCCAAAATAGACTATGGGTCGTTCTTTAGATTAAGAGCCACACTCTATGCATTGTGGGACTGAATTAAGGTACAAATGACTTTTCCTTAATTGCATTGTGTGAGGTGGCCAAAATATGTTATATTTGGTGGCTGCCTCTTAATATTGCATTGTGGGACCGATTAGCTAATGATATATTATGCGTCGTTCTTTAAAATGCCCAGCTGTATTTAAGCCCCGTCGGACCAAATTATTGTATCATGTGTCAGGTGTGGCCACGGGTCGTATGTTGCTCAAAATAGATTATATGTGGCTGCTTCCCGATATTGCATTGTGGGACCGACAGCTGAAATAGATTATGCGTCGTTCTTTAAAAAACTACCACACTCAATGCATCATGTGTCAGGTGTGGCCACGGGTCGTATATCGCTCAAAATAGATTATATATGTGGCTGCCTCTTGATATTGCATTGTGGGACCGACAGCTGAAATAGATTATGCGTCGTTCTTTAAAAAACTACCACACTCAATGCATCATGTGTCAGGTGTGGCCACGGGTCGTATATCGCTCAAAATAGATTATATATGTGGCTGCCTCTTGATATTGCATTGTGGGACCGACAGCTAAAATAGATTATGCGTCGTTCTTTAAAAAACTACCACACTCAATGCATTTTGGGACTGGATTTAGGTACAAATGTCTTCCCTCAAAAATGAAAGGCCACGACAAAATTGTTATAAGCCCCGTATACTTTGATCTGCGGTTGCCTCTTAAAAATGCATTGTGGGACCGAATTTCCGTATCATGTGACAGGCTGGCCAAAATATACTGTGGGTCGTTCTTTAAATTAAGAGCCACACTCAATGCATTGTGGGATTGAATTTAGGTACAAATGTCTGCCTTAAAAAAAATGATAAATGATATTTGCATTGAGGGACCGATAAATGAAATATATTTTGGGTCTTTCTTTAAAGGCCCCGCCTATAAATTTGAGATCCACACTCAATGCATTGTGGGACCGATTTTCTGTATCATGTGACAGGCTGGCCAAAATTAGAGCCACACTAAATGCATTGTGGGACTGAATTTAGGTACAAATGTTTGCCTTAAAAAAATGATATAAATGATATTTGCTGTAAGGGACCGATAAATGAAATATATTGTGGGTTTTTCTTTAAAGCCCCGTTTATAAATATAAAAGGTCCGTATTATGTGACAAGTTTGTTAAAGTAGAGAGGTTTGTAACATAGGATATGGGTCGTTCTTTAAATGTAAAACCACGTTGTATGCATTGTGGGACCGGATTGGGTAAGCTTTAGAATACCCTACCATTGGTTCTCTTTACAAAAAAAGATATAATGATATTTGCATTAAGGGACCGATAAATGAAATATATTTTTGGTTTTTCTTTAAAAGCCCCGCCTATAAATTTAAAAGCTCCGTATTATGTGACAAGTTTGTCAAAGTAGAGAGGTTTGTAACATAGGATATGGGTCGTTCTTTAAATGTAAAACCACGTGCTATGCATTGTGGGACCGGATTCTGGCAACGACTCTTTATTGTAAGGGTCGAAGCCACATAGTCGCCTAAGTAACGAACTCGGAAAGCATATCATTTTTATTCCTAATCTTTAATAACACATTTATTTGCGTTCTGATGTACATACAGTGCTCAATAATGTCAATCATTAACAAATCAATTTTAAAGACTAAGACATCTCAAACCAACCAATTAAAGGCATATTATGTGATCTTTGCCTCTGTTCATTATTTTTTTTTAAAAAGTAGATTTTCTTGCAGATTTACATTTCTGATCATAAATCATACATACATTCCAAGTTACAGAGCGGTACGATTCCTAATTACCTCCAAATCATGGTTTTAGAGTGAAAATAATAAACTGTCGGATTATCCGACAGTTAATTTTCACTCTAAAATCATGATTTTGAAGTAATTAAGAATCGTATCGCCCTGTAACTTGGAATGTATGTACGATTTATGATCAGAAATGTAAATCTGCAAGAAAATCTTCGTTCAATTTTTTCGATGTTGAGGGCGTTCCCAGGAAAGATCACATAATAATACCTTTAAGGTATAAGCACAGCATTTTGGGGATAAATCACATTACGCAATAATACGAGTCCACACCAATACTTACAGTATCAATTTAATGTAAAGCATTTAAAAATGGCTGGATCTGTAAACATAATGATCAATTATATCAGTTTCTTAAGATCAAAACATCGATAAACCAACCACGTCATTAAAACAATACCATCGATATTTATTGAAACTTTTGTTAGAAAAAAAATAACTTTAGAATTCAAGATAAATATTAAATTAAAATTACCTTTATTGTTGTTTCTACTCACAAGAACACAGTAAAACTTGATTAAAACAAAACCATCGCTATTTATTGAAACTTTTCTTAGAACGTCCTCTATGTTTGGTTAGCGTTATGTATCACGCGTACTGCAGGGGGTCACTACAAGTGCACACATTTTACCAACCCCAGGTTTTATCATAATTGAGGGCGCAGCCTCAACATATCTCGTAGTCTCCCTTTGACATGTTTAAGGTTAGAGGAGCTTTGGGCAGGGGCATTTAGAGATGGGAGCAGCGCCCACAATTACAAACATATATGAAGAACACTGGGATTTGTATATTTTTACTCTTGTATTACATGTTTGAACTTTACACCTATTAAGTATAAGGATTACGAAAAATCAGCCCTCTTTGTACAACAAATCGTTGATTCGAAAATGCTGATAGCCGCAACCAGCATTTTACATGGTTAAGGGTGGATTGTACTGAAAACATTGTTTTAATCAAGTTTTGCTGGTGTTTTATTTAGTAGAAACATCAATAATGGCACTTTTTAATGGTCATCTTGAATTCTGAAGTAAATTTTTAAAAATCAACATGTCATTGTGTCCTTTTAAAAGTACATGTACAATATACCACCACCAATCTTAATATATACTACATGAACGTCAATCGATTGAATATCAATCATAAAGATGATGAAATGCATAGGACCAAAACATCCATAAACCAAAAAGAATAGCTTGTCGTGATACACCACTTAAAAGTACACTACCACCACCAATCTTAATCTATTCTATATATTTGAACGTCAATCCATTGAAAATCAATCATTATAAACTAAGATTTATTTTCGGATTACACTTTAAATTAACATTGTTACACTAATGCCGAAAATATGTTACGTGTGCTATGAAATGGTAACATATACTAAAGGGGCGATTTTTGACAGAATTTGCTAAACCTATTCCTCAGCCCCAAAAGTATTTTAAGCCCTGGTTGGATGAGTATGTATCTCATGCATTCAATGAGCAAAAGAATAACTGTGGGTATGGATTGTTCTAAAACGCTTTAAACATGCCTGCACGATTTGTAGCATGTGTAAAGCCCTTGTTCATACTTAATTGTTGACATTGTTTATAATACAGCTGACAGCGAATTACATTCGTGCAATTATGAAGTGTAAGACGATCGGTGAGACACTTAATATGTGTGTTACTCTACACGCGATAAAGAGCCTATACAATAATGAAGAGGTATTTTGCAAAAGGGCTATGGTGCATTTTTTCAAAAAATGAGTTTGATATAGAAATGTATAGGGAAAAATCATATGTTTCAAGGAAACAAAGTCATTTTTTTTCAAAAAGACCTACATCTCATTGTAAACAGCCATTGAAATTGTTGTTTTGTTGCAAAAGGGCCTGTATCCAGAATTAAATCGGGATACAGGCCCTTTTGCAAGGTATTTTTGAAAAAAATGACTTTATTTCCTTGAAACATATGATTGTGACCTATACATTTCAATATCAAACTTATTTATTTGAAATGATTAAAATAAATGATTTTTTGTGTGTGGTATTTTTTCTTTATGTACAAACAGATGGAGTTTTGTTGCAAAAGGGCCTACATCCAAATTTTCAAAAAATGTAAACATGATTTTAAAAAAAATTAAAACTAGCACATTTAAAATTTATTTCAATTTCAATTAGTATGTAGTGTACCTCTTTCATAATCCATTCAGTTTTTCAATTGCTCAACTTGAATATTTAGAAACAGTTTTTTGAATTTTTCTCAATAAGAGCCAAAGTGGATGTAGGCCCTTTTGCAAAATACCTCTTCTTGATTATCTTACTGTGAGATGGTAGTTGGCTCCACGGTGTGATCAAAAAGGGTATACACATAGCAATAGATTTTCATTAGCTTTAAAAAGCATCAGTGACACCAACGTACATTTGAATGTGGATTATTTTCCATATAACGGTTTACTCTCGGTATCGGCATTTAAATGAGCAAACCCAAACAAATCAAACGGGCGGGGGGCGTCTTGAAAATGATTCCTCTCTCAGACGACGCTGGTCACGCTTCTCGGACGACCCAATATGGCAACGAGAGTGCATCATTTTGAATTATTTTTAACAGTCAATTAACGATGAAAATATCATAACAAATGTTTTTCCTGACCTTGAAACAGCATCAGTAACACCAGCGTACATTTCAATGTAGATTCATTTACATATAACGGTTACTCTCGGTATCGGCATTTAAATGAACAAACCAAAACAAAAATAATTTTTCTCTCAGACGACACTGGCCACGCGTCTCGGACGACCCAATATGACAACGAGAGTGCACCATTTTGAATTAATTTTAACAGTCAGTTTAGTTTCATATAAAAGCAGGAATGGAATGTAATATCGGATATTCTCGCTATTAAGATAATAGCTGATTAGCCGCTAATATCTGATTAGCGCCTACTTTCATATAAAAGAGTTTCAAATATTTCAAACAAAACTCTAAGTCCAAATTAGCGTAATATCGGATATTCTCGCTATTAAGATAATAGCTGATTAGCCGCTAATATCTTATTAGCGCCTACTTTCATAAAAAAATAATAATAATAATTTCCAAAAAGTCTAAGTCCAAATTAGCGTAATATCGGATATTCTCGCTATTAAGATAATAGCTGATTAGCCGCTAATATCTTATTAGCGTCTACTTTCATATAAAAGAGTTTCAAACATTTCCAAAAAGTCTAAGTCCAAATTAGCGTAATATCGGATATTCTCGCTATTAAGATAATAGCTGATTAGCCGCTAATATCTTATTAGCGCCTACTTTCATATAAAAGAGTTTCAAAAATTTCAAAAAAACTCTAAGTCCGAATTAGCGTAATATCGGATATTATCGCTATTAAGATAATAGCTGATTAGCAGCTAATATCTTATTAGCGCCTTCTTTCATAAAAAAAACATAATAATAATTTCCAAAAAGTCTAAGTCCAAATTAGCGTAATATCGGATATTCTCGCTATTAAGATAATAGCTGATTAGCCGCTAATATCTTATTAGCGCCTACTTTCATAAAAAAAAAATTAAAATAATTTCCAAAAAGTCTAAGTCCAAATTAGCGTTATATTGGATATTCTCGCTATTAAGATAATAGCTGATTAGCCGCTAATATCTCATTAGCGCCTACTTTCATATAAAAGAGTTTCAATAAATTCAAAAAACCGCTAAGTCCAAATTAGCGTAATATCGGATATTCTCGCTATTAAGATAATAGCTGATTAGCCGCTAATATCTTATTAGCGTCTACTTTCATATAAAAGAGTTTCAAAAATCTCCAAAAAGTCTAAGTCCAAATTAGCGTAATATCGGATATTCTCGCTATTAAGATAATAGCTGATTAGCCGCTAATATCTTATTAGCGCCTACTTTCATATAAAAGAGTTTCAAACATTTCAAAAAAACTCTAAGTCCGAATTAGCGTAATATCGGATATTCTCGCTATTAAGATAATAGCTGATTAGCAGCTAATATCTTATTAGCGCCTACTTTCATAAAAAAAACATAATAATAATTTCCAAAAAGTCTAAGTCCAAATTAGCGTAATATCGGATATTCTCGCTATTAAGATAATAGCTGATTAGCCGCTAATATCTTATTAGCGCCTACTTTCATAAAAAAGAAATTAAAATAATTTCCAAAAAGTCTAAGTCCAAATTAGCGCATCGGAATATTCTCGCTATTAAGATAATAGCTGATTAGCCGCTAATATCTCATTAGCGCCTACTTTCATATAAAAGAGTTTCAATAAATTCAAAAAAACGCTAAGTCCAAATTAGCGTATTATCGGATATTCTCGCTATTAAGATAATAGCTGATTAGCCGCTAATATCTTATTAGCGTCTACTTTCATATAAAAGAGTTTCAAAAATCTCCAAAAAGTCTAAGTCCAAATTAGCGTAATATCGGATATTCTCGCTATTAAGATAATAGCTGATTAGCCGCTAATATCTCATTAGCGCCTACTTTCATATAAAAGAGTTTCAATAAATTCAAAAAAACGCTAAGTCCAAATTAGCGTAATATCGGATATTCTCGCTATTAAGATAATAGCTGATTAGCCGCTAATATCTTATTAGCGTCTACTTTCATATAAAAGAGTTTCAAAAATCTCCAAAAAGTCTAAGTCCAAATTAGCGTAATATCGGATATTCTCGCTATTAAGATAATAGCTGATTAGCCGCTAATATCTTATTAGCGCCTACTTTCATATAAAAAACTCTAAGTCCAAATTAGCGTAATAGCTAAAATGAAGTTGTAAATATCTAAATTAGCGGATTTTTTACTCTATACTTTAACACACAAATTATCCTAATTATCTAAAATAATACACAAAAGTTACAATACCGCACCTAACTCCTCCCGCCGCCATCACGCAGCACATGAAAGACTATTTGATAAAAGCAAACTTAGTGCCAGCTGCCGCACTGCAAGACAATGTCACGCCTGAAAAACCAAACACCACGTAATGTGTCATGTTCAAGTACAGAGACTTACGACACGCATCCATCTGTACCTCCTAGCTTTGTAAATACATACATAAAAGGTAGATCTTGATCTGAGTGCCGAACTTAACTTGTATCAAGTTTAGATTAACCCGTGCACTGTCCCGAGATACGGGGACCGATGTCCCGCCAAATTTCATAATAAAAAACAGAGATAGTAAACTGGTAAAGTAAGGTTGTTTACATAAGGTACATGTACCACAAAATATTCATCACAACATTTTAATAAACTTTCAGTCAGGCATTGGTAAGATCGCAATTTCCTCAAAATAAACAATAACCACAACAAGTCAATATTTTAGCATATTTGCACATGATGATATAGACTACCAGCCTATGCCAGATAAAACACCTAATGCAGGGATCCATATGTGCAGCTTGAACCTACCCTCCTGAAGCACTCACCTGTATTCACCTTTCTTCAGCAGAATAAATTAGGTCAAGATTAGGTCTATCCTACAATTTGTCGGGTGAAGATTCACCTTAGCATGCTTAGTGCATCATGTTCATTCAATAGTAATGTGGGAGAATGTTAAATATAGGTGAAGATTCACCATAGATTCACCTGTCTATAATGTATAAATTAATTCAAGATTCATCTCTCCAAAGATATTACTAGGCAAAGATTAGGCGTCTTATCTTTGACTAACCTTGAGGAGGGTAGGTTCAAGATGCACATTGATGCCTGCATAAACATGTTGGCCTTGTATTCCTTGGGTTACTATCACATACGTAACAACCAAGTTAGAGGCCTACTGGCCTGTCGTATTACTATATTAATATTAATATTAGTTTTCCTCAAGTTTCATGAAATCAAATACTAGTACCAAAATCATTACTAATTTTTGTTTGTTTGTGTGTATTTATACCACTTTCCAAGCGGCTATACTTTTACCATTATTATACAAACAGTTTTTCCAGAAACCTTTCGCGATTTTGTAAGTCTATAATCAAAATGACAGGCCCAATCCTAGGAATGTTTACACTTATGTCAGTGAATTTCTGATGAAGTTTCCAAATATAAAAATGAAGTTTAATCATGTTGACATTTTTAAAAAACTATTGTGAAAATGTGGAATGTCGTCTGACACTGCCTGCCGCGTGGAAAGTGTTAAAATAGTACCCCTCAGCTTATAACAAAATAATGTGGTCACGTACCAAATATTCCTAAGTATTACGCCACATAAACATACACATGTTCCACATCCCTTTTGGGTTAGTGGCAATTCAGCACATTTCATTATCAAAAGGCACGTATAGATAATAATTATGATATATTTTAGATAATTTCAAGCAAATTCATTCTCTAAATGTAGACGTGTTATGGTGTGAATCCGGGGTATGACAATGCTTGTCAAAAATCATCTCTAACTGTATTATGTCAAATTTAAAAAAACACCTTTTCTTAAAGATTATCTTCTTCATTTTTTTTATGAGGCAAGTTTAAAATACAAAGCCCATTCTAATACTTTGGCATTAGACAAGAAGATCAGTATTTCAGCTATTAATATTTCGGGTACATGCTCTCTTTGCAATGACGGCTTGCAAGATGTAAATTACTTTTTTGTTTCAATGTAATGTCTATAGGGCCTAATGACATCCGCATCACTAAAATGAATAACTTATACAATTTCTCTATATGAAGCAGGTTCCGTTTTTGTTTGGGACTTTTTCAACAGTGATCTGTTTATTCACAATTAATGTTTTGTCCTTGGTAGCAATATTCATCAATTTTTGCCTACTTTTCTATCTAATTATTTCGAATTCTAAAACTGGTAACATTTTTGACAAGTATTGTAAATCATATCTTCAAAAGGATTGGTCACATAATGGTCGCGCCTAAAAAAATACTCAGTCCACTGATATTGATTTGTGTTTAGGCTTGCAATTCATGCTTTGAAGTTCTCGTTCTACATTTTAATATCTTAGTAATTATTCTTGTATGTTTTTCTTTTATTCTTTCTTTTATCCCGCATCTACACATAGCCTCGGTGTTCGTGGGTAAAATTGAAGGCGTCATTTTTGTATAGTTTTAATTTGTTTGCATTTTCCTGTATTTCGTTTAAGAACGCACTGTTTTTGTGCTAGCTATCACGATAGCTAGCTCTTATAGCCTGAATTCAAAATCAATATTCCAAGTACGCGATGACTTCGAGTCACTTGGTTCAGGAAACCGTAACCAAATCGGTATAATTATCGAACGGGTCCAGCCAAATGACACGCTCATACGGGTATATTGGTTGATCGAGAAGTGTGACGCTTGGATGCTATTGTGTATTGCATCAGGGTCACTTACAAGCGCCGCCGAATCCATCTGTGTCCATAGCTTTGATTGGACGAGAGATGTGTTCAGTTGTTATAGCGCCCGGGGTGAAATTTTGAGATGTTGTCCGCAGTTGTTTGCCTAGCCTGTGTAAAGTATATTTACTCCGATAGGTAAACAAAGCGATAAATATCCACTAGCTTGTGGCAATGTAAGTATTTCTAAAGAAATGGAGGGGGGAAGCAAAAGGACTGAGAATTGAAGGCAAATATAGAATAGATTAACGCTGTCCATGCGCGCGGTTATGCACACGCAAAATACAATTCACAACATGTTTCACAAACGTATTTAATTTATTGGCTTTCATCATCATATATTTCGAATCACCATGAGAAATTAATTAACATAAGTACAAGCACGTCTAGTAATAGGTCAGTTATTCTTGAGATAAGACTTTGAAAGTTTAGAAAAGGTTTTTGCAAAAATAAATTATATGGCAAAACCAGGGAGGTGTAATAGCCTAGGTAATATCACTCTGGTAAAACTAACCGCATAGAAAGTGTTAAGAAAAGGCCCATGAAAGGCTAGAAAATGGTTGACTTAATACATGATTAAGAATTCCTATTTATTATTATTATTCATTAGTTGTCCACACTGTATTAAAATACAAGTCTCACTCATAAATTTAAGGTTAGGATTGCTATCGCGCTTATCGCGCTTGAAGCAAACAAACTGATGAATAAATCATAAAATTTCAAAATATATAATGCAGTTCTCATAAAGTTAACTTATATAATTACTAGGTAATAAATACACTCTCAAAATAATGGGTGGGGGGGGGGGGGGCTCAAGGAAGTAACCTTAGGAATTTTGTGAGTGCTGTAATTATTGAACTATGTCTCAAATGTCTATAAAAGTACATTAGGAACACACCATTAGATACTCAGGGGTGGGGGGGGGGGGGGGGGGGCGTTGCATGGAAGTTTAAAAAAAACCCACTTTGCCCACTATCCAGGAAAAAACAACAACTTTGCCCACCAACCAGGAAAAAACAACAACTTTGCCCACCAACCAGGAAAAGAAGAAAAAAGATGACTCACCAAACTCACCCAACTCAATGTAAAAAAACCCAGTAAAACCTAAAAAAAACCCACTGTGCCGCCTTTGCTAAAAAAAAAAATTAAATTTTTTTTTCGCCTACTTCGGTGGCCAAAAAAAATAAATCGATCGAACCCAACTTCCATGCCCCCCTCCCCCGAAAATCAAATGGTGCGTCCCTTATGTCTGTTATTTTGTTATTCAACGAAAGCCGTTTAAAAACTATTGTACTTTTTAATTCACTATTGAGCAAATATACCTCTGACAATCTGTGTTGATTTTTACAACACTTATACCAATAAAGCCTATGGAGAGGGTGGTTCTAAAATGTTTACTCTCGTGTTTGCCAAAGATGGAGATATCGTTTATAACTGCACAAACAAATCATACTGGGTAGTTCATTTCCATTCTTTGGTAGGCTTAATGAAATAAATACAAAATTGGCGGTCGTTTTATGAGTTTTGAAGTCAATTGATTTCATGGACTGTTTGCGACATATGGGCGTAGACAGGAGGTTTGTCATCCCGGGGGAACGAGAGTGGCGTGGGGTCCAGGGCCCACATTACATAAGGGCCCCGGCCCGGTAGCGTATTTTCTTTATGCAACTATAACGGGATGCAATAGACAACAGATCGATACACGGAATAAAGCGTAGTAGCGAAGTAATACAATGGGATGCATCCCGTTATAGTTGCAGAAAGAAATTAAGCGGCCCGGTAGGTCCTGGGACAAAGCCTCTGCTGCAGGTGATTAGGATTGGTATTGATTCCCCACGACGAGAAACGCCATGAAATTGGAGATAAGTATATAAAACCCTTTAACTCCCCTGAATTGTTAATTGCACCCCCCCCCCCCCCCCCGAATGACCCTTGGTGGGTTACCTGTAGCTACGCCGCCAATGAATGCACGCAACAAGATCAAATGACCGTTTCATTTCTTCCACATTTTTTTTTTAATTCACGAATTGGGCAGAGCTCCAAACTGAGAAATAGCCCAAACCCTAATTGGAGGTGTTTGAAAGTTTCAGATTAAAAATTCAAACCAAAAAACCAAAAAATAAAAAAATACAAATAAAAGTACATCGTTAGTACATTATAAGTACATCTTTAAAGGATGATATCTCAGTTTGGAGTTTTCATAAAGACTATAACTGAAAAATTATATAACTCCGCTTAAAAAAAGAGTACCATTGTTAAGCGGAAGATCTCTACTACAATAATCAAATACAAGCTCAATTTTGATATCTTGCCTAATTGTGTCTGATTTTCACATATAGGCCTACGGACAACTACTGCAAATTTGTCTTCATATTCATTACTTGATATCATGCCCAAATTTGCCAATACGTCCACTGCCTGCTCTTGTGCCAATACTGATTACCCAATTACATGTCATTATTCTACCAAAAGCTTTCCTAAAAAATATCAAAGTCTTTCATTTGTACTAGCACTTTCCCTTTAAAGGGTTTTTTATTAAAGACGTGGGCCGTTGTTGTAAATATGTGTATGTTCTAACAAACAAACTCATCTGGGACGGTTATCAACTATCTTCTAATTCTAACCTATCTTATATCGAATGATATAAATTAGTTGATAAAAATTGGTCCAACAACAAAAATCGTACCCCTGCATTGTTACGAAGTATGTAAACTAATTACACTAACGTGGACGAACAGTCAAACAACTTGTTTGTATAATTTAGTATAAGTCAACAAACGGTGGAAAGACATAACGTGTTCCGATTACTTGATTGACTACAGCATTTAACTGTTATAGGAAAAGATTTAGTCATTTAATCGCCCCCTTCAATTAATAATTACAATCAACTAATTACAATTGATCTAAGCGCTATCAAAACGTGTACAAAGTAGGGTCCTGTTACATGACTCTCACACAATATGGAGGTCTTACCGCTCAATAATCATTAATTGTTCCACTTTAGTGGCACCATTATGCTGTGTTGTGGAGGTCACTGGCACTACCATCTATAATAAATTATGCATGCGCGATTACTACTTATAGTGCTAGTGACTACAAAAAACTTGAATCTCTTCAATTTCAAATGGCAAGATCAATTCTAAAGGCCCCGCGTAATCACTAAGGTGCGGGATCGTACACTATCGCAAATAGCCGTGTAAATAGCAAATTAGCGAAGGCTAATGTATAGTGTATAATTGATAGTGATAATGAAGCTATTAAGGTGTATACTTGGCAAATTCGCTAATAGAAAGCAAAATAGCCCGATAGCGTTATAGCGTGCAAACAGCCTAATATCTTATGATTAGCGGCGGCTATTGTATAATACATTTTTCAAGTAGCTTGCGCTAATGTATAATGTATAATTCAAGGTGCTAATGTGGCTAATTCCTTTTTCAAAATTGATATATCGCAATAGCGTAAGTAGCCAAAATATCTTACGAGTAGCGGCGGCTATTGTATAATGCATTTTTCAAGTAGCTTGTGCTAATGTATAATGTATAATTCGAGGGGCTAATGTGGCTAATTCCTTTTTCAAAATTTATATATCGCAATAGTGTAATTAGCTTAAATATATTACTATTAGCGTCGGCAATTGTATAATGCATTTTGCGAGTAGCTTTTGCTAATGTATAATGTATATTTCAAGGTGCTAATGTGGCTAATTCTCTTTTTAAAATCCAAATATCGCAATAGCGTAAATAGCCTAAATATATTACTATTAGCGTAAGCTATTGTATAATCGATATTTACATTAGCGTTAGCTATTGTATAATGTATATTTCAAGGGGCTAATGTGGATAATTTGCTATCAAGAGCTAATACGCTATAGTGATAATGAAGCTATTAAGGTGTATAATTGGCAAATTCGCTAATAGAAAGCAAAATAGCCCGATAGCGTTATAGCGTGCAAATAGCCTAATATCTTATGATTAGCGACGGCTATTGTATAATGCATTTTTCAAGTAGCTTGTGCTAATGTATAATGTATAATTCAAGGTGCTAATGTGGCTAATTCTCTTTTTAAAATCCAAATATCGCAATAGCGTAAGTAGCCTAAATATATTACTATTAGCGTCGGCAATTGTATAATGCATTTTGCGAGTAGCTTTTGCTAATGTATAATGTATATTTCAAGGTGCTAATGTGGCTAATTCTCTTTTTAAAATTCAAATATCGCAATTTAAAATCCAAATATCGCAATAGCGTAAATAGCCTAAATATATTACTATTAGCGGAAGCTATTGTATAATCGATATTTACATTAGCGTTAGCTATTGTATAATGTATAATTCAAGGGGCTAATGTGGATAATTTGCTATCAAGAGCTAATACGCTAATTTGCTTTTTGGTAAGTATTATCTAAATATCCTCGACCAGGGCGATAATGTACAGCAAATTCGCTATTTTAAAATTAATAGCGAAGGCTAATGTATAGTGTATAATTGAGAGTGATAATGAAGCTATTAATGATTAAGGTGTATAATTGGCAAATTCGCTAATAGAAACCTAAAAATACCTTGATAGCGTTATAGCGTGGATATAGCCTAATATCTTACGATTAGCGGCGGCTAATTGTATAATGTATAATGTATAATTCAAGGTGCTAATGTGGCTAATTCCCTTTTCAAAATTCATATATGGGTTAATGTTGCTAATTTGCTATCAAGAGCTAATACGCTAATTTGCTTTTTGGCAAGTATTATCTGAATATCCTCGACCAGAGAGATAATGTGGCAAATTCGCTATTTCAAAATTTATATCGTAATTGCGTAATTGCGTAAATAACAAGATATCAAGAGCTATTACGCTAATTTGCTTGTTGGCCTGTAGGCCTAATATCTAAATACCACAAACATGGAGATAATGTAGCTAATTCGCTATCAAAATATCATTATTTCAGAATGAAAAAAGTGGGTTTTTAACTACGGGGCATCCGGCTATTTGGCTAATTGGCTATTTAGCTAATTGGCTATTTGGCTAATTGTCTACTTTGGTCTGCTACCGTTAATTTCTAATTTGTTCTAGGTGGCGCAAATTAGCCAACATTTTACCAAATGTTGGTAATTATTTACCCAACAACGGGGTTGTTCATAGTTGAACCAACGTTGGGTAAATTGTTTGCCCAACGTTCTCTTAATGTTAAAGGTTCTTTATAGAACCTTAAGAGCTCTAGGGTTCTAGTAGGATGCGTCGTTATTAAAGGCGCCCGCCCCTTCTTAAAAGCGTAAATTTAAGAATATTCCAAGGGCCCGGCCGCCCGCCCCCGACTTTTTTTTTTAGAATAAATTATTAAGGGCCTAAGAATATTCCAAGGCCCCGCCCCCGACCTTTTTTTTTAGAATAAATTATTAAGGGCCTTTGTATGTTTGAGGTATAGGCAAAGGAATTTGTAGAATACACCCGAGGGGTGGGGGTTGTTGAACTTAAAAGGCGGTAAAACCGGTCTTTTTTAGTGTTTTATCCGAGGGGGGGGGGGGGGGGGGGGGGTCCTTAACCTGCTTTACTAAATGACATGACAGATGATGTTGCGTCGTTCTTAAAAGCGTAAATTTAAGAATATTCCAAGGCCCCTCCCCCGACTTTTTTTAGAATAAAATAATATAGGGCCTTTGTATGTTTGAGGTATATGCTAAGGAATTTAACCCATAAAGAAAGTCCTTAGAGAACAGAATGCACCAACACCCAAGATATTTATTTTCAGTTCATAAATCATAATAATCCAAATTCACCTACTTTACTAAATGACATGACAGAGGATGTTGCGTCGTTCTTAAAAGCGTAAATTTCAGAATTCCAAGGCCCCTCCCCCGACTTTTTTTAGAATAAATTAATATAGGGCCTTTGTATGTTTGAGGTATAGGCTAAGGAATTTGTAGGTTACATCCGATGGGTGGGGATTGTTGAATTAAAAATGCGGTAAAACAGGTTTTGTTTAGTGTTTTAGTGAACAAGAATTTGTTGATCCGAAGAGGGGGGGGGGGGGGGGGGGGGGGGGGGGGCGGTCCTTTACCTACTTTACTAAATGACATGACAGATGATGTTAAAGCGTAAATTTATGAATATTCCAATTACAAGAATGTGTTTATCAGGAGGGGAGGGGGTTCTTTACCTACTTTACTAAATGACATGACAGAGGATGTTGCGTTGTTCTTAAAAGCGTAAATTTATGAATATTCCAAAAAAGGGTTTATTACTTAGGTGGTAAAAACAGATATGTTCGGGATGGTTTGCAAAGGTGGTGTTACTAAATTACATGACAGATTATGTTGCGGGGGTGGGGGGGGGGGGGGGGGGGGTCTTTTACCTGCTTTACTAAATGACTTGACAGAGGATGTTGCGTCGTTCTTAAAAGCGTAAATTTATGAATATTCCAAGAACAAGAATTTGTTGAATCGGGGGGGGGGGGGGGGGGGGGGGTCCTTTACCTACTTTACTAAATGACATGACAGATGATGTTAAAGCGTAAATTTATGAATATTCCAATTACAAGAATGTGTTTATCAGGAGGGGAGGGGGTTCTTTACCTACTTTACTAAATGACATGACAGAGGATGTTGCGTTGTTCTTAAAAGCGTAAATTTATGAATATTCCAAAAAAGGGTTTATTACTTAGGTGGTAAAAACAGATATGTTCGGGATGGTTTGCAAAGGTGGTGTTACTAAATTACATGACAGATTATGTTGCGGGGGGGGGGGTCTTTTACCTGCTTTACTAAATGACTTGACAGAGGATGTTGCGTCGTTCTTAAAAGCGTAAATGTATGAATATTCCAAGAACAAGAATTTGTTGAATCGGGGGGGGGGGGGGGGGTCCTTTACCTACATTACTAAATGACATGACAGAGGATGTTGCGTCGTTCTTAAAAGCGTAAATTTATGAATATTCCAGGTTTATTGTATGTTTGAGAGGGTTTTTTTTTACTTAGGTGGTAAAAACAGATATGTTCGGGATGGTTTGCAAAGGCGGTGTTACTATAGTCGATTCGCAGACATTGGCCGATTTTAGCGATTTACCATTTCAGTAAATAGGTAACAGAAGCAAAAGAGGGGGAGGCACTCGAATTTAATCGTAATATGCAAGGTTAATACCGTGTCTTCGTGTGCATGTACTACTGTGATTGTAGTCACCACTATGTATCTAGTGACAGGGAACTTGCGGTTGGATTATCGGTATAACGATAAAGAAATGTATTGTTATTCAGATAAATTGATAAAGGTATTCAGGTGGTCTCAATGCCAGAAATACTTAAAGTAACGTTTATAATCCGTATCTTGGTTGATATAACTGTTTTTCCATTTAATTAGGACAAATGGTTTTGTACCTAGCTAGGTATATAAAAAAATGATTATTGAATTATTTTCCAGTGTTTTCTCGCAAATAAATACGTAGAACTGTTTTTATCATTTTAGTGTTTCCTTTATTCCACGTGCATAATAAAAACGGAAAATAATAAAAAAGTATCCACTAAATTATGAATAGGTAAAATGACATACATAATATTTTTCTTTCGAAACCTGTATACGGTCGATGATGGTCGATTTGTTTTTATTGTGGTAACCGCTTCCAAAGAGATAACACATTTGAAGCTGCTGGATTAAGTTTTTGGTTGTCGTGATTGTAAAGCTATATGATCAGCCCTATTCATAAAGCCACACTATCATGAATAGCATTTGATTATGGAGCGCAAATAATCATGATAATAACATCTATAAAAGTACCGCTGTTTCATCATTGGTCAAAATGGGTTCCTCTAACGCCCAATGGACGAGGTCCAAAATCGATACCGATGCGCCAGAGTTTATGAAACTACTATAATGACATGACAGATGATGTTGCGGGGGGGGGGGGGGGGGGGGGGGTCCTTTACTTTACCTGCTTTACTAAATGACTTGACAGAGGATGTTGCGTCGTTCTTAAAAGCGTAAATTTATGATTATTCCAAGAACAAGAATTTGTTGATCAGGGGGGGGGGGGGGGGGGGGGGGGGTGCTTTACCTACTTTACTAAATGACATGACAGAGGATGTTGCGTCGTTCTTGCGTTGTTCTTAAAAGCGTTAATTTATGAATATTCCAAAAAGGGGTTTATTAGATGTTTTGAGGTTTTTTTACTTAGGTGGTAAAAACAGATATGTTCGGAAGAATTTGTTGATCCGAAGGGGGGGGGGGGGGGGGGGGGGTGCTTTACCTACTTTACTAAATGACATGACAGAGGATGTTGCGTCGTTCTTAAAAGCGTAAATTTATGAATATTCCAAAAAAGGGATTATTGTATGTTTGAGAGGTTTTTTTACTTAGGTGGTAAAAACAGATATGTTAGGATGGTTTGGTCGTTGTAAAAGGCCACTCCCCCGTCATTCTGGTCTTGTTTAGTGTTTTAGTTAACATGGTGAACCGGTACTTATTGATCCGGGGGGGGGGGGGGGGGCAATTACCTACTTTACTAAATGACATGACAGAGGATGTTGCGTCGTTCTTAAAAGCGTAAATTTAAGACTATTCCAAGGCCCCTCCTCCGATTTTTTTTTAGAATAAATCAATATAGGGCCTTTGTATGTTTGAGGTATATGCTAAGGAATTTGTAGGTTACATGCGAGGGGTGGGGGTTGTTGAACTTAAAAGGCGGTGAAACCGGTCTTTTTTAGTATTTTAGTGAACAAGAATATGTTGAATGTTTTTCACTCTTTTATTATGACGAGCCCATAAAGAAAGTCCCTAGAGAACAGAATGCACCAACACAAGATATTTATTTTCAGTTCATAAATCTTAATAATCCAAATTCACCTACTATACTAAATGACATGACAGTGGAATTTTTATGCTCGTTCTGGTTCTGGTTGGGACGCGTTTTTTTGTGTCAAACATTTCGATACTAATGCTGCAATATCATATTATATTTTCTTTGGTATCCTAAACAACTAATAGAGTATACAATTGTTTCAATTGATAGCTGCAATAAACGTGGATTAAAAAGCTGATAGACAAAAACTATATTAACAAGTTGTATGCTCGTTCTGGTACGGGTTTGGAACGTATTGTTTATTAACAAACAATTAGATACAGAGTATATTTCTTCATTTGCTGACATGAATTTGCCAAACATTAAAGTTGATCGCACTACATTTGAAAGTATCTATTTTGTTGATTTTGTATGCATAAATATGTGTTCCTTGTGCGTTGACGTATTGGTTAAAAGCGTATGGTGCCTTAGAAAGAAAAGACGATAGATACAAACTATATGCACAATATTTTTATGCGCGTTCTGGTTCGGGACCCGGGTTCGGGATTGGAACGTGTTTTTTATTGTCATCATTTCGATACAAATTATACAAATGCTGCAATATCATATCATATTTTCTTTGTATCTTAAACAACTAATTGAGTATACATTGCAATTGTTTCGAATGATAGCTGCAATAAACGTGATGATCAATGGATAGTGTAGGCCTACACTATAAACCTTTAACAAAATAAATAGTACACAAATGAACGTCAAAAAAAAGTGGCTATTCCATTAACTAAACTTACCCCCTCTAAAATAAAAGGATGTTCCATCAAATAAGCTTACCCCTAAAAATGGCTATTCCATCAATAAAACTTACCCCTCCTTTATTTCAGAGGTAGTAAGATTATTAAATGGAAATTCATAGGGAGTAAGTTTATTTCATGTAACATCCTTTTACTTCAGAGGGAGTAAGTGTAGAACTGCCTTTTATTTCAGAGCGAGTAAGTGATTTTAAGAGAAAGCCTTTTTAATCCAATCAATAAACTTACCCCTCTGAAATAGAAGGCTGTATAATCAAACAAACTTCCCCCCTCTGAAATGACTATTCAATCAATTAAAGTTACTTCCTCTGTAATAAAAGGCTTCCCCATCAAATAAACTTATCCCCTCCTTTATTTCGGCTATAGACATTTCAATAGATGGAATTTCAGAGGGAGTAAGTTTATTTGGTGTCACCTCCTTTTATTTCAGAGGGAGTAAGTGTGAAACAACCTTTTATTTGAGAGGGGGTAAGTTTATTTGATGGAAATAAAAAGCTGTTCCATCAAAACCCCTCTGAAGTAAGAGGCTGTTACATCAAATAAAATTACTCCCTCTGAAATGCCATCAAAAAAACTTACTTCCCCTGAAATAAAAAAGAGGGTAAGTTTATTTAATGACATAGCCATTCCAGGGGTCAGTTAATTTCAGGAGTTCATCAAACGCCTACAATAATTGAGTCCGATGAAAGTGTGTCAATGTGTCTGATAAAGTCTGTTAGGTTACGGAAACACCCGCCAAATAGCGCGCTAGCAATGCGTCCCTGTGCAATGACATCAGCAATAGGTATATTCATTCAAAAGCTAAATAGCCTAATAGCGCGATGACCACGTAACCCTGTACAATAATATCATCATTTGATCAATCCTACAATAGCAAAATAGCCTCACAGCGCAGTAGCCACGCGACCCAATAAATAATATTATCATTTGTTAAATTCCTTCAACAGCTAAATAGCAAAATAGCGCATTAGCCACGCGACCCTGTGCAATGATATAATCATTTGTTAAATTCCATCAATAGCTAAATAACCTAATAGCCACGCAACCCAAAGCAATGATAGCACCATTTCAAAAAGGCCTTAAACTGCTAAATAGCCTAATAGCGCGGTACACACCCAACCCAGTGCAATAATATCATCAATTGTTAAAATCAGTCAATAGCTACACAGCCAAATAACGCGTTAGCCACGCTACCCTGTGCCATAATATCATCAAATGTTAAATTCTTTAAATAGCTAAATAGCTAAATAACCCTGTGCAATGATATCATCATTTGATAAAAATCCTTCAATAGCTAAATAGCCAAATAGCGCGTTAGCCACATGACCCTGTGCCATAATATTATCAATTATTAAATGCCTTAAATAGCTAAATAGCCTAATAGCGCGGTAGCCACGCAACCCTGTGAAATAATATCATCATTTGTTAAACTCAACACCAAAATAGCCTAATAGCGCATTAGCCACGCGACCCTGTGCAATAATATCATCATTTGATAAATTCCGTAGCTAAATAGCGCGGTAGCCACGCGACCCGGTGCAATATACTATCATTCGATAATTTCTTAAATAGCTAAAAAGCCTAATAGCGCGATAGCCACGCGACTCTGTGCAATTATATTCTCATTCGATAAATTCCTTCAATAGCTAAATATCCTAATAGCGCGGTAGCCCCGCGACCCTGTGTAATAATACAATTATTGGTTAAACTTCTACAATAGCTAAATAGCCTAATAGCGCGTTAGCCACGGGACCATGTCCAATTCATCATCATTTGATAAATTCCTTCAATAGCTGAATATCCTAATAGCGCGGTAGCCACGCGACCCTGTCCAATTGATAAATTCTTCAATAGCTAAATATCCTAATAGCGTAATAGCCCCGTGACCCTGTGTAATAATACAACCATTGGTTAAACTTTTTCAATAGCTAAATAGCCTAATAGCGCGTTAGCCAGGGGACCCAGTCCAATAATATCATCATTTGTTAAATTCCTTCAATAGCTAAATATCCTAATAGCGTAAAAGCCCCGCGTAAAAGCCCCTGTGTAATAATACAACCATTGGTTACACTTCTTCAATAGCTAAATAGCCTAATAGCGAGTTAGCAACGGGACCCTGTCCAATAATGTCATCATTTTTTAAATTCCTTCAATAGCTAAATAGCCTATAATAGCGCGATAGACACGCGACTCTGTGCAAAATATTATCGTTTAATAAATTCCTTCAATAGCTAAATATCCAAATAGCGCGTTAGCCACGGGACCCTGTCCAATAATATCATCATTTGTTAAATTCCTTCCATAGCTAAATAGCCTAATAGCGCGATAGCAACGCGACTCTGTGCCAAATTTTATCGTTTGATAAATTCCTTCAATAGCTAAATATCCTAATAGCGTAATAGCCCCGCGACCCTGTGTAATAATACAATCATTGGTTAACTTCTTCAATAGCTAAATAGCCTAATAGCGCGTTAGCTACAGGACCCTGTCCTATAATATCATCATTTGTTAAATTCCTTCAATAGCTAAATAGCCTATAATAGCGCGATAGACACGCGACTCTGTGCAAAATATTATCGTTTAATAAATTCCTTCAATAGCTAAATATCCAAATAGCGCGTTAGCCACGGGACCCTGTCCAATAATATCATCATTTGTTAAATTCCTTCCATAGCTAAATAGCCTAATAGCGCGATAGCCACGCGACTCTGTGCAAAATTTTATCGTTTGATAAATTCCTTCAATAGCTAAATATCCAAATAGCGTAATAGCCCCGCGACCCTGTGTAATAATACAATCATTGGTTAACTTCTTCAATAGCTAAATAGCCTAATAGCGCGTTAGCTACAAGACCCTGTCCAATATTTTGTTAAATTCCTTTAATAGCTAAATAGCCTAATAGCGCGATAGACACGCGACACTGTGCAAAATATTATCATTTAATAAATTCCTTCAATAGCTAAATATCCAAATAGCGCGTTAGCCACGGGACCCTGCCCAATAATATCATCATTTGTTAAATTCCTTCAATAGCTAAATAGCCTAATAGCGCGATAGCCACGCGACTCTGTGCAAAATGTTATGATTTGATAAATTCCTTCAATAGCTAAATATCCAAATAGCGCGGTAGCCACGCGACCCTGTGTAATAATACAATCATTGGTTAACTTCTTCAATAGCTAAATAGCCTAATAGCGCGTTAGCTACAAGACCCAGTCCAATAATATCATCTTTTGTTAAATTCCTTCAATAGCTAAATAGCCTAATAGCGCGATAGACACGCGACACTGTGCAAAATATTATCATTTAATAAATTCCTTCAATAGCTAAATATCCAAATAGCGCGTTAGCCACGGGACCCTGCCCAATAATATCATCATTTGTTAAATTCCTTCAATAGCTAAATAGCCTAATAGCGCGATAGCCACGCGACTCTGTGCAAAATGTTATGATTTGATAAATTCCTTCAATAGCTAAATATCCAAATAGCGCGGTAGCCACGCGACCCTGTCCAATTGATAAATCCATTCAATAGCTAAATATCCTAATAGCGCGATAGCTCCGCGACCCTGTGCAATAATGCAATGATTGGTTACACTCCATAAATAGCCAGATAGATAGCGTAATAGCGCAGTAGCCACGCGACCCTATGCAACTATATCATCCTTTGATAAAATTCCATCAGTAGCTAAATAGCCTAATAGCGCGATAGCCCCGTGACACAGTGCAATAACGCCATCATTTGTAAAATTCCTTTAATAGCTAAATAGCCTAATAGCGCGGTAGCATCGCGACCACAATTAAATATAAACACAGACAAACAACTCATAAACAAAAAATACACAAAACCCTCTAAGTACCAAATTAGCAACTAGCGCCCTAGTCTCCAATAATTAGGATATTGCTCTTACGAATAGCGAATTAGCCATGTAACTGTTGGAAAAGGGATTTCCCTCCATAGGCGAAGTACAGTAGATAGCGTCGATATCTTGCAAATAGCTCTAAAAGTGTCGATCCCGCACCATACTCCGCGTAATATACACCGTCAATGTCACTCTTGGGCGATTTAGGTTGGGATGCCCCCTTGAGTCTACCCATAATAGGCTTAAAGCTAAATTTTACTCACGTCTGCACGATATGGGCCCCCACATATGGCCCAAATTATTACTTAACGCAATGTTTATTATTCATGATTATGATATACAATTAAGATGGAAATGGCTTGATTCTATTAAACATATTTTATGTGATCATGGCATGGATTTCAACTTCTCAAGCATGCAACCTAATAACCCCCGATGGGTCCAAGTGTTTAAGAGAATCAGTGTTCAACAAGATTACTCTAGATGGTATCAAAATATCAAACATTTTATGCTTTTATGTAAGTCATTACGTGCAATCCGTGACAATGAGCTTCACAATTTACAAATGAATCTTCGTCAAGCAAATCTCTCTTATTAGACTAGTCAAAATTGCCATTTATTTGACGATACCCGGACACTGCGTCTATACGCTGGATTTTTGTTTTAAAATACTAATGAAGTATTCAATAACCACCAAAAAAAATGCACAAAAATGAACTCTTTTTATAAGAGGTTAAAGTTGGGACCGTGAGGAGGAAAATCCCCCAAAATACGATCTTTGCAAATTTCAGTCAGACCTTATTTCTGCTGGGACACTCAATAGTTCATCAGCCATCACATTCAATTCATGCCTTGCTATTCATAGAGATAATACTACCTCAATAGAGCACAATACAATTCAATATGGATTAGGCCTGGCCGGTTAGTTCTGATAGACTGATTATTATATAGTGTGTCTCAAATGAAAATAAATAGCCTATCTAATAATTATATAGGCTTTATCTTCGCTTTAGGCAATATGGTTGGGTTTAAGAACGGTATATTAAAACATACAATTTATTAATTAGTTCCACGTGTTGTTTTATTTTTTGTTACTCTCCTTTTAACAACAATAAATAAACGTTTCATAATAAATATGATATAAATAATAATAATCAATCAATCATTTATTTCCATATAACAACATTTACAAAACATCAACAATATTCAAACAATTAAGAAAATGGTTAAAGGCTTGCAATATTGTGTGTTGAATGGTTAGACTATGGAATGTAGAACATAAAGAAATGTTTAAAGTGATTTTTGACAATGTTAAAGCAAATTAAGTACACGTAATATGCCATGACATGATATGTTATAAAGAATTATGTTAGATATGTTTGTTTTTGTTGTTTTGATATGTTTCCATGTTTAATGTAAACGTGCACTATCATTATGAAGACACAAACTATATGTAAACCCGTAAATTACGAGAATGTGACTGTTTAATTTGATTATTTGTTTACTCAAACTTAGTCTTAAAAGCAAAACTTATATGCGCTCGGATGATTTAATTACTTATATTTGAAATTTAAGTAAGTAAATCTTAAGCTTTGTTTAATATATTTGGAAATAGACGAACATAAACCCCAGAAAAAAAACAATAACACCAAAACAGTTATATGACTTTTTTTTTTAATTTGTTGTTGTTGTTGTTGTTGGTACACTCATAATTTTATTTTATTTTTGGACAAGATTTGAAATATCAGTATTTTGAGAGGATTATTTATATAGAAAAGCAAAATTCTGAATGATATGGCTATTTTGAGAATACTTGCGTTAAAAAAAATAATAAAAAAAAAATAAAATTAATAATTCAGTTTATGGAAAGTGTGATGCAAACATGGATTAATATCTATATTTATGAATATATGTATTGTAGTGTGATCATGCTATGCAAAGATGTGAATGATAGAAAATAAATTTAAAAGAATTATATATATACAATCTAAACATGATGCTCTGTATTATGATATCAAATGTAAACATGATGTATTTGTATTATGATATACAAAATTCATCAATAATCAATGATATACCGTGTAATGTTGAAATAAACATGCTGAAAAGCATATGAAAATGTGTAAACATGCTGAAAAGCATATGAAAATGCGTACACATGCTGAAAAGCATATGAAAATGTGAATGAAAAGCATATACAAATGGGTTATGTTACGTTATGCAATGTAAACATGATGAAAAGCATATGAAAATGTGTTATACATGTTATTGATATGAAATGATGAAACTATGAAAATGTGTAAAAAAACATGCTGAAGCATTGAAAATGTGCTATATATATGATATGCAATGTAAACATGCTGAAAAGCATATACAAATATGTTATGTAATGATATGCAACGTACACATGAAAAGCATATGAAAATGTGTTATACATGTAATTGAAAATGTGTTATACATGTGATTGATATGAAATGTAAACATGAATGTAAACATGCTGAAAAGCATATGAAAATGTGTAAACATGCCGAAAAGCATATGAAAATGTGTACACATGCTGAAAAGCATATGAAAATGTGCTATACATATGCAATGTAAACATACTGAAAAGCATATTAAATGTGTTATATAATGATATGCAATGTAGACATGAAAGCACATAAAAATGTGTTATACGTCGTACGTGTAATTGATATGAAATGTAAACATGCCAAAAGCTTATGAAAATGTGTAAACATGCTGAAAAGTATATGAAAATGTGCTATACATGATATGCAATGTAAACATGCTGAAAAGCATATGAAAATGTGTTATGTAATGATATGCAATGAAAACACGATGAAAAAGGGGTTGGTACATTTGGTGACCCCACTTGTCTGACCCGACTTTTCTGACCCCACCTGACCCCACTTTTTTTCTCGTGTAACGTTACGGTGTAACAATGACAAGTAATATACATGAATATTACAACGAATTGACAACAGAAACCCTGTTTTTAATGCATTTTATTGCATTTTTATTCCCCACCTCGTTCATGCATTGGAATTACGCACGCTGTTAATAATCGTGCCTTCGGCGCGGATTCCTGCCCATCTGCCTATGCAATCGCTATACACAGGGATCTTCGCCTGAAGCGATTATGCGAAGCTTTGAGCCCCGTGCGTGTGAGCGCTTAGCCTAGTGCATAATAATAATTTGGCCCCGTGCGTGTGAGCGCTTAGCCTAGTGCATAATCAAAATACATTTGCAGAGGGTGCCGGACAGATATATTAAAATTATTATGATGATTATTAACCGGGGGGGGGGGGGGGGGGGGGGGTGGGGGCGTCTCACATTGATATGGTATATTATTATTATTATTATACGAATCGTATATGTGCCTGCCTTTTGGGGTGCTTTTTCGCAAAAATTGGTATAGCGATGGGGTGGTTTTTATCACAGACCAAAGCGCCCAATTGGCATAAATTGGGTGTATTTTGAGGCGTTTTTGGAAAAAGCGCCCAATTTGTGCAAAATTGGGTGCTTTTCTTACAAAATTGGTATATTGATGGGTGGGAAATTCACATTTTCGAAGTCCGGCAGGCACATCCACGTACGATTTTGGCGGAAGTAATCCCTCCCCCCCCCCCCCACACTATTATTATTATTATAAAGAAGTTTAGGCCTACTTGCAAAGAAAGACTGAAAAGAAACACTAAATAAAGGAAAAGAAAGCTAAAATAATAAGTAAAATAAAAGACAGGTTTCTCGTCCGAATTTTGGAAAAATAGGAGGGGCTTTTATCTTATATTGGAAAATGGACCGAAACTCCCCTATTTAGTGCCTTTTTAGCCCCAATTTTGGCATACATAATGGAATTTGAAAAGGAGGAGGCGCTTTTTATTTTGAGAGGTAGGCCCTTATTCGAGGGGAACCCTTGACCCAAAAAATGAAATCAATTGGTGTGTGTGTGGAATGGAGCCCCCTCCCATTTCAAGTCACGCCACTGAAAGAAATTATGACTGAACGTTTGCAAAATAAAAAGCAAGTTGCAAAATCTTCAAAAAGGAGGCGGGAGGGGACGAGAAAACCGTCATGCTGGGAAGCCCCATTTCCCGAGCAGCCAGAGTACAGATTCTTCTGTCTGCAATAATTCTGATGAAAGACGAAATTTGCAAGCAAACGGCAGAAATGAGATCTGGTTCCCGGTGTTTTTAGCTCCTTTAAGAGTCTATAGTCAATTTAGGTACTTCGATTCAAAATATTACAAAATATTGAATTTTATATAAAAAATTAATGAACTTGGATGGTTTTTGGCTCCTTAGTGTTGCTGTGGTTTACGCGTAGGGGAGGATGGGGTAATCCCGAACGATGAGTAATTCCGTATGGTGCGATATTGGAACAGGGAAGGAGGTTATATATATTATGTAACTACCCTAGTTTTGGGGTAGTTTGTCAGTGATGTCACAGGATGATTTTTCCAGTTAATAAAATCCAACAACCTTTTGCTCACATTGGAAAACACATCCGGCGTAGGCAATTGCAACTTCAGCTTATGCCACTTTGTCTAATTACCATCTAGGCTAATACCATTAAGTCTACAGCTACTTTGTCGAATGGCATTTTGTCTACTACCCACTTCGGCTTACAGTCCTTCCTCTGGCTAACACCATTTTGTTTAATTACCATTTCAGCTAATGCCATTTGATCGTATCACTTTTTTTTTGTCTAAACGCCACTTCGGGTAATGTCATTTTGTCTACTCAACAATTTGTCTAATCACCACTTCGGCTAGTGCTATTTCGAGTCTCGACTAATCATCATTTTGTCTAATAGCTAAACAATGTGGTGACATGATATTGATTACATGATGAATTGAGGATTAGACCAAATTGCATTAGCCACAGTGGTTATAAGCAAAATGGTGATTAGACTTAGCCGAAGTGGACGAATCAGTGATTAGACTAAATGGCATTAGCCGAAATGATATTAGCCAAAATGGCTTTAGTCTAGAAGTGGAAATTAAGACAAAATGGTGATTAGACCAAATGACATGAGCCGAAAAGGGTATACGGTCCCAATTTGAAGCATGTAGATACAGCACACAATTATGTGTAGATTTAACTTTGTGGAGTAAATAGGCTATAATAGCTTACAATCTCCATCAAATATGACCATGTCACCCAGAATATGTACGATACTCGACAGGCACATTCTTTTTATGAACATGGTCAGTTCAGTTAAGTCGGACATGGCCGACTTGAGGTATTGTGTGGGTCCCTAGCCCTGTAACTAAATTGATTCTTATGAAAGTCTTCACGAAAAGGAACTAGGGGAGAGTGGGGTAATAGGGAGGGGCAAATAGTGCAATACCTGGAGACAGCTGAAAGCTCATTGAATCAAATGCAAACACTGTAATGATGTTACCCCTACAGGAAGAAAACAAAATCCAGTCTCCCCTGTGTGTGATTTCTTTTCCATCAATTTGATTACCATTATTTTTAAGAGTTGCATATGCACCATTCAAATAATATTTATAAATGGGAACATAAGAATAACACATACAATGTTAAACAAACAAAAATAGGACCATTTTTTTCTCACAAAGCACCTGCAATTTATTAATACAATGCACTTGTTATGTATAACAAACATCAACTTTACACTGATAAAAAAAGTTTAAGCACACTTGCATTGGATGGAATGTAAAAAATGTAATGGTAATTTTGAACAAACACAAACATTACACTGATAAAAAAGTTCAAGCACACTTGCATTGGATGGAATGTAAAAAATGTAATGGTATTTTTGAACAATGATGAATTGATTTTACGGTCAAGATATGAATTGGACATACATTGTACCCACTCATTCATCAAGTTTATAATGGAATAAAGTGCACTACAAAAACATTGTTTAATCTGAGATTAATATACCTAAGGAGATAAGAAGCACGATACTACCTTTAGCATGGGATGGCTACCAACATAAAGAACGTGATAGATTTCTAAAATGAATATACATTTATATCGCTATATTTTTGGCATTTCAGAAGAGATATGACAATTAAAATCTATTGGGTACATTCTTGGCACAGTGGCGTAGCTAGGATTTTTTCAGGGGGGGGGGGGCAAGATTTCTAAAATTGTCGTAAAAGGTTGCCCCCCAAAAAATTCTAGTCACTTACCTCGTAAATTTCACGTAAGTGGGGGGGGGATGTGTTAGGTCAAAAAAAATTGCAGTCCAAAAAAAAAATCGCAGTCAAAAAACCCACCGCACAATACATTTACTACATGTACAATTTGGCTAATAACCTTGGTCTTTTTTCTCAATTTTTTCTCATCCCTTTTTTTAAGGGGTGGGGGTGGGGGGGGGGGGGGGGGGGGGCCAAATTGGGTTTTTTTCGTCGCGGGGTGGGGGGGGGGGGGGATCCCCCCCCAGCTACGCCACTGCTTGGGCATATGCACAAGGTATCATGATAACAAAGTTCATGGTAATGTGTTTATATTTAACATGAATTGAGAAACAAATGTTATACTTTAATTCATAAACAAGTTCTTCAAAACATCACATTTTTAGTTTATTTCATAATGAATCTAAATACAAACCATGATATTTGGTTATCACAATACATGTACATTGTTTAAATATGTTCAAGAATGTACCCAATAGGTTTTAATTGGCATATCTCTTCAGATTCAGAAATGCCATAATTTTAGCGATATAAATGCATATTATTTCAGAAATATATCAAGGTCTGTGAGTCGGTCACCATCCCCTGCTAAAGTGCGTTCAGGAAAGGAAATTAAGAAAAGTGTAATACACGTGTGGATAACACTGGATTAAAAATAGCGTGCTGCTGCTCAAAGGATGATTTCGTGATACAGATTAAACTGAATGATGATATTCAATGGGCATCAACTATAACAATGTCGCATCGGACCATGTATCGCTGCACATGGCAGGTATCAATGGGCGCTTCTTATCTCTTGAGGTATATTAGTCTCAGGTTGAATGTTCTTCTTGGCTGAGGCCTACGTATACTTTGGTCATACTTCAAAAACTTCTCGATTCTATTCTATATCAACAGATAGCTCAATGTGTTCTAATGGCAAGATTAAAACTGATACAAACTATTACAAAAATATAATGGCAGGATTAAAACTTATACAAATGATCACAAAACTATAATGGCCGTATTAATAAAGGGTTCAACAAGTAACTTACCCCCACTTTGTTGGTGCTATAGATAAAATTTGATATATTATACGGTTATCTAGGCACTTCTATTTGCTACCGTTTCATACCAAATTTGTGGCCACATATTACAGACTACTCACGATGAGCGCCTTTTGTAAAAATCGACTTTTAAAAGTGACAAAAGAGACATTACGCAGCAAACATAATAAGCCAACTTTGCTTGACCAGGTATAAACAATGCTGAGCAAGGCACTCTTCAAGTCCCAAGATCGAACGTTAGAGATATCCGTCACAGACATGCCCATGCATGTACAGTTGAAATTGAATGCACGTGCGCAATAAGCAGTAATCGATACAGGTCATCGATGAGGCTGGCATGTGTGTGCAGCACTGATCGTTACTCCCGCATAGCGTCTTTATTATATATCATTTCATACCTATAGTCAAAACATGACACAAATCGTAACTAATCTGTGATGTTTGGCCGTTAATTTGGCAATTTGGCATGAAAGGTAGCAAAGCGATGACTGTATAAATCATTTACTGGAAAGGAAATTAGGTTATAGCTATAACCCTGGCAAATTGAGGGCAAGTTACTTAAGTTGAATGATGAGGTATAAGTGGCAAGTTATTAAATTAAAAAACCATCATTCCGCTATCTACTTTACTACTTCTACTTTACTACAATAATTACAAAATATCCAGACACAAATATTGCCAGGCTGCGACAAATTGCCCATCTGATTGCCAGGGCCAATGAAAAATTTAAATAGGCAATTGTAAGTTTAAAGTGCTTTGCCCAAATAGGAAATTAGAATTTAAAGTACATTACTAAAAAGCCTGGAATGTAAACATTTTTTGTTGTTGTTGACAATTTAACAAAATTGAGGACCCTAGATCTAAAAGGGGTTAAGTCACAATCTTGTGAAATTGTAATTAAGTATCAGTTTCTGCTACAAGGAGGATCTCTGCACCCTCTGTTCAAATTTTACAGTTAAGTCATGTGGTAAAGCATGTGTAAGAGTCCATGGGAGGTAACATAGACACAATGAAACCCAGTTTTTGCCATTTTTCTCCATGTGACTTAACCCCCTTTTAGATCTAGGGTCCTCAATTATAAATGGTATTTTATTTAAAGTTTAAAGTTTTATTAAGATTATTAAGAAATTCCGTCTACGATGTACAAAGATACACAAGACATAGTGTATAAACAAACTAGCTACTTAACATGCAATACAAAAATAACTTATGATAACTTATGATGTCATAGTAAATATTGAGTTATAACAACCCCAAATAACGTTTTTAATAAATATATACATTGTAGTATAAGGGAATGTGAAACAAATTGATGAAATGAAAAAATTCTACTTAAAGCTGTCAATGATGCAGTTGGTAAAATTAGCAAGATTTTTCATTTCCTCAATTTTGGAAGTTGTAAATAGTTGTTCCATTTTAAGAGCATTAGCACCTTAGGTATAATATGGTCTTAGATATTTTGTCCCGAGTTGGTTAAAGTGATTACAAATTAAAATATAGTAAAATTCATCACCAATGTTGTTATTGCACAGGGTGCAGATCCTGTTATCCCTGTCAATATTATTAAATCTACCAATAGGCCAACTATTGCAATAAGTACAGCTAGTTCTATATTTACAGAGGTTAATTGCTTTTACAATTGGGATATAAATCAATCAGTTTTCAAATCCATGGTTCTGAATACAAGTGTTTGAGTTGTTAAAGGTATGAAGTGACGTGCTGGGGCCAGCGCCCTCAATCATATTATTTTATGATAAAATCTGGGATTTGTACATTTTTATAATCGTATTACATGTAGGAACTTCCACCTGCAAGGATTAAGATTCAAATACTCATTGCTTGTCGAGCAAAGAATTTAGTACACGAAGAATTTAGTACAGGAATGAAGTAAGCTTAAATTTTGAATTTTTCTTCAAAAATAACTCTTTATTTTTAATTTTTTTAAATGTGTCATGTTTACATTTAGTTTAAAAGCAAATTAAAAAAAATTCAGATCCAAAAAATATCCCTTTAATATCAGAGAGCCAGGTTTCTATGAACTGGTCTTTTAATCTTTGTGATGTGTGTCTTTAAATGAAGGAGTATTTCCACTTCCAGCATCTTGTTTTGTCCAAACATGTGAAACTCCACTAAGGATGCTTTTAGCCAATAACATTCCATCTAGAGTTTTTAAAAATGTTCTTAGCACTATACTCCCTTTCATAATTTCTTGGACATAATTCGCGTTATTTCACGCGAGCGTATTTTGTTGTTGTTTTCGAGGCGCGGGCGTCAAAATGCTTGACAGGCGCGATATACATGAACAAGGTCACGCGCCGGCGATCACGGCGTGTGACGATTTCACGATTGACCAATTAAGATGCGCGATTATTTTTTTAAAGGGACTGGTACGCACTTCCGGGTTTACGCACATACGCACCTACGCGACCCTACGCACATACGTACGCAACTCGCACGTACGCATGATGTGTTGGAATTATGTCCAAGGGATTATGAAAGGGAGTATAAGCGAGTCTATACATAATAGAAGAGGTTCTAGTTAATTATTAGTAACTATTACTAATCTACTACAAAAATGTATTAATAATTAATCTATTATTAATATGAACACTACGGTAATAGGAAATCTACATAGTTCCCCATATACCATACAGGTTAGGCCAAACAACAAAAAAAAGTTTGTCTCAAAGCTTGCGAAGGCTTCAAAATCGGGCGACGCGCGCTGTTTTTTGTCTTCCATTTTTTTTTTTTTAAACTTTTTTTTAAATTTGTGTTGCAATTTTTACTCTTATTATTTGCAACCGTTGACACTTTCTGATATTTGTTTTTTTCTATTTGAAATGAATATTGTGATGTAGTTGTGTAAAGAACAATTGTGCAGCGTTTTTTAAAGAACTGAGTCATGTAAAAGTTTGAGAAAGGGAAAATCTGCCGATATTTTTAATAAAACTCAAAATAAAAATTTGTAGGGAAAAAAAAAATTGATTTGACAATTTCCTGCATTTCAGACGCGGTATTTTGGCATTTCAAAACCAATGCCCCGGACCAATGCACGCGCAAGCTTTGAGACGAACCTATTATTTTGTTTGGCCTTATGAAGGTGTCACCTTTAAACTTGAACAGCAATATCAATATTGTTTACAAAGAGGTTGTCCAAAGGTTTTATTTACTATTCTTCATAAATTTCTGGGTCAAATTCGGGCAACTGATTTACAATTTCAGGTTGCACATCTCTTAATAAGAAAACATTGTTGCAGCCGAGTGTTGCTAAACTAAGATCGACAAAATATTTGCTGCAAGCTGGCAATGCCATATCATGCATGGTTTGGCATTTGCCAATACAATCATATCATACTGTCAAAATCATGTTTTTCTTCTTCATATATATATCTATAAAACTTGTACAAAAATATCAAAATCATCAATATGATGCAATCAGAGTTGCCTTGGGAGAGTTGTACTGCAGATTCATTATCCAATCTTTTGCATCATGGGCTTCCCAACCCTATGAGGTAATCTCTTGCCTTTTGCAAACAAATCATATAGAATAGGTCTGATGTCAATTGTCAAAGGGGAACGGTTTGATTTTTCAAAATGGAGTTTCCTGTTTCATTTGATGGTGCATCACTATGCATCACTCAAGAGACTAACTTTTTAATTTCAGTTAAATCAGTCAACCCGTTTTGATTTACGAAGCATTTTTGTATATTAGAGTTGCCTATACTTTACTGTGTAAAAGCTGATTATGGTTACTATAACTGGGGACGTTTTCCCTTATATATTTCAAATGGTACACATTCTAGCTGTAAAATTTGACATGGGTTTTGAGAAAAATATGAGTAATCTCACACAAAATGGCTCCTATAATAGGTAATAAAAAGCAAACTCTGAAAAATAGGTTGCATATGAATACTAAAGGGGTCTGAGCTTTGCATTGGCAGTGTTTTTATTTTTAGCTACCTTTCACAGATTTGGAGGTGCTGATGTAAAGTGTAGTTTTGTTTTCAAAATTTATAAATCCGATTTCAGATCAACTAATGGAATGTATTCACAATCATTATGAGCTACATGTATGACTGTAATGTGGAGGTCAAATACACGGAAATCATTGTCTACCGTTAAATAAATTTAATATTATAAAGTTTTAAAAAAGTGCACCAAATCATGACATTTTTCAAAATTCAAAATGTCTCTGCGTGTAATGGGGCCATACTCCAGTGTCCCACAGAAATCTTGAAAATGAAATTCTGTGACTTTACAAGAAAACATTTGTTTTTTTCCCAAGCCCATTTGTTACGAAAATTCTCCAAAATACTGTTTTGGCTACCTACCACATAAAGAGGTAGTGACAAATATTCAGACCAGTATGCTTACTCTACATCCTCGTCTTCTAACTGCAGCATATCAACCTTAAAGCCCGGATTGTTGCCTGCTCTTATACATTCTGAATTTTTATGGAAATGTTTATTTCCTGGCCTTGATTTTAACCACTTCCTCTGACCTGCGTTATAGTAAAGTTCAATCTGTGTGTGGCCAACACATAGCCTCTCCTGTAATAAAGATCCGCCACATCCAAAACATTTTCGAATGTTACCACACACTTTCTTTACAATAAATGGGTAGCCGAGTGTGGGAATCAGTTGTGGCTTTTCAGGCCGCACATTAACTCCTGTCTGAACTGGTGCTGGATTAATAACCTTAAGTTTCAGTTTGATAGGGCAACCATTAACAGGTTCCGCAGTGTATTTTTTATCTTTTTTTGGCAGTGTTTCTTGAAGATTTTTTCTGCCATCACCCGTAGGTCTGCCCACTCTAATCCGTGGCGGTCCTTGCTTTTTCCCAGCTCGAGGATTTTGATTAAGGTTAGCGATTTGATCAACATTGTCTGTAGTCTTACCAACCCTCTTCAACATCTCACGCAAACGACCATCCCTCCGAGCATGACACATCACATGGTGACAAATCTTGTAAGCTGTGAATGTGCGGCATTCACACTTGTAAGAATTTCTCGAACAAACTGAAATAAACACAGAGTTTCCTGTCTTTCTGAACAACATGGTTCCCTCCTCAAAACCATTTGTTCCATTTCCTAGCCTTGAAAACGTTAACATGCTAGATCTGATATCCTTTGGGATATGGGTAAGATGATCTAAGCACCCATCTTGAAATAACGTTTGATCATCATTACTGGCATCACCTACCGAGGCCTGTGGGTTCATTACAACAGGTGCTTCTTGAGCCTTTTTTAGTAGAGCTTCTTTTTCACCAGCATTAACTCCCTCTCCGTACAAAGTGTCTGGAGCTATTTTGAGATGCCCATATTCATCTCGAAGAGAATATGGGCCCTTCCTCCCCACAAATGCACCATCACAATCATTTTGCTGTGCATTTTTGAGCTTTTCCATAGCAGATATGAATTGCGGGATTTCATCTTTTTGGAAGTTCTGCCACCTTCTCATGGCTGCATGCATTGATTCTGGTGGGTTGTTGTCAGCAATTATGTCAATCAACCCCAAATCGATTGCCACGGCCGTTCTGCAGTGATCAAAAACAGCCTGTGCTTTGTGTTGCCTGAAGTATTTTGAAAATCTAGGCGCCTTGTTCTGACCTGTTTCAATAGTCTCAAGTTCGTCCCATTTCTCATAAAGCTGAATCAAATTTGCAGCATATTCAGAATATGTGTTGGAATCAATAAGTCCCTTATGCTGTTTGGTACCTCTCAAGTCACCTATGACAATAAAAGAAAAGGACTTTGAGAGTTTCAACTTGTTTTCCGCGTAGTGCTTTATATTGCGCTCAATATGGGTCATGCACAAACGACCCACTGCAACAGGGAAAGCTTCATGTAGGGCCTGTGCCAAGGCCTGCTCCCCATCAGTGACAAAGGCTGACAAGCCACTGGAGAGGCTTGGTTTAACTCTCGTCATTGTGTCGAATAGAACACGGTAATTTTTCCTTTCAAGCTTGTGCGTTATCATAATGGGGCCCAGCAAAACTGGATGATTCCCGTTCACTGTCTTCAGTTGTAAATGTCTGTAACTGGTGGTTACAACAAAAAAGTTTCCAAATTTAAAAGTTGTGTCTACAGTGAATGAACTTCTGTGTGCCTCATCATTGCAACAGAATTTCTTTATGTCGCCCAACTGCCTGTCATCAAATAAAACGACTGACATGACATTGTCAGATACATCATACGATCTCACAAATTTATCATGATCTGCCATTTTGTGCATAATCGCTGTCGTAGTACTAACCTTCTCGTTTTTAGCTTTTTGTTTTAAATGTTTTATTGTTCGCATAGTTGGAAGTGAAGATGGTCCTCTGACCTGGTCTGCTTCTGTCACTTTTTCTTCCACATTGTATAACAGACGCTTCAAACTGGCTGTTGACTTCAGTTCTTCTTTGATTAAGTTGGTGGTAGACTTCCGTGTATGTCTGTTGCCAAGTTTGAGTGTTGGCTGGTCATCTAATCCCAGATACTGCACAAGTACTATGGGTTCATTTACTATCTCATACATAAACTTTGACGCTTTCTTCTCATGTGCGTGAGTCCATTTTCTTTTCAATACAGTCATCATTTTGGCATCCTCTTTTGTGCCGCTAGACTCAGGCCAGCACTCTTTAACTAGTCCCCCTTCACATTTCACATGATACTTTTTTGTAGTTTTACCTTTCTTTAAAACCCACGGCATGTCATCACAGGTGACATCATTCCATTCGGAGGTATTGCCTCTATGAATAAAAAAGGTTTTTGAATGTTTGATGTTCACTGGAACGTCCTTCACACAATCATGCCCGTAATTCTTTATGTACACTATTGCTTTCTGAAATGTCATAGGTGTGCCATCGTGAAAATGCTTTGCTGACGTGGTACATGTGCCACATCTGAAGGATAAAAAAAGAAAAGACAAGATAAGCAACTATAATGGGTCTTTATGAATGAAGCAGTAAAACAAAATCAGGATTAGTCATGTAACATATACTTTCTTAATGCCACTCATTTCATTGTGTTGGGGATGTTTTCTTTTCTGTTCTAGCAAGAGGTCAATGTCTCAAGTGTTGTGAATGGTTTTGAAAAAAATGGCTATAAAGACTACCCTTTGTGTTGGTTTTACTGCAAACACACCATTAAGATACATTATTTTAGTTATGACAGCATCCACTTCACACCTAGAAGATCAGTTGCAGAATATGTAATAATTTAATGTTAAGTACAAGTACACCTGTGTATTAAAGTGATCTAATTTCGCAGGACCGGTTACTTCAAAAGCTACCTGACCTATCTGCAAGTTAAGGGACTACACATGATCCTGCATTTCAAATTCCACTTTTGTCTATTTAGAAAGTCCTCCCATTATATACTAACAAAATGCACGAAACATCTCCGGCAGAAATGGCATATTTAAAGCAAGAGAGACAATTAATTGCAGTTTTAGTTAATTTGCCGCCGGTGACAAATTAACTAAGAAGAGTGTTTCTAGAAACAAAATTAAATCTTGATATTTAAACTTCAATGGTGTAATTGACCATTTGTGAAGATAATGTTATATTTTTATATTTAAATTTTCTTTTTTATGATATAAAATTTCTTTTCTAAGAAGGAAAACACACTTCATGAAACTAAAAATTTAGGAAATTATAAACACTGCTTTTAGCATCCCAAGAATAAAACTAGCTAAATCCTTCTTTTTTTTTGTCATATTATACTTTCAGCAATACAAAAGGTGGAAAGACAATAATTAAATACTGTATTTTATTATATAGAGAATATTAAAATGTTCATATATTATTTTTTCCTGTATGACAAATGCAAATAAATAGTTGGTGCTCCGGCAACTACAAAAAGAAGAAGAAAAAAAAGTTAGCAATTATATGGAGATTTTTTAATTTAAATACTTACATGGTTGGCTGGCTGATGGATGCAGCGGACACCTCATATGCCATTTTTTTCTAGATGTAAAAGAAACAAAAACACAGAAATTAGTCAAATTAGGTGTTAGTTAAACTAGTTTTTTATGCTTAATTCTGTATCATACACATTTTTCATTTGCATCTTGTTAGCCCTTTTTCTCCAAACTTTTTCAAAAAAGAATAAAAGAAAGGATGTTTTTTGTCCACAACGATTAAAATATTTGATTCCCATCCATTATGACAACATCTAAGATGAGCAAAATAGAACATCCAATGTTTTTTGCTCATTTAGAATGTTGTCACTTTAAATTTTATCAGAGGTATTTATTAGTAAAGCCTATTGTGACATCATTCTGTTGGCGTTCCTATCATAAGTAAGTAAATAAGCCATTGTGTGGTGGTCGCAACATGCTGCGTAAAGTGCGTCTGCAAACGCATCATTAACTCGCCATTCAGTGTGCATCAAACATGCGCCCTGCTCTGCTAGACGTAGTAAGCACTATCCATCAATTACTGTCTCATAATAGATGGGCAGAGTTTAATCAACAACCAATGGGATTTATTGTTGACATGCTCAGCTCCTCCCACTGAATTAGAGTTTATCATATTAAAAACCATTTTTAATTTGTACATGTATTGGCAGGTTTGGTCATAACAATAATTTGTAATGGTTCTTCCCCAGAACTATATGTTCTAGGGACTCCCCTGCCGAAGCCTGCTTACCGTGGTTCAATGTTGATCTGACTAATTTGCATCTTCTCCGGAGATGCGGGCATTCCAAAACTGAAGTATTTTCAATATTTCAGAGACTAGAAACATGGGTCTCCCAACGTGACGTTACCCCATGTCACGCGCCAGCCCGTCACCCTATTTCGCTTGGCTACCTCGCAATATCATCCAAACTACTTCTGCTTTTTATCGCAGTGGGGAGGGTGGCTGGGAGTTCAACATCGAACCACGGTAAGCAGGCTTCGGCAGGGGAGTCCCTAGAACATTTAGTTCTGGGGAAGACTCCCCTGCCGACCTGCTTGCCGAATGGTTCGATGTTGATCTGACTAATTTGTATCAATCCAGTTTAGCACAGAACACTGGAGGAGGCGCGAAAAAAAGCCAAAACCGTGTACAGTATTTATTATTTTAAAGATCAGATCATTAGACCCACATCGAATCAAGGTAAGCTTAGTCTCAATTTCACGTTTATCAAAACCGAAAAGACTTAGCTCAACCTCAAATAAATAACTGATAAACCAACTCACCTAATTTCTTGGCTGTCTGCCTGACGGTCTGGCTAGGACCATACGGACAAACTGTCCCCTGAACGAGTTCCCGCCAAAAGCCCTGTAATAGGCGGCGGCGGAAAATGTCGTTGCGGATTTCCAAGAAACGGCCTCACAGATCTCCTTCATCACGGACAACCCCCAGTGGTATGCCCATAAAGTGGCAATACTACGTGACGAGTGCGCGGAGGCACGATCGTCATAAATAATTGCATTTGAGTCTCTAACTACCTGAACTAGCCAGCGTGAAATAGTACTTTTCGTCGCTGGCCTGAGTGGCTCAGAGTGTGTTAAAAAGAGCTGATCAATGTTTTTTTAACTACATACTCCGGACGTCTTACCTGAGTAACACCTCAGACAGCGAACGGGGCACCATAACCTGTCATCGTGTACGAACGAGTCCGAACTCAGAGAGGGTAGGTAAAGGGTGGAATACGAGTGCGTACTTGTTTCGTTCTACGCCAGAAACCCTGGTATAAAACAAAGTGTAGCGCCCGCGCGAGAAAGAGTCATTGACGAAAAAGACAATGCGTGGAGTTCAGAACACCTTTGCGCAGAGGCAAGGGCTACGAGAATTACTGTTTTCAGAGCTTATTCTTGAGGGTCGTCGCCTTCGCCGTAGGCTTGAATGGCGGACCCTTGAGATAGTTGAAAACAGTATTAAGCTCCCAGGCAGGTACGATCTTCCTGGTTGGAGGCCTCTCGTTGAACATCTCCTTCAATAGAAGACTGATCTCTCCGTCGTCCTTGACAGAGGATCCGTCCTCAAAACCTTCACGGACTGACATAATTGCGGACTTATAGTTCCTGACAGAAGTTGCCTGGAGTCCAGAATTAAATATCTCGGTTATGAATTGCGACATGCAGTTCACATCTGCTCGAGTGGGAGAGATATCTCTCTCAACACACCACTCGTAGTAGGGAGCCAAACGCTTAGAGTATGTTGTAAACGAGATCGGCGTCAACCTGAGGCGACCAAGCCTGCAGTTCTTCGAGAAAAGCCTTTCTCCTGGCAACGATGCCGGATAATGGCCATACAGTCAACTTGAGGTACTCGTATGGAAGTTTCCCTGAACTCCCTTCCTGAGCAGGTCCTGAAGTGGAGGTAGCAGTATGGGGCGACCCACTAGCAGATCTACCATCGGACGAAACCAAACATGTTTCGGCCAGAAAGGGGCTATGAGCAGGACGTAACAGTCCTCCCGCGCCACCTTTTCTACCACTTTCGGAAGCAGTGTGATTGGAGGGAAGGCATAAGCCGGCAGTCCCTTCCAGTCTACTGACAGAGCGTCTACGGCGTACGCCCTCGGGTCGAGAGTCCGAGAGCAATACACCGGTAGCTGTTTGTTCAAACAGATCGATCGCTGGGTGACAAAATCGTACAAAGATTGTCTGTGCTATCTGAGGCGCTAACGATATCTCCGCGGGGCCGGACTTCGGCCCCTGGAGAGATCGTCCGCAACACCCGCGTCGGCGTACTCAACACCATGTGATTAATCTCATGGCGTGGTAACAAAGGGTGGGATATCTTGTCCCGCCTTCCTTGTTCAGGCGGGCACCGAGACACTCGGACCGCTGCTTCGTGCACTCGGCAGATCGGGAATCTCAGGGATTTTCATAACCCCCGAGCTTTCGCCTAACTAGCCCGGTGGAGCTGTGTACTCAACGGGAACCTGTCCAGCTTATCCAATGCTCACAACGACCGTCTCTACTTTGCCGTACAGGCTACAGAAGCTGAGACAGCCTTGCCACCACTGTCGAGCTGACCGTACGGACAAGGACATTGTGTCCCTGTAGATCAGACTTGAACCATAGGAGAGTCTTCTCCACAGCCCAGAGTTCGAGCAGGAACCATCCTGGACACTTAGTGAACACTCTGCTTGTAATGCGCCAATAGAGAGAGTGCATTCGACTGGTAACTTGAGCACCGGCTCAGCGGATTCGGTAGGCAGTGGGCACGCGGCGTTTTTATAACGCCAGGCGTAACCGCCGGACACTCAGGCTCATAGGCGATGCCTATGTCCCGTGTAGTACGGGACAGAACCGAGCGAACTGAAGAGGGGGTACTATCCCACTGAAGAGGGAATATATCACTTAACGCCGGGCGAATCAAGTTCGCCGCGGCATCGCCAGTACCAAGTGTCGCAGGCACGCTGGGGGAGCTTGCTGCCGCACCTGAGAGGTGGGTGGGTTGCATGCTAATAGGCTGCGCGGACTGCCAAGGGTAAATCATACCCAGCCGTCCGGACTGCTATGCCCCTGTACCATACGGGTATGCGGGAGGGCTAGTGCCTTGCATAAGCATAGGGTTGAACGCAGGGGCGTAACGGAATTTTTCGTAAAAGGTTGCCCCAAATTTTTTCACAGTCAGTCACCTCGTGAATTTCACGTAAGTGTGTGGGGGGGGGGGGGGGGGGGTAGGTTCAAAAAAATTCGCACGGTCACAAAATTATGCAAGGTCACATATTTCGCACAGTCACAACATTTTCGCACGATCACAAAATTTCGCACGGTCACAAAATTTCGCAGTACAAAAAACACAACAGTCAACAATTTGTTGACTGTTGTGCTTTTTGTACTGCGAAATTTTCTTTCTTTCTTTCTTTCACCTTTTTTTCTCCTTTTCCTTTTTTTTTCCCTCACTTTTTCCTTTCTCTCTCTCTTTTCTTTCCATTTCACCCTTCTTTCTTTTCCTCTTTTCCCTTCCCCCATTTTTCCTGGTGGGTAGGTTTGAATTTCCTGCTGAGCACCTTCAGGGGGGGGGGGGGCACTGTGCCCCCCTCCCCCCCCCCCCCCCCCCCCCCCCCCCCCCCCCTCAGGGGTAGTCATAACCCCCAGGCTTTCGCCTAGCTCGCCTGGCGGAGCAGCGTACTCCACCGCTCACGCCGACCGTTTCTACTTGGCGAATAGGCCTAGCCTGCCCGGTAGCTGAAACAGCCTCGGGAACTCCGGTTACAGAGCTCCCCGCCCCTGTGAGAGGGTGGCCGTCGGACGAACGGATGGGCTTTCTACCTACTACGTTAACATTAATACTACGGGTGCGCAGACCCTTTGTGAATCCCTTCTCCAGCGCATCAAAATGCACTGATGAAAGGCCTACACAAAATTAAAGGACGCACACTGATCAGAGCGTGAGCAAGATCGGTGGGCAAGACATAACCTATGCAAATCCCATTCAGGGATAAGAACCGGGCACTCAATACTGGTGCGACATGATATGGTACACAGAAGCAGTATAAGATATAACTCAGATAGGTAGATTTAACCAAGCGCTAGCGGCGAAAAGTACAAAGCTGCTGGCTGATTGAGTAAGACCGTTCACTAAGACGAATTTAATAATCGATTTAATAGAATTAAAGATAGGAAAACTCAGTCAAACGTGTAATAGATACACAGAATTAAAACCACTGATGGGGATTATCCGTGAATCGGGTCTATATATCAAGTGTCAAAGAGGCCTTCTAACGTCAAAAGCTGTAAATATACACGTTAATACTACATTATACAGACTACATCAATTTATATAAAGATACATCACCAAGATCCATAAACGATGTTGTCTGATAGCAAATATAATAATCCCAGCGATTCCAATACGAGTTCATTCAAGATCCAAAGCGTATCCAGATTCGCGGAAAATAATTATATACGAAAACAAAGAGCCGCCATATTGTATACGTCACAAATAAAATGGCGCCTCCTCGGAAAATTTTGAATTTTACGTTCAGTTTTTGTTTGAATTTTGGTACTTAAGGTACTTATAAAGGTCCGAAATAAATCCAAAACGGTCCGATTTTAGCGTAGCAAATCCAGTAAAAACCACCCACACAAATTATCCACGCCACGTGAGAAAATTCTCAACTCAGAGGATCTAGTTAATATCCAGAACGGAGAGCTCCACGAAAACACGACTTGCGAGGTATTCAAGCGAAATAAGGGTGACGGGCTGGCGCGTGACATGGGGGTGACCCCGGCCCCCCAACTCAACACAAATGTTTG
>CM069457.1:61232685-61477145 GCA_035610835.1 Ophiura sarsii
TTCAAATTATATCTTGTGATTACAAAGTCAGATTACCTTCAACATAGTATCATTTCAAAGCTTAAAATGTGCTCTTTCAAGTCATACCAAAAACTCAGATTTGACCCGGGCCTCCAACATGTCCATTTTGATATGACGGGTCACATATTAGGTGGATTGAATGTACGTGTGAGCTTTAAAAGAAAGAGGGGTTAGAAATCCCACAACTGCCACCTACGGTAAGTGAGGATAGGATTATACTGGTTTGGTCTATTTAATAGCTGGAGTGAATGTGCGTGTGAGCTTAATATTAGGAAAAGATGTTAAAAGTCCCACAACTGCCACCAACAGTGAGTGTGATTGTATGGTTTAGTATAGGTGGAGAGAATGTGTGTGTAAGTGTTAAAAGAAAAAGGGGTTAAAAATCGCACAACTGCCACCAATGGTGTACAGTGTGTCCCAAAACTGGAGAGCTTATAACTTGAGAAGTAGGGTACACAACTGCTTTGTATTAGCGATATGAAAGTACATATTTGACCTTAATTGTTAAAACTGTGAGACCATTCGGATGTCAACTTTTGGAAGTACAAAGATTTGAGTAGATCGTGGTCAGAACCCAGTTGTCTCGATTTTAGGAAAACACCACCAATGATTAAACTAACTATTTTTTTTACAGATTAGCACTATGTTGACTATGAACCTCTAGGAGGTGGAAAATTAGCTCTACTGCATCATTAATATCCATGCATTCATGAAGACTACACAATGTTCTATCGACAAGTACTAGTCAGCATTGTACTATATTTTGCAAGTAAGTTTAAAGTCGGGGGCTACCTGTAAGAGGGGGTCAAAATCACATCTTCAGTGTTTTCACTCACTTTTTATTTCTATCATTGAACTTTGTTCACAAGAGTGAAAAAAATGTTGGAAATGTTTTCAAATTTTCATAAGGGAGTATGTTGAAGATAAGCTGTCCAAAATTGTAAATCATTTTTGCTGGTCGAAAGATCAGCCTATATTAGCGAATGTCCCTGGGTCACTCCGTCCATCACTCACTCCGTCCGTCACTCACCGCCGTTTTGTTCCGTGTTGGCCCAATGAGTACTCATATAATTCGATTGTCATAGTTTATCAAATAAAAGGCTATTCCATCAAATAAACTTACCCATCTGAAATGGCTATTCCATCAAATAAACTTACTCCCTCTGAAATAAAAAGGCTATTTCATCAAATAAGCTTACCCATCTGAAATTGCTATTCCATCAAATAAACTTACTGCCTCTGAAAAAAAAAGGCTATTCCATCAAATAAACTTACTCCCTCTGAAATTTACATGAAGGATAAACCAAATATCCTGAAATTAACATGAAGGATAAACCAAATATCCGACCAGCTCTACTAGGCAAGCCTAGTCTTGTTATACCATGTGTGAGCAGTATCTGCCTGTAACTTAAAAGTTTCAAATTATTTTACAGGTGTGTGTATAGTAACCCTAAACCCCAAACTGGTTTTTATCCGATATCGCAATTTGGAAGAAAAACCGACAAATAAATCGCCGCCACCTGACCGGGGATCGAACCGGGGACTCTTCCGGACCTGAAACCTCGGACCCCTTAGGCAAGCCACGGCTCTCAGCTACTCGTTCGTGCAGTATACTGCGCTCACTATATAGACTTGGTTGATTATGCCATCGAATACCATCCACATATATGGGCTTGGCCGTAGTACTTTGTAATTCTCAGTAAGGTTAAGGTTAATGGGTATAAGATAAGTGATAGCAGGGGTGTAGGTGTCATAAGGGGTATAGGTGTTACTCGAGTATTTGGCTGTAATCTTAACATAATCTGAAATATAATTTAGTTGGCTAAATGCCGTTTATTTGATTGCATTTTCTTTTTTCAGTCTAAACATACGTTTGATCAACAACTAAATTAGCTACTAGCTTATTATATAAACATTAATACCAAAGGTTTGATGAAAGAATGATGTGGAACATGTGCATCATCTTTTGTTATGGGACACCCTGTATATATCCCTGAGTTCAGTGATAATCAGTTCACCACATTCAGGGCTCCACATTTCTTTCAAACAAATGCAATCAAATAAACGGCATTTGAAAACAAACTAAATTATAATTAAGATTATGTAAAGGTTACAGCCAAATACTCAAGTAACTAAATCAATGAGTTGGAACATGTGCACCCTTTTTTAGGGACACCATGTATAGACAACAAATTCTAATGAGTTTAACTCCTTTGTTATCTCATTTTTTCAGCTTTAGTAACATCCCTCCAGTTCACACAAGAACCGACCAATCACGTGGCTGTAGAGCTTCAACCCACCTGGTGGCACTGCGTTGCCAGGGGCAACCTGCCACCCACCTACACCTGGTATTATAACAACCAACCAATCAATGGCCGGCGAAACTATGATGTCATCAGTAATGGAACACTCCATATATATAGTGTAGATGCCACAAGTGTTGGCTCCTACCAGTGTCAAGCTCAGTCCGATGCAGAGACCATAACCAGTAGTGTGGTACAGCTAAGGCTTGCATGTAAGTTGTAGTTCTACATTAACCCCCTCCCAAAAAAACCCCCCAAAAACAAAACCAGAACCAAAAAAACCCTATCGTTTGGATAATTGAAGAAAACAAGTAAAAAACTTGTTTTAATAGGCTTAATTTGACATAAAAAATAGCTGCTCTTTAAAAACCAGAAAAAAAATGTTTAGGTTTTATTATAATTAGGCCCTTATTTGGACATCGCCCATTCCCTGTAAATGGGCGAGGGTACTTCTGAATGGGCTGGGTTGCAAAAGGTAAACATCAGAGAAGACAAATTATTTCGCAAGTAATTGTGAAATTTAAAATATTTTGTATTTTGTATTTGTATTGTTTTTATTCACACACCACCTTTAACATTTAGAGAAAAATTAAATCAAGAATGCGTTTAATTTACATAACACATTTTGATACATGTTTGTAGAATATTTGTATCAAATCAAAACTCACCCCTCACCCCTCCATTTCAATAGTGATACGGTCCATGAGATGAAAGCGAACTCATTTTACCACGATGATGCAAAATAGCGATTCTCTTGTCTTGTGCTCAGGTAGCGACCGTTTGTACTAAAATTGTGGCTTTAGGAGTGAGCCATGACATATGGCCCTCGCCAAAAATATTTTCCTCAGGGATATAGCTACATTTCGGTATATAAAGGGGTTTGCTAACTTTAAGGATTGCATGGCGAAATGCATTTATATGCCGAAAAAATGAACAAATTTTGCAAACATTTTTGTTTGTTTACAATTTTTGCATCAATGCATAATGCATTAGTGGTTTCCAAATAAGGTTTGCCATCCTAGTAATTTGCATATGAACAGTGGGTTTATCTCAAATTGACAACGCTTTGTTACTTTACTTAAGGTATGGGGGAGTTGTTGAATATAAGATAAACATAACATCCATGCCACCAACATATGATGTGTATGTGAGAAAACCATGACATCCCATCCCATGCTACTAACACATGACTTGCATATGAAAACCTACTTTTCCTTTTTTCCCTATTGGCATGCCTGCAGCCATCTCCAGGACTTTCAGCATCAATCCCTCCAGCCAGAGCAGTAACCTCGACAACTCTGTCATCTTCGAATGTGCAATAAACAGCGCCCCCACCGCATCCATCACATGGCAACTCAACGGTATCGATGTGGAGGAGGGGAGGACCATCACCATGGCGATAGGTGACACGACCACTAGGAGTACCCTGACGTTAGACTCGCTACGACACGAGCACAGCGGGCAGTATAGATGTCTGGCGGTGAATACGCTGTTGGAATCGGCGGTCGTGTATAGCAGTCCGGCTACGTTAACACTGATAGGTAAGTTTTTCAAAGTTTGAGTTGCATAACTCCAATGGTTCTTATTTTAGAAGTACAAAGTCACAAGAAACTTGCCCATTAAGTTAGTACGCAAACTGGCGGGTGGGTGGTTAACTACCTTTGTCAGTAATTCACCTCATTTTAGTCTATAATTTCTAAATGGAACATTTCTGTCCCCTAGATTTTACAGAGATAATAATGAGAAAAATATGGGGATTCTTTTGATATCAAGATATTTTGATGTGAAAAAAAATCATACCCCCTAAAAAGTGATCGGAACATACGCCTTTAAGTTTTGAAGTCAGGCCTTCATTGATAAAAATCAAATCAAAAACGGTGATTGTGAATTTGTATTGCCAATCTTATGAATATCTTCAACAATATTGACCATATTCTTGACATTTCAGGTCGGCCTGGTTTCACAGTGACGCCTTCTCCAATGAGCGTCATGACAGGTGCTACAGTCAATTTCCAATGCGAGACCACGGGTAGCCCAGTGGCTCGTATAGAATGGATTAACGGCAATAATCAAATTATAAGGGTAAGCGAATATCGCTATACAGTGTGTGTCAAGAAAGGTACCCCTTCTCCCATGAGGTTTATGACATTTGTAATAGGGGCTGCAGTCAATTTCCAATGTAAAACCATGAGCCTCATGGCTCGTATAGAATGGATTAACAGTTTAACACCATAACTAGGTTAAAAGGTTGTAACAACAATATTACACAGGAATAATGCCATAAACACGCTGAAATTGCACCAAAATCATCTAAAGACACTTCTCTAGAAATGGTTTTTTTTTTAACATAAACTAAGTTTTTAACATTTTGACCAAAGGGATTTTTTCAGTTTTTGGTCAAAATAAAAAAAATCAGCATTTTCATACAAAAAATGGATTCTCCTACTCATTTCCTTACTAAAAATGTGTACTTTTATATGTATTAAATGAATAATAAAGAAGCTATGGAAGTTTCATGAAGGCTATATCTGAGACTTGTTTACTGAGACTCTGTTGAAGGTTTTCTGAAGAATTGAGAATCTACTCTTGATCTCCATCATGTTTTCAATCTTGCAGTCAACAGGTCGTTTTACCGCTACACAAGACCGCTTGACCATCACATCAGCAAGAAGGTCAGATGCTGGCTACTACACATGCAAGGCCACCAACGAGTGGGGTGAGAACACAGCATCGGCTTTACTGACCGTTACTGACCCTAGTCAACAGGTGTACTTGACCAGGACACCGACTGACCAGTCGGTAGCCGTCGGATCGAGGGCCACATTCTCTTGTGAGGCGTCTGGTACTCCCACACCAATGATCACTTGGAACAAGGTATGGTCATCTATATTTATTAATCAATATTGGGCAAGGAAAAGAACCGTCTGATGTATTTTGGCTCTGAACATGCTTACCACAAAATTTCCAAAAAGTTAAATGGACTGATTACTTGCCATTAGGACTGGGATTTTGGGGAAATCCTGGGGTTCCTGGGAAATCCTGGGGTTCCTGGGATTCCCAAATTTCTCCAAACATACTCTGGGCTGATTGTTAGGGCACCATATTTTGTCGAAATTGTGTCCAATGTGTTCCAACTTAAATCCAAGATGGCGGCCCGGAAAATTCCGGAAGTAAAAAATGACATTTTTGACTAAATAAACCCATTTCAAGTGAATCTCCTCAATCAATTTGCATTAAATAAGAGGAATTTAGCTGACAAGGTTTTTTTTATTAAAGGCATATTATGTGATCTTTTCCAGAGAGCGCCCTCTATTCATGATTTATTTTAGATAGTAGATTTTCTTGCAGATTTACATTTCTGATCATAAATCGCACATACATTCCAAGTTACAGAGCGATACGATTCCTAATTACCTCAAAATCATGGTTTTAGAGTGAATTTAGACTAGAATAAAATAAGTTGTCGGATATCCGACAGTTTATTTTCACTCTAAAACCATGATTTTGAAGTAATTAAGAATCGTATCGCCCTGTAACTTGGAATGTATGTACGATTTATGATCAGAAATGTAAATCTGCAAGAAAATCTGGTTTCAAATTTTTTTTCGATGTTGAGGGCGTTCCATGGAAAGATCCCATAATATACCTTTAAGCTAATTATTATTTTTTTGATCTTTTATTTTGGGGATTCGGGAAGGTGATTTTTGCACTCGGGACTAGACATTTTCGTGCAGGACTTGATTTTCTGTGACTCGCTCCCACCCTTACATGCCTCCCATCTATAACTATGGCTCCATCCTGCAATGGTGCTCGATGTGATGATGAAAAAAATGCATTTATCAGCTCATGAATAAACTACTGCTGTTATCGATTGTCGTAAGTGTCGCATTGTCCCGATATTGTCCATACTTGCGACATGTTGATACATATTTTTGTATATCGGAAAGAAACAATATGAATTTTAATTGGATTTGACATGCTTTTTAAGTTTTCCGCACATTCCCCATTCACTTACAATTCATTACAAATTGTGATACAATGTATATTGACGTGTGCATGGCCGTACCGTGCATCATTCCCTCTGTGAAAGCCTGACAAATCCATGCAAATCCCAATTCAAAGTAACAAAATAATTCATACTGAATATCAACGCCTTGGGGAATGCCGCTCGTATTGTATTTATAAATAATCATCAAGAACAACCACGTTTTTAGAGAGCGCAATTTGGTCAATCAGAGGCTTAATCCACATCTGTGGAACTGTGCCTTTCGAGATGAGTTGCGAGCACATGTTATTGGCATGACGTCACTCGTACCGGGTTTCAGAAATTGAATAAATTTATAAAACCCTTTTGAAAAAGGGAAAGGGAAAATTGAATAAATCTGAAGCACAATGTCACATGCAATTAAAAGATGGCGACCGTATCGGCCAGCTAATTCGGAATTTGTTCATTTTAGTCTTCGTTTAACATTTTAAATGACTTTTTCGGCCAATTTTCAAAGTTATGGGACAATGTATGGCCTAGGACAACCAATTGATGTTACTGAATACTTCCCATTGTATATTTTAGATTGGAGGCAGCCTTCCAATTGGTAGATTAGAGGAGCCTGCTATAGGTTGGCTTAGAATAACCAATGTCCAAACGTCAGACAGTGGCATCTACCAATGCACAGCTAGCAATCAACTAGACAGCAGCTCAACTCAAGCACAACTCGTAGTATTAGGTAGGTACCCTGGGTTAGGTGTTCTACAGGCCCGACCAACCCAATATTCATTTAAAAAATAAAAATATAGAATTTCTTTTTAAAAAAAAAAAAAATTGAAATCAATTTTTGAAAATTTGTTGAAACATTTGTGCATTTTTTTGAATATTTGTTCGAAAATTGTTGCAAATTCACCAAAAATTACAGAAATTAGAAAAACTAGCGGCACGCCCGTCCTGCGGACGGGCTCTCCCGCTAGGGAGTAGGGCCTACCAGATAGACACCTACAAAAATAAAGTGTTGAAAATTTATAACGAAACACATAGGAATAGAACAATATTTAAAACATTTTTGTTTTAAATCAAAAGGTTTTGTAGCCTAATTCAAAAGTTTTTAAATTTCAATTTAATTTTTTTTTGAAAATTACCCCCCGCCCGCACATGCCCCGTGGCATATTTCAACACCAAGGCCTAAACCTTAACCATCTCCCGTACCCCACCCATCCCTCCCCCTCCCTGTCCCCTCCCGGCCAGCCCCCGTCCAGTGGCATATCCGTTACGCAATTTAGCATCACATTTTTTCATTAACCCCCTGTCTCCCAAACCACATTACATCATTACACACAACCCCCATTCGTCACCGCCCCGCCCGCCCCTCCCCGTGGCATACCTCAAGCCCAAAGCCCAAAGTTCCCCGCCCGCAATTTATCTCAACGCCAAGGCCTAACCTTAACTATCTCCCGTAGCGCGGCGTACTTCTCCAATATTTGTCCGCCCGCGTGTCACATACAGTATCAAATCCCACATCTGACACCATTCGTTACGCAATTTAAAGACCCAGGCATCTACTCATTCTACCAGTGGCTTAATCCAGCCAATCTGCCAATCTGACACATTTGAGACATAGAGGGCTGCAATACCAAATGTTTTAAATGCCTTTTACTCTTGATATCAATGTTCAGTAGACTCCGATTCCTTTTCAAAAATATGGTTAAATGTATTTTCAAATATTGTTCGTATAAATCAGTTGATTTAAAGGTAGATGACCCGATCACATTTTCGTAACACAGAATTATTTCAAACATACGGAGATTTTCATATCATATGAAAGCTCGTATTTTTCTCATCATCATACTGAAATTTGACGGCCTAAATCGGTATAATTACGGAGAAATCGATGAAATAACGTTGAATTACCGCGAATGGTGGTATACCACCGATATAGTTTGTGTACTACTCAATGGGTACAGTTCACAGCATCTTGTGCGTGTAAAATAAGAACCATTAGAGCTATGCAACTCAAACTTTGGAACACGACTTTTTTAAGGATGACCTTTCATGTAGAATAGAAAACTTCAAGTTGAAAATCGAAATGTGATCGGGTCATCTACCTTTAAACAAAGACAATCGATAAGAAACGTAAAAATGTAATTTTGACGATGCCCATTTTTTATTGAATTAACACCATAGATTTTGTATTTTGTAAATAATAGGGTGAAATCGGCTATCTTCGCCCTAGCTGCGTCTATGATTGGTGTTTAGACACATACACTCTAAAATGTGAACGAAAGTACCACAATCGTGAAGTTAGGGGCTCGTTTTTTTTTCATAAATGATTATGAGTGGCTTAGAGAGGCAATAAAATCCCTAGGTTGGTGACAAATAGCCATTTCATGGATTCAATTCTGACGGGTATCTTCGCTCGTTTTCGGGTAATTTCGTTACGAAGAAAGAAGGAGACCCTCTTTCGTCTCATTAACGAAAGCTCAGGTCGGGTTAAATCGTGACTTGCTTTAAACGAAATAACCAAAGTTTAATATCAAAGACTAGCAAACAAATGTATTGATATAACATTTAATAAAGCATCTTATTCATATGTAAACTTTAATTCAAAATCTACCTGCAGATTTGGGAAAAGATTGTTTTCTGTTTCTAGTATAGCGAACTTACCCGCACAATTGTCATGAATGGCTATAAACTCCCGAAACTAGCAACGCAAACATGCACCGTTTTGCATGTTAAACGTGTGTCGGGTAAGTTCGCTCACAAAAAGGTGTTTTAAAAAATTGCTACAGCCGAAAATTGGCTAACTTTTATTTGATAAATAACTTTGGCATAATTTAATAAGTGTTCATGTTACAATGACAACTTAATGAAGTTACATTTCATTGAACTCGGAAAATCTAGATATCACAAAAGATAATACCTTTCCAACTTTATTTGTAAGGAGGAAATCGTGGGACCGAATTGCTCCCTTTTCCAATCTGTCTTTTACCAGTGATAACGTTTTGTGTAACCAGTGAGACATTTTCGAACCTGGTGCTCTTCTTTGTACAACCTGTTTTTGATGTTATCAAAATTCAGTAAAACCGTAATTTATCGTTTTTAAAGCCCAGTTAATTAGTTCACATGTTCAGATTACATAAAAACTACCCAACCAAAGATTATACACAATATTACAATAAATATTCAACAAACTAGAATAAAACTCTCAAATTTATGGTTGATGTAAACCCATTATTTTTGGACAAAGTTTTGTAACTATAATTCTGCAGCCGCTGATCCACACCACATACAAGTTTACATTTTTAGAACGTCATTGACGAGCCAAACACATTGGTAATGTTAGATTTTGGAGGTAAACCCCCAGTTTTGGAGAAAATTATTAAATACATTGTATGACAATAAAATCTAGATTCCAAAAATTGAGGGAAAAAAATAATAACCAACTAATTTAAATTAGGCTTTCCAAGAAAACTATGTTTTTTGACGATTTTCTCAAAAACCAGGGTTTTACGACAACATCTGATGTCATCGATGTGTTTGGCTCGTCACTGCCGGTCTGAAAATGTCTTATGTATAATACTTTAATATGGTTTAGATCAGCAGTTGCAGAGTTATAGCCGAAAAATTCTGTCCAAAAATAATAATAATAATAATAATAATAATGTACTTAATATAGCGCCTAACACCAGAAAAGGCCTCTAAGAGGCTGACACAGTAAAATCTTAGAAACTACAACTAAAAAGCCGAAAAATGTACCATAGTAAATATGTACCATATTAAACAATGACCAATAATAAAACATTTATAAAAAGATATTGCATACATATTATGATTGCATACAAATATAAGTGATAAAACACCATTATATAAAACAAGGTCCATTGTACTGATATAAATCTAAAAACACCAACAATTTAAAAGCACAGGATTAAAAAGTCCAACACGCACAGCTGTAATGGGCTTATACCAACCTTAACAACATTCAACATTATGTAAAAGACTTTTTGTTTGGATTGGTCCAATGGAAGAACATTTTTACTCAGGCAGAAAACAATTAACCAAAATTAAAAAGAAAATCATGCTTTAGCCCCTAAAATGTATTACAAATATCAAAATGTGAATAAAAAATGAAATTGACACTGTTTAAATCATTAAACAAATAAGAAAAGCACCCTTAGATATACAGGGGAGTGGGACGTTTCAGAACCCCCCCCCCCCCCCCACCCCGCTAATGGCCGCCATGGAGAAGAAGACACAAGACTATCCCCCGAAACATGTAAAAAAAAATTGGAACATTAAAAAATTTAAAAAAATTTGGGAAAAAATAAAAACAAATTCACCCCGAAAACTTATAGGAAATAAACTCGCCTCAACAAATTGGGGGGGGGGGGGGGGGGGGGGGGAAACAACCCTTACCCAAACTTCCTACTCCCCTGGGTATCTAATGGTGCATTTCTAAGAGTTGTACCACAATACATTATAATTTGTAAACTACAAAATGTGCTTTTACCCAAAACAGATTTATTAAAAAATGATTACATTAGAAATAAAAAATACAATATTAGATCTGCAGGGTGCCTCTTGACGAATGTAAATTTGTGTTGTGTGACATGCAAACTGACCTTAGTTTGCAGGTAAAAATCATTATACACTGTAAGAACGCAGGTTAAAATTTCAACAAACATGGATTACTATTTGAACACACAATGTCGGTTTAAACATTGACAAGTTTAAAGATTTCAAAACATAAACAAGTTTAAACATTTCACCAGCTTTTAAGATGTTTTAAATTCTTGGTTAAAATGTTATACAATTGTGTTTATCATTGGTAATCGGTGTTAGTTAAAAATTCTAACCAAAATATTCTAAATAAAAATACATTTAATTGTTTTTTCAAATGCAAGAATAAAAATCGTTAAACATCAAAACTGGTTAAAAAAATAACCAAAACAATGCATCTATAATAATTTAGATGGCTACTCAATTGTTTTTCGTTAAGTTATTTTCCTCTTAACAAGGTTTACAGAGGAGTCATTTCTTTCAGCAACTTCACAAGATGATGGCTTATTACATAGCTGTTTAACACAATATGAACATGCCTTTGCCCATGGCATGTATTTAGGAGTAGTAAAAACACAATTTCAGGTATTTTGAGTCCTTTTTCTCATGGCACAACATGTTTCATCTGGGTCATTTTCTCATGACACAGCTGTTTGAAAACACACAATAACACAGCATGAACATGCCTTTGCTCATGGCATGTATTTGGGAGTAGTTAATACACAATTTCAGATCTTTTGAGACCTTTTTCTCATGGCACAACATGTTTCATCTGGGTCATTTTCTCATGACACAGCTGTTTGAAAACACACAATAACACAATTAGAAATGCCTTTGCTCATGGCATGTATTTGGGAGTAGTTAATACACAATTTCAGATTTTTGAGTCCTTTTTCTCATGGCACAACATGTTTCATCTGGGTCATTTTCACATGACAAAGCTGTTTAAAAACAAAATCACACAACATAAACATGCCTTTGCTTATGGCAAGTATAAAACAATATCAGATTTTTTGAGTCCTTTTTCTCATGGCACAACATATTTCATCTGGGTCATTTTCTCATGACATAGCTGTTTAAAAACTAAACAAAACAAAAAACACCTGGCTCATTTTAGTCTTTTTTAAGGCACAAGGGATGGTTGAAGAGATTTGATGAAGTGTGCCTACTTCTTTTTGCTATGTTTTGTTGTGGCTTTAGATGCTTTCTTACGCGTTGGCCTACTTTGGCCTTTGGGTTTCTACTCTTACGTGTTTTACTTTGCTTTACATCTGTTTTGTTTTTTGCATTCTCGGCTCGTTTGAGTGCCTTGGCACGTATTGACTCCTGGTGGTCTTTTTCATCAGATATTTTCTTCCTCTTTTCTTCCATGACTTGATCAGATGTCAACACACGACAGAATGGATTTGTGTTTCTTCTTTTACGTTTAGAAGGATTTGTGTCAATCGTTGGTAAAACAAAAACATCAGCCAGATAATCTTCGTTTGTACAGCTTGTGTCATTCAAAACACTCTCGGACAGTGACGGGTTGAGGGATCCACTCTCAACACTTTCCTCTTTTACGTTAGAGGTGTTAGCTGGTGAATATAGACTATGTTCATTGTTAAAATCAGTTACGAGACTCGGAAGACTATGACTAAGGAGGTTGTTTTCAGACACAGCTCTGCTTTTGTTATTTTCTTGGTATGGATTGGCAGGAGGAAGATAATCCATGAACACTGGATCAGTAGCCAGGTTATGAGCAATAAGTTCAAACATCTGTTCCACATTCATGCTACCATCGGAACTTACAGAAGGCAATTCATCACTGGTACTCAGTGTCTGGAGCAAAGATTCATTCCGATTCTCCAGGCCTAAATCACTCTGTGATAACGTTATAGTACAAGGAGCACCACCACTGCTTATCAGGGAGTTTTCTACCGTTGACACTGCATGAGGAGCTGCGGTGCTTGAAGAAAGTTGGAGTGGTGTGTTCAAGTTCTGGGTTGGTGAAGCTGATGGATTTGTAGATTCTTGGCATGGTTCAGATAGAACTGGAGTTAACAAAATACCTGATGATGACGGTATATCAGAGTCTGTATTCACAGGTAAGATCACTGGAAAACTGATGCCTCTGTCCTGTGTTTCAGCTTCTGACACATGGTCTTGTAAACCAGATCCCGGCTCTGTAGAACTTGGTGCAGTTGACACTGTACAAGGAGTGGGAGTGCTTGAATATCTCGGGAGTGGTGTGCTCAAGTACTGGGTTGGTGAAGTTGTACATTCTGTGTGTGGTTTATGCACAATTGGAGGTGACAAGATACCTGATGGTGACGGTATTTCAGAGTCTGTATTCTCAGGTAAGATCACTGGCAGACTGATGCCTCTGTTATGTGTGTCAGCTTCTGACACAGGACCACGGGCTTGTAAACCAGGTTTATTGCCCACAGTTGTGTTGTTTACGCTCGCGCTCTCCTCCCTATCGTATTGCTGATAAGGACTTGGTGCAGTTGACACTGTACAGGGAGTGGAGCTGCTTGGGGGTGCTGTAAGTGGTCTATTTAGACCCTGAGCTGGAGATAAGCACTTGTCTTTCAGAATGTCTTTCAGAGTTAACCTTCGAAATGGACTTATTCCTATTCGGATAAATTCATTTTGGATTGTGCCTCTATTTGCAGTAGACATTTCCCAGGCCTTCTGAAATACACGAGCAAAACTTGCCTTTGTTACAAATTGGCCATGATTACTTCGACAGTAATCTTCGTTCACTTTGTCCCACTTTGATTTAAGTGACTTAAAGAAAGAGACGTCTAATGGCTGTAACACGTGCGTGGTATTAGGGGTATTCTTTGCAACTTCAAGTACATACAAAGACTCATGTGACGTGTGGCCGTCGAGTAGCAAAATTACCTTTACGTCCTGTGATGATCGGATGTGTTTGTTAATATATGGAACGAACTGATGTTCAAACCACTGCTCAAATATGATTGAGTTGATCCACCCGCTCTTACTGAATCTAACCATCCAACCCTCGGGGGCTCCTTCGACCAGGAATCTATTAATTCGGACTCCCTTGTATATAACTAATGGAGGCATCATTTTCCCAGCTGCACTTGCCCAACCCATAACGGTTATGTTTGTTTTATCCCCACTGTTTAGGGACCATATATTTCGGGCATGCTTACTTGCCACTACCTTCCTTGGCCTAAAATCTAGGGGCACACCTGTTTCATCACAATTCCATATCATATCATGACCTCTACTTTGGTTATTTTCTGTGACAATCGGCTCTATTGTGTCATAAAAATGTTTAAAGTACAGCCTCATTTGTCATCTTGGCGCGAGATTTTGATAATTTTTCAGGTGTCCGTAGACTTAATTCTGGGTGCCTACGCATGAAGTTGTAATACCAGTCTTTGCCGGCTTTTTGGTTATTTAGCCATCTTTCGGCATGGGGGCTCCTAGTTGGGTCTCTGTGTATAATCATATACGCCATTTCTTTAACTTGATCCCTACTTACCTACACCTAGCTCTGCTACTTGTATAAGATAGTCTTTAAGCTTGGTTTCCTCTTCCACTGTCAATACAGTGCTTGCCCCAGGCTTCGCCTCAATGTCTATCTTACCACAAATTCTGTCTCTCAATGTAGAGTATGGTATTTGATAAACCTGAGAGGCTTTTCTTATGGAAATTGATCCAGATTGTATTTGTGATATGACTGCTGGTAATTTGGACCTGTCATATTTCAAATACTGTGTCTTGTTTTTAACGTTTTGAGGCATCCTGCAGAATCTAAACGTTAAGTTACATACTACATACAATACACGTTAAGTTGCATAAAAGCAATTAAGTGACCCTTTAATAACTAGGTTTATGAACTTTCGGCACCTTCCAGCTCATCTATCTCTTCGAAGTCTGCATATTCAAAGGTTTCTACAACATCCAAAAACATTTGTCTCAGAACAAATATATCTACGAGACCAAGTTTGTACAAATGACTGGCAGCCAGGAGACAATTCAATGTGCCTTCAATGTTGACCTGGTACAATGTATCAATTTCTTCTGTATCTGATCCTAATTGGCTGTCGTCATCTTCATCTGAAGAGCAGTCATTTTCTGAAGAGGGGGGGTCTTTATCTGGATTATATTGTTCTGGGTCAACCTTGTGCTCAACCTGGTCTTCATCAGCTCCAGCCTGAGGTTTCTCTTTGACCAACATCGGGCGTTTTGAAGTTGTATGTAAGCAGATATCTAATATGAGTAAATAATACCCCAAAAACGGTTTTATTTATTATACTTTTATATGGAGTTAATTCTTTATTTTTTTTAAATCTTTTTTTTCTTCGGTAGATTCACTTCTCCACCCTTGAAAAATGAAATTACAAGATTATTTTTAAAAATTGGATTTACACGAAACCAAAATTGTAGGCAAATCGTGTCCATCGTCGTCTGGACAAAACCACACGCACTTATCGGGTATATTCGCTATACCAATCAGTATCCGGCGGGTAACTTCGCTCTTCTTCGCGTTTTCTTGTGCTTTGGTGCTTTGTGCATGCTTTTGGTATAGCGATCTTACCCGATTCTATGAAAGTGCAACTTGTATCATTAGTTTGCTATGTATTTGTACACGTGAGCGATTCTACCCGACTGTATATGTTATCTACGGTCTCATACAACTTTTCAAACTTGTAACTTTAAAGTGCCATATTTTCATAAACCTGGAATAATATTTTAAAGATACGACAACATAAATAATCTAAGACAAATTCACAGTGCTCTGTGACATTATTGTTTGGTACTTTTAAATGGAAAGGATGTTTTTGTGCACTTACCGATGACACGATGACTCGATACGTGTTTCAACAGCCAGCAATACAATAGGAAGGAGAGAACAAACGTAAACAATGGAATTATGGGAAATAAATCAGCGAGCGATTCAAGCCGATAGGGCGAAGATAGCCGATTTCACCCTATATATTAAGATTTACAGTCAAATTGTCCAACAGTTAGTAGATGCCTGGGGCTTTAACAATACATTTCTTTATTAACCCCATCCCAAACTACATAACCATAACATAACCTAGGCCCTAAAGGGATCATTACACACAACCCCTAACCGCCCCGCCCCCGCCCCGTGGCTTATGCAACCCCAAGGCCTAAACCGAAACCAACTCCCGTGGCGCAGCGTATTTCTCCAATATTTGCCCGCCCGCGTGTGTAGGGGTGCGTGGGTGTAGTGCTTGTGCGCGTTTATTTTGCATGGCGCACTGCTGCGCGCTATGTGTAACGCGCGCCGACTGCATGGTTACAGTGTACGCAGAGAAAAACAAACATGGCCCGTAGAAATTAGTCTCAAAAGCCGGGCTGAAAAGGCCTAAATTGGACATCATTTTGCTCATATCTCGGTCAATTCTGTACGGTTTTCGGCCATTTATAGCTTATAACCCGTGTCAAAACATCATCTATTATCAGTGCAATATTCACGGCTTTTAGACGCAAAATGAGAAAGCCTTTTCAGGATACATACATATATCAAGTATTTTATTGCTCAATTTCAACACAGTAATATAATACAAATTATAATTACAAGCATAGTATAGAAAAGCAATAATATGCAAATTATCAAGAGAAACAAAGGAAACAAAAAGCAGATGACGGTCACTAGGCCTTCGCCAAACTCATTGACAAACCTCATGACATTAGTTAGGAAAACAATAACAAACGGGCGCGTTTTTTCCATACGATGTTTGAACCAATGGCAGCGCTAATGCCAATGTATTTGGCAATGGCCTTAGACCGTCTGTTCGGTAAACCTAGCATTTTTAACCCAGATGCAACTCTACTGTGGATGGTACCTAGACTGCCAATAATGATGATGATTGTTTTACATGAGTATGGAGTTGCAATATTGATAAGCTCATTGAGTGGTTGGTAATAGTTGAATTTTGTGGTGTAGCATGTGTTCACAAAAGCATCATACGGACAGGAAATTTCAACAATGAAAGACTTCATGGTCTGACGGTCACAAACTAGGAGATCGGGTTTACGATGATGAATGAAATTAAAATCGGTTTGGCTGTCCAAAAAGTCGCCCGTTATGGGCTGGTCACTAAAAATATTGACATTGGGGTGTTGTTTCATGATCTCATATCTAACATGCTCCACAATGCAGTCATGACGAGCAACGTAAATGTTGCGGAATTCCATACAGCCATTCATTATGTGAGACACAGTATCAGACGGATTATTGCAAATACGACATGTTTTGGGATACGTGTTAGGGTAATACAAATGCAGGAGGGAATTACACTCAAGTAGTTGCATGCGAGCCTTGAATATGAATCTGACAATATCATCACTCAATGAAAAATTAGAAAGATACTTGGATGACGATGACTTGTCACAAATTGTTCGAAATACACGCCCCTGCGATTTGAGATTTTTCAGTCTATTGATTCGTTTAGTAATATGAACATGTTTCAAGTGACTGGAGAAGGCAGAATGAGAGCGAAAAACCAATTGAACGCCGTCGTGGTCAGCAACCAAAGCATACACGTCATTATAGTACTCGAGCTTCAATCTCTCACGCATGCATAGTTCATTGAATTCTACCCAGATTGACTTTGGCCAGTTTACTTTACCCCTTTTGATGATTCTGCCATCTTCATTCACCTCATAACTCCCAAACAAAGTTGTGTCACCGTCATCAACTTCGTGATAAATAGCCTTTCTCTTGTTCATATGCAACCGGAAGGATGATCGAGCGCAGAACTTTGTTTGATTGTCATCAGAGTTTAAGCATTGAATTAGAAAAGTCAGTTTCTTAACAATATATAAAGATGTCGGTTTCAAAATCCCTAATCCTCCCTTGCTGGAGGGAATAAACATGATGTCCCTGTTTGATGATTTGTTTAAATGCATCCATTCACGAACAAATTTCACAATGCTATCCTCCATGGCCAACAATGTCTTTAAAGGGAAAGTAATGTTACAAAAGAAGAAGTTCAACCTGGAAATAGCCATATCATTTATTGCTTGAATTTTTGCACCTATTGGCAGAAGCGCTTGATTGATTTTTTCAAGAGTTTCATTAAATTCCTGGACAATTGTATTGAGCTGAGAATCAGCCGCTTTATCATCTAAACTAATGTCATGACCAAGATAAGTGTATTTGCCACTTTTGCCCAGTTTTGGTATGGGGGAGTTTTGGATGGAAATGTTGATATCAGAAGTTGTATCTCTTTTACTCCAATTATTACCAGTCCTTTGGCCATGAAGGATGGCACATTTTCTGTGTTTTACTTGCATACCCGTGCTAGTCACAAAACTACCCGTTTTTTCACACATTTCGGTGATTCCTTGCGCGTCAATACTACACAGTGCAATGTCATCAACATAACCTTGAACATGGTTTGGAACGGAAATCAGGCTGTTATAGTAAGACCGCTAGGGAGTAGGGCCTACCAGATAGAACACCTACACAATTTATGATGAAACACATAGGAATAGAACAATATTTAAAACATTTTTGTTTTAATTCAAAAGTTTAAAAGTTTTCAAATTTCAATTAAAAGACCCCCGCCCGCCGCCCCCGTGGCATATTTCAACTCCAAGGCCTAGACCTTAACCATCTCCCGTACCCCATCCATCCCTCCCCCACCCTGTCATAGAACAATATTTAAAACATTTTTGTTTTAAATCAAAAGGTTTTGTTTTAGGGCCTAATTCAAAAGTGTTCATATTTCAATTAAAAAAATAAAAAAGATCCCCCGCCCGGCCACGCCCCGTGGCATATTTCAACTCCAAGGCCTAAACGTTAACCATCTCCCGTATCCCATCCCCATTCATCACTCCCCCGCCCTGCCCCCGCCCCGCCGCCCAGTGGCATATCCGTTAGGCAATTTAGCATCAAATTTCTCCATTAACCCCCTGCCTCCCAAACCACATCATATCACTACACACAAACCCCATTCGTCACTGCCCCCGCCCGTCCCGCCCGTGGCATATCTCAACCCCCAAGGCCTACAGTTCCATCACTTGGCCTAAATTAACCAACTCCCGTATAGCGTTCTTCAGTAACCGCCTGCCTCCCAAACCTCAATTCTTCATGGTTTCCCTCTCCCCGCCCGCCCTCCCACCATCCTTCATCCGCCGTCCCCGCCCCTACCGCCGTTCCCGCCCGCCCCGTGCTTAATACACCTTCAAGGCCTAAATGAATCAACTCCAGTAGCGCAGCGTATTTCTCCATATTTGTCTGCCCGCGCGTGTAGTGCGTGTGAGCGTTTATTTTACATGGCGCACTACGCCGCGTTATGCGTTAGGCGCCGAATGCATGGTTGCAGTAGGCCTACGCATGAAGATAAACAAAACAAACACGGCCCGTATCCATGGATTTTCATGGTTTTTTACTCATATCTCGGTCAATTCTGTACGGTTTTCAGCCATTTATAGCTTATAACACTCACATTATAATTATCTTTTATCAGTGCAAAGTTCACGGCGTTTAGTTGCAAACCGAGAGAGCCTTTTATGGATACATACATACATACTCTCAACATAAGACAAATTATAGTATGATAATACAAATGCCAGATTGACTGCCGACCCTATCTGAGAGGTCCGTTTGCCTGTAGAACAGGGGGTTTCATGGCCTTGGCCTTAGTGGGACATTAGAGTAAGGGTTAGAGTGTAACATCTGATTCTCCAAAGTAAATGTTTTGAGCTGATTTTATATGACAACAGGGGCTTATGATTTAATATTCCCCCTAAAAAAGTAGAGTCTTCCGATCTCAATGTTGACCTAAATTTATGTGTTACAATTTTTCAGTATAAATCTCAACTCAAGCTTAAAGGTAGGTGTTCTGATTGATGGCCCGATTTTCAACTTGATGTTTTCTATTCTACATGAAGGGTCATCCTTAACACTTTCCACACTGCTATTAGTTTTACAAAAACTGATTTTTCAGAAACCTTTCCCAACTTTCAAAATTTATTTCAAGGAAGGCATGTTTGTACTTATTTTAATGCATTTCTCATGGTGATTCGAAATATAGTGATGAAATTCAATAATGTTGACATTTTTGAATCATTTTGTGAAATTTTGGAAATGTCGTCTGCAGACGCCTGCTGCGTGAAAATTGTTAAAATAGTCCTATTACAAAGTTTGAGTTGCATTGGTTCTTATTTTAGAAGCACAATGTGACATACAATTTGCCCATTGAGTAGTACACAAACTGGCCGGGTGGTAATAACCACCATCTTTGGTAGTAATCCACTTCATTTTGACCCATAACGTTTAAAAGGATATCTTGCGCCAAATGTTTACAGAAATATGGGCTTTTCTTCTGATATCAAAATATGTTGATTGGCAAAAAAAAAGCTAAAGTGATCGGAACATCCACCTTTAATGTATAATGTTATACAAATGCATTATAGACTGCAGAGGTTATAAATGTTTTGATGAACCTTATGACTATTCATTATGAATAGTAATTAATAGTGTTATGCAAGTACAATATAGATTGAGTCTGAGTCATAGATATTGATTATGAGCCTCATGAATATTCATTATGAAAATCAACTCAAGCGTAACTTACATTTTTTAAAAATATTTTTGTATCCTTGTTTTTAACAGAGGGTCCAATATTCACTGTCACACCAGGTGATACCATTGTTCAGGAGGGGAGAGAAGCCGTATTACAGTGCCAGGCAGAAGGGAGCCCCTCCCCATCTATCATATGGACCACTCCTGTTTCTGGTCTAGGTTAGTTTACACAAGATTGGCTCTACAAATGGTTTTATGCATTTGTGTTTGATGGTTAAATCAATAATTCAGCCTTAAACATTTGCAGGCTGTTTAACCCTAACCCTAAGCTAGTAAAGGAAATATACATAATTCTCCAATGCAGATTTCTTTAAACTCGGGACAATCTGATAAATCTTTCACAATAGTTATAAGCTACAGTATCTTATTAGCGGCATATGTAAAAATAGTGTTGAAAATAAAGAAAATAAATGAGTGCCATACTATTTGATATAAAAAGTACAAAAAGTGTCCTCATTTTTTGACTAATCTGGGAGTACCAGCAAGTGTGCTAATGGTTGTAATGACTTGGCTTCAACTTGACACATGTGTCTCTTTTCTCACTTATAAAGGACAAGACAATTCCTCTACAAGATATTTTGCTCTAAAACTCCGTCTATAGTCCGACGGTTCTATAGTCCTAAGGTTCTATTGTCCGACGGGTTCTATAATCTGAAAAAAGTTAAGGTTCTATAGTCTGAAGGTTCTATAGTCCGAAAATAATTAAGGTTCTATAATACGAAAATGAAAAGGGTTCTCGATCCGAACATGAAAAACGGTTCTTTAGTCAGAATACTATGAACGTGTTCTATAATCCGATTATTGAAAAAGGTTCTTTAATCCAAACATTAAAATAGGTTCTCTAGTCCGAATATGAAATAAGGTTCTTTAATCCGAATCATAGAAAGGGTTCTTTAGTCCGAATCTTAATACGGGTTCTATAGTCCGAATCATATAGCCTGTTCTTTAGTCCGAATGAATTATAGAACCTTTATTTTGATTCGGATTAAAGAACAGTGACACCTTTTCAGACTAGAGAAACCTTTATAAAATTCGAACTATGGAACCTTTTTTAATTTAGACTAGATAACCTTTTTTTAATTCAGACTAGAGAAACTTTTTTAACTATCGGATTAGAGAACCCTTTACCTGTTTTGAGACTATATAACCCTCCGCAATATTCGGATTAAAGAACCTCTTTATTATTCGGACTAAAGAACTTGTTGTATTTTCGGACTAAAGAACCTTTTTTAACACTTTTAAAAATTCGGACTTTAGAACCCATTTTATTTTCAGATTATAGAACCGTTGGACTTTTAAGAACCTTTTTATACCTTTTATATTCGGACTAGAGAACCTTCGTAATAGAGAACCCTTCTTATTGGACTAAAGAACCTTTTATCTTATTCGGACTAGCGAATGTTAAATTACGTGCTTGGGACTATAGAACCTTCGGATTATAGAATCTTCGGACTGTAGAGACGTCCCCGAAGAGAGAGCCAAATTTGGAATTTAATGAACATGTCACAGAATCTTGATTCATGAATTGAGTATCACTATAAGGCCTAAAAAAAAAGAAGTTTGATTGGCGTAACCCGACCGACCCTATTTTTACCGCCGACCCAAAACCTTTTTTTTTTAATTTTGAAATTTTTAAAATTTTTGTTTAAATTTATTTTTTTGTGTGTGAGAAAAAGAAGAAAAAAACCCAGTGTATTTGTGCCATTTGTTTATGTCTGTATGGTATATGTGTGCTGGTATATAAAATTTCATAGACGTTTAATAGATTTAAAAAAACCCAACTACCTACCTACCCTATTTTTTTCTTCTATGTTACGCCAATCAAACCTCTTTTTTTTTAGGCCTAAGGCTAACAATTTTTGTTGTTGTTATGTTGTCCTCGACCGCCCGCTTGTCAGATTTAGGGCCGCTCTGATTTTATTTTTTTTCTTCAGATTTTCTTCTTTTTTCAGATTTTTTTTTAACAGTTTAGATGGCATTGAATAATAAACAAAGTGTTTATAACATATTTGTGCGACTCTTAGTGTGATTTCAACTTCTTGTTGGCTGATCTTTGAGCTTCCGCTGGTAAAAGAAAATAAAAAAAATCAAAAAAATCTGCCCGCCCGCCTCTCCTCTCTGGAGGACAACCAAACATTTTTTTTAACCTTTACACTTCCTACACAGCACCTATTGAGGCTCCTGGCGGTCCATTCTCTGGTGTTACGGTATCCGCAGATGGCGCCCTCACCATCTCTGTCGTTGATCAAGATCACGCCGGCATTTACACATGTGCAGCTTCTAACTCTGTTGCCAGCGTGTCTACCCAAGTCAGTATAGATGTGCAAAGTAAGTTGAACTACATATAAATATGATATCTGATATGGAAAGTTCATTATACTGATCCAGTGTAAAGGTACTCGTGTGTATGTTCCGGATACGTCTGGTTCTTTTGTCAACACTTTTGCTAGTAATGATCTTGACGACTCACAACGCTGTTTGCAGTCTTGGAGTTGCCAGTTGATTTATCAGAATTAGGGATATGCACAACATATCTGATTTCCAGGTTACCAGGGTACACACATCTCTAGATATAAATTAAAATGTGTTTTGGATTTGAGCTGATTAAATATGCAAATAATATGCAAATGATGTCATATTACAAATTTTCAAAAACATTATTAACATTAAGGCTTCTATATCATGCATCACCAAACTTGACTTTATTGGAGGAAAAGTAGTGTTTGTTATTGTCAATTAAGTGAATTTGTTAAAACAGGCATTTATGGAAAGTTGCACTGTACTATTTATCCTCTTGAAAATTAGTGAACTGTTCTGTATTATTTCATTTTACACATATATATGTTCCTTGCAAGTAGGCTTGAAAACCAAATGTTAACTTTTCATAATCCTTTCCTCGTTGTCGAATCATGTAGCAAATTCCGCATACAGAAAACAGCTAAGTTTGAAATATGTGACCCGTCACATCAAAATGGACATGTTGGAGGCCCGAGTCAATTCTGAGTTATTGGTATGATTTGAAAGAGAACATTTTAAGCTTTGAAATGATACCTTGTTGAATGTAATCGGACTTTGTAATCACAAGATATGAATTGAAGAAGCATATTTTAGTCTATCATTTTCTTTATGTTTCACCAAATATATTGCCCTCTATCTCAAAACTGTGTTTGCCGACAACATGTCCTTTTTGACGCGACTGGTCACATATAATGATGTAAAAATGACTTTTAATTTAATGAAAATCCATTTAAAAAAAGGGTTTATGAGTACCATCTAATTAACTTTTGCTTATTACCTTTCAGATCCACCAACGTTTACGTCCACTGCGTCAAACAAGCGTGTGGTTGAAGGAGGCACCGCTTTCTTCCGTTGCCGCGCAACCGGCAACCCTGCAGCTCAGATGACGTGGCATTTTGATGGGACAGCACTGCAGAGTGATGCCAAATTTAGTGTTTACGGCAATGGGGATTTGATGATCAGTAACATAGAGAAACAGCAGGAGGGTACCTACACATGTAAGGCAGAGAATCTGCTGGGAGGAGTGACCCACGAAGTGCATCTGAGAGTTTTAAGTACGTTTTTAAGAGGAGATTATGAATAGTTCAGCGACAATAAAAGAAACCCTGTGCTACAGTCCTGACAGGCCTACATTTTTTTCTTCAAATTTGAGATTTGTAGAAATAAATTTCCAAATATTGCTGAACATATCTGAAAAATGTTGGAATTTTGTTTTCCAATTTTGAACCATTTTGAATTTTTTTGAACATTTTTCTTTTTTTTTTAACAATATTCACAAAAATGTTCACAAAAATGTTGAAGAACAAAAATGCTGAAGAACTAAAATGCCCTGCAATCACTGAAATATTCTATAACATAACTTGACTGCACAGCGAAAAGGTATTTAACCCTTTGACCACTGACACCCCTGAGTAAACGGTAGCCCCATCCTGACACCCCTGCCGAAACACCCCTAAATAGGGCATAATGTCACTGTCTGTTACGTTGCCGTAACAGTTACTGGGACTTTTTTAGTTGCCCTATGCATGCTTACCGTGTCTTGTTCATCCTTATTACTATTGTCAGAATCATATATATCCTCCGTATCAGAGTCCATGACCCTTGCTAAAACATCTGCTGCCGACGGCGCCATTGAAAAATCCCGAAATTCCGACCAAATTGATGAAATAACCCCCCAGTTATCAGCATAGATATTGTCTTCAACGCATTGCAAGACCAACTATGTGCAGCCCGTAGCCCACAAGTACTCTGGGTCAAAGGGCATGTTTATATTCGATGGGGATATCCCTCAATTGATTGTAAACAGTGTGCACACACCCCCGACTTTATACCGGCCGCCAGTGTATATACGATACGCATATTAGGCTTTATACCGGCCGCCAGTGTTCAAAGGGTTAAAGAATACAGAGTTAATAAGAAAAATGTTTATGGCTTGTAATGGCCCATGACTTTGATGTGTGCAGTGTCTCATAACATTGATGTTGTTTGTATTTTAAAGGGTACCTAATTTACTTCATCCCTCTAAAAAAATGTTCCATCAACTTTGTTTCATTTTTATGCACACTGTAAATGTTCTTATTTTCACTATTTCCTTGTTGTGTTGTCTCTTTCAGTACCGCCACATTTTGAAACATTCCCGTTGGACCAAATACTAGAGTTAGGAGACTCTATCATATTACAGTGTATAGTGACTGGCGATCCGCAACCTGAAATAGAATGGATTAAAGACGGTGAACAGATAGTACTAGGTGAGAGCTAAAACCAATCCTTTTCTAAGACACCAGCATTGTGTTTCACGAAGTTTAAAGTGATACTTTTGATATATCCTCTGATGGGAGCCAACAATTATTATACCTATGCTTACACATAAGGCCAAAAAAAAAAAAAATTGACTTGCCCTTTCAGGGCCAGAGTCTGGGCCGGACGGTCGGATTTAAAAAAAAAAAAAAATTAATTAATAAATTTTACAGGGAGATACTACACAAAAACATGTTCAAAGAATTCTTTCTTTGAATTTTTTTGTTGATTTTTGTTGATTTTTAAACAAGCAGATACTTCTCAAAAACAAGTTTTCATCTTTCTTTATTGTTGTGTGCTTGTTTCAATTTTTTAAAACTTTTTTAAACCTTTTTTTTTTTTGAAAAAAAAAAAAAAATAGCGACCCTAGATTTCCGAAAATTCGGGTCGGTCAGAAAGGGCAAGTCAACTTTTTTGTTGTTGCCTAATATACTAACTACCGCCTAAAATCATTTACCCCTAACCTGGTAGGCCGTTTGCAGGACTAAAGGTAACAGGGGGAAACTGGGGAGAAATAATGACATTGGGGTAATGATATAAACATTGCGGTGTGCTGCCCCTGATGCCACCCCCAGGACCTCTAACCTGAGCCGTCGCGGTCATAGTCCAGGTGATCGTCCATCACGCTAAGTGGGTCGCGCTCCCAAAATTAACTTTCTGTGATTGCGCAATGAGATGGGAAATGTGGGTGCACCAGCGCGGTGCTTTTGTTGGATTTAGTGGTGTATGGGTTAAACTTAAATGTGTCATTTTGTGTGACAAATGATTGAAATAAATAGTGTTTTTAAGTTTCCTTGTGGATTCAAAATTTAGTTTCCTTGTGGATTCAAAATTTAGTTTCCTTGTTGATTCAGAATTATTTTGGTGGTGCTTTTTCTATCCTTTTTCCAAATTTGTGGCATTTTCAGCCTTTTTATTGGTCGATCATTCACACCTGTTATCAATTTGTGACAGGTAAAGCAATACAACTTCCATGAGGCAGTGATGACATATATTGCGCCATGTTTCATTCAAAGTGCTGTAAACACATCCCACATATATAAAAGTAAAAACATAATTATCAATAATATTATTTCCTTTTCAGAATCTAACATAGAATTTGACGATGTCAGCATTATTATATCCGCTGTAATGATATCTAACCTGGGTGCCTACACATGTATAGCTACTAATGAAGCCGGGACTAATCAGATGACTGCTATGTTGCTGACACCCGGTAAGTTTGTTATGACATAGGGCACATACACACTTACTCTATCCCCATAAGGCTCCTCCCAAAAAAGTTGTTTGTTTGTCCACGTCCGAACGACCATGTACTTTAGGCCCGACCGTGTCAAGTATGGGTCATCCAAAAGATCTGACACGGTTTGGAAATTGGCGTGCTGGCTAGGACTGGGCCAGAACAACCACTAGCAAAAAACAAAAACAAAATCTGACCTAGCGATCCTACTTTTTAGGTCGTCCGTAGGAGAGAGACCTTATGGCTGCATCCTTCGTGTGTAGTCTGTGTGTGTGGGGGTGTGTGTGTAGTGTGTGTCAACAATTTGGTATACACTTTTTCAACAATTTGGTATACACTTTTTGTTTTGTCCATTTCTTTTCCATACAATGTCCAATTGCAATCAAACTTCGGTCATAGATGCAACATGGGAACCTTCATATGTTAATGAGGTCAAAGGTCACATACCAAGGTCAAAGGTCATCCGAGGTCAAGATGTTATGTAAAAGTGGCTGCATATGTAAAATTGATTACATTTGTCCATTTCTTTTCCATACAATGACCAATTGTAACCAAACTTTGGTCATAGATGCAACATGGAAACCTTCATATGTTAATGAGGTCAAAGGTCACATACCAAGGTCAAAGGTCATCCGAGGTCAAGATGTATATGTAAAAGTGGCTGCATATGTAAAATTGATTACATTTGTCCATTTCTTTTCCATACAATGACCAATTGTAATCAAACTTTGGTCATAGATGCAACATGGACACCTTCATATGTTAATGAGGTCAAAGGTCACATACCAAGGTCAAAGGTCATCTGAGGTCAAGATGTAAATGTAGAAATGGCTGCATTTGTAAAATTGATTACATTTTTCCATTTCTTTTCCATACAATGACCAATTGTAACCAAACTTCGGTCATAGATGCAACATGGAAACCTTCAGATGTTAATGAGGTCAAAGGTCACATACCAAGGTCAAAGGTCATCTGAGGTCAAGATGTAAAAGTGGCTGCATATGTAAAATTGATTACATTTGTCCATTTCTTTTCCATACAATGACCAATTGCAACTAAACTTCAGTCATAGATACAACATGGAAACCCGCATATGTTAATGAGGTCAAAGGTCGCATAGAAAGGTCAAAGGCCATCTGAGGTCAATATGTAAAATTTAGTACACTTTTTTTTGTCTCTTGTTCATTTTTTTTGTCTCTTGTTCATTTTTTTTGTCTCTTGTTCATTTTCCCATACAATGACCAATTGCAACCATTATTATGCAGTTCGAATCTTCCGTCCCATACTTGCAATGCATTAGTAAAGACCAATTATTCTGAACATTATGTCACTGGAGTGAACTTGGTCGACCAAGTTTATTCACACTTGGTCAGTGAACTTGGTCAGTTTGGTTACCTGCATGAATACTGTATAACACTGTAAAGCGTGTATTAATATGCCAATTTTATTTGAGCAGTTACAAAATGCAGTAGACTATTTGTTTTAATTTTGTCTTTTTTAATTTTTGAAATATTTTGACAATTTTTTTTAGAATTTTTTTTTTTTGGATTTTTTTTTTTAAAAAAAATGCAATTTTTTGAGAAATTTTTGGGATTTTTAAAAAAAAAATCAAAAAAAAATCAAAACAAAATGTTATTGATATTTTTACAATATCATGGTGATTTTTTTTTGTTGATTTTTTTTTAAATTTTTAAACATTTTTAAACATTTTTTGTTGTTGTAAAGTCAGATTCTCACTGCATAATAATGATAAAATTGGATGGATTTTTTCGCATGATACACAAATATATTGGTCTTGCTATGAGTTTTAAAAATATTGTGCTCGACTGCGTCTCGCACAATATTTTTTAAAACTCATAGCTCGACCAATATCTTTGTGTATCACGCTCAATCCATCCAATTTTATATCAAACTTGGGTCATGGATGCAACATGGAAACATTCATATGTTAATTAGGTCAAAGGTCACATACCAAGGTCAAACGTCATATGAGGTCAAGATGTAAAATTAGCTGCATATGTAAAGTTAATTTCATTTAAACAGGTGAAGTACAATTGCAACCAAACTCAGGATGTTTATTTTATTTTTTATATCCTGGATCCGCTAGTGGTCTAACCTCTTTCTTTCTAGATGCCTGTGGTTTGAGATCCACCTTATTTTTAATCTACCCATATAAACGGACGACCTATTTGGGACCGCTGTCCCTATTTTTGAGGACCCTCTATGGTCATACAAAAAATTGTTTTTTTTGGCCTAATGTAGATTTGACTGAAGTGGTATAGGCCCTCATCCTGGTTCAAGCTGTAGCTGTCTACATACTCCTTTGCCATTTAAGCAATCTTTAAGGTCCACATGCACAAAACAACTAAAACCTGATTTAACTGTAAACTTGGTCTAAATAAAGTATAGTCCATCTGGAAAGACCCTTTCATATTTCCTAAAAAGTCCAAAAGTAAAAGTGGATTCACCTATAGGCTTATATAACACTAACATGTATTGACCCTTACGATCCATAAATAATACAGTATGAGCTCATCTAACCATTAGAAAAGATCCTTTTGAGAGGACTATTCGTTACATACCATACATTAAACACGCTGGTGAATGATAGCTGTATACAGGTACATAAAGCAAAGGAAATAAATCTTTTTAATAAGGCGACGAAAAAAAAGAAAACCTGCTGTACAGGTCCGATTCTATCGTCTTGATGTCTTACATAATCATTATTCACAGATGTACATTATAATCGTTACTGATCTGTTATTTTAATTTTGTTCATGCCGTTGCCAACATACACCCTAGTTCTTTGCATTATAGCTAAAGATTTTATTTAGGTGGCCAGTACTTCCCGAGCTCTGCTCTGATTTGGTCAACCTACCATAGTATATTAATTGTATTGTCATTGTATGTGTCTCATTTGTGGAAAAAGAAGAAGAAAAAACTGAACTGAACCCAAATTGTTATCTTTTATTTTTTTAAATGGCAAAATGTCTACAGATTTTTGAGTTATTTTCAAGGAAAAATAACAATTAATAAAATAAATAAAGCCAAACCGACCTGAGAGGTCCGTTTGCCCGTACAACAGGGCTTCAATTTTTTCGTCCCCTAAAAACAATTGTGACGTGATCAAGCGAAATGAGTCGCATGTCAGCAGTTTTGAATTTTGATATTTGTCCATCATTTAAATGCAGGTGAAAAATAACACAGTTGGGTCCAAACCCCATTAAAATCGAACTTCTAGTTTTTAAGTTACAAACAGTTTACCAACTGAGAAAACAAAGTAAATCATAAGAATTTGTTACTTCTTTTTACCTGTAACTCAAAATCAATATTCCCGACATACGACTTATTCCGTTTGATTGCGTCAAAATTTAACATGATTACAGCCATTACTATATATGTTGTAGTAAACCCTGGATATCATTGTTTCCATTTCAGACGTTCCGATCTTCTCGTCGCCACCAGCAAACACCACAGCAAATCTTACCCACAGCGTGATCATACAGTGCAGAACGAGCGCAAGAGAAGCGCCCTCAATCAGGTGGTTCACGTCGGATTACGATGGCAACAGGGTGCAAGAGATCGGTCTCGGCAACCTGCCAACTGTTGTGCGGGGCGGGACGACGTTCGTCACGGTGGAGGGTGACTTGGAGTTCACAGAGGTTCGAGAGAAAGATGCGGGTTGGTATATGTGTGTGGCGAAGAATAGCATAGGATTCGTGGAGAGAACGGCATATCTGATGGTCAATGGTGAGTGATGATGATCTTGCAGTTGTGTTATCAAGATCTACCTAAAGTAGCTGTCATAAAATGTCAAATTATAATAGAATATTTATTGTTGGTAGGATGTTATCGATAGTTTATTTATACACTAATGATCAACGGTAATTTGGAGGAATAATGCTTTTCAGGAAGAAAAAGGATTGTACCTGGTCCGTAGGTAGAACACATTGGTCCGACATCAAACCTTTTTTCCTGACCATATATAGCCTACTTTGATAGCACAATGAGTGTTAACCCTTTGAACCCTAAGTTATTATAAGGGTTCGGTACACCCACCCTGACTTCTCCGGGGGTAAAATGCTAAATATGTTTCTGCCCTCTATCATCGGTAATATATGTTAACGATGACAGAGGGCAGTCCGCATCATGCCAATCTACTCAGACGTATAATCATTGATAATGTTATAACATAAACATCCGTTTTTATCGTAAAAATTGCAATTCATAACCGTTCTACAATGCATTACTGTCTACCTGAGAATTTTCTGCACAAGGATATTCATTCCATTTCGTGCTATTTTCGATAGTTTTCATCAGCAAATGACATCAAAACATAACATAAACCTACGGAAACAAAGTATCTAACATCGGGTAAACATCACATGATTTGAAAGTCATATGACCACTAAAAATCATGTGATCAATGTGTCACGTGTTCCAAGGCCGATTTATTGGCCTATCGGGTCACAGCGCGTTCTTAAATAGGCTGATTTTTCGGCCTTTCGGGTTCAAAGGGTTAATTCTGTTGTGAATTGAGTCATTAAAAGGCATTAGTGAAGAGTAAATATGTGATGCGATCTGTGAAAACCCGCCACATGGTGGCATTTTTCATATTGGAGATATTTATATCATAAGAAAGCTAAAACTGTGCTGATTACAGAACTGTTTCGATCATTTTTCTACGATCACTACAAAAAAAGTTATGAGTGAATGATGATTGTGATGTCACCAAAAGCTACAAAACAAGAAATCATGAAAACATGCCAAAAAAGATACATAATTCAATATAATAACATTATAAGGTTAATAATAAAAGTGACTTAAGTAAGTTTGTCAAGGTGAAATTTCATGAAAGATGATGACACAAAGTACTGGAAACTAATTTTCTTTAAAAAAATCTAAAAAAAAAAAAGAAGTTTTTTTTATTTTTATTTTTTTATTTTTTCTATTTTACCCATAATCCCTAGTTCACATTTTGCGACATCCGACGGGTTTTCTCAGATCGCATCACATATGATTGTACAGTGTATTGTTGAATGGAATAAAATGGCACATGCACAATATCTTTTCTTGAAAATTCTTCAATAATTATAGAACATTGAATGGCTTTGATAGTGATACAAGAATATATTGCACGAGCTATACAAATATTGCACAAGTCAGAGACGAGTGCAACATTTTTATAACAAGTGCAATATATTCTTGTATCACCCGAAAATAAGACATTCAATATTATTATTATTTATATAAACAGACTGTTTTGATAAAAAATGAAATCAATTAGCCCGAACTTACCTTAATCTCAGCGAGATTGAAACGCCGATCTCATGCGCATCATCTGCACATAAACTCACACACACATCTTCTGTGCCGCACACAAAATATTGGACGGCAATATTACTTGAATATTGGACGCACATCCAGGAACTTGGTGCACAATAATTTATTGTATTGTTAAAAAGCCTGATATAAATAATAATGCCCAATATTGCCTGCACTGAAATCATTTATCAATGTCATCCTTGGAGTGGGAAAATCAACTCAAGATTGAGTAATTTTATTGATGTCTTTGGGGTCAACTGTCAATATATTTTTAAATACAGTAAGTTTAGGCTCATATGCATAAGGCCAAACAAAGAAGAAAGTCTGTCTCAGAAACATATACCAAAAAAAGCTAAGTGCTGTGCAATTTTTGTTATTATTTATTTTTAGAAAATAGGCTATGAGGTATGCGATTTTTCTTCTTTTTTTTGCTCCTTTTTTTGTTGCTTATCCAAGCTTACAGAGAACTTTTTAAAACTTTAAAAAAATAAAAAAAATTAAAAAAAAAGATTAAAAAAAAAGAAAGAAGATTTTTTAGCCCCCAGCGCATAGACCTACGCGCCATAGCTCATTTCACATACCAATGCGGGCGGGCTTCTGAGACAGACCTTCTTTGTTTGGCCGAAGTTTCCACTTTGCTGATGCCAGGTTGGAAACAATTTGCCGCCATCGTCTGAACATTTTGTTTTCATCATTTTTCAAAATTGTTTTGATTACAGTTCCACCTGCCATCATCAATACCAACAGTCCGCTCGATGCCAACGAGGGCGATCTTTATCTTCTGCTAGAATGCTCAGTCATCGGTAACCCAGCACCCCAAATATCATGGCTGCTGCCCTCTGGGGCACCTGTCAGTGACGACCCTGATAAATACAACGCCCAGCCAGGGACTGGGTTCCTAGTGGTGTACACGCCCAATGTGGAGGAGCACGATGGGGATTTTACCTGTGTAGCCAGTAATTTATTAGGTAGCGTGGAGAATACCATCACTGTCATTATAAGAGGTGAGTATTGAAAGATAAAGTAGATGGTTACTATGTAGGGACTTTCAAGCTGTTTCCTAGACAGGGAACACACTCACTGTGGAGGGGGAATAATGGTGATTTTACCTGTCTAGCCAGTAATTTATTAGCGTGGAGAATACCATCACTGTCATAATAAGGGGTGAGTATTGAAACACCAAATGGAGGGTTACTGTGCAGGGACCTTCAACCAGTTTCCTAGACGGGGACACGCTCACTGTGGAGGGGGAATTATGGGGATTTTACCTGTGTAGCCAGTAATTTATAAGTATTGTGGAGGATACCCCCACTGTGATTATAAGGGGTGAGTATTGAACACCAAATAGAGGGTTACTATGCAGGGACATAAACCAGTTTCCTAGACAGGGACTATAAACCAGTTTCCTAGACAGGGACACGCTCCCTTTGGAGGGGACGTAATGGGGATTTTACCTGTGTAGCCAGTAATTTATTAGGTAGTGTGATTATATAAGAGGTGAGTATTAAAGCACCAAATAGAGGGTTACTATGTAGGGACTTTCAAGCAGTTTCCTAGACAGGGACACGCTCACTGTGGAGGGGGAATAGGGAATAATGGGGATTTTACCTGTGTAGCCAGTAATTTATTAGGTAGTGTGATTATATAAGAGGTGAGTATTAAAGCACCAAATAGAGGGTTACTATGTAGGGACTTTCAAGCAGTTTCCTAGACAGGGAACACACTCACTGTGGAGGGCATAATGGGGATTTTACTTGTGTATATGACCAATATTATAAATTGGCTTATTGGCTTGAAGTATATTAAGTACAATTCATACACTCTTATTAGTTACGGCCCAATTAGAAAGCGGATCTTAAAACAAGCGGAGTGCATTGAAAGTGTCGTGTCTAATTGCATGCGTGCATCACACTCTTTGTTTTGATTCGTTGTTCATGCAGCACAGATTTGCTGAGTTTTAATGCAGGTGTTTTAGAATTTGTTAACTTGATCTTATTCATTTACGAGTATGCATATAATTCTAAATTCTGATATGTATTGTCGCGTATAAAGTTTTTCAATACCTGCGTTGTTTTGTTTCTCGAAAAGCTGGTACTGAATTCACTTGCGTGATATGCATTGATTTTCCAATCTATCTCTCGAAACAATACATTTATTGACCTACAAATATTGTACTTTAAAGGTAGATGACCCGATCACATTTTCGTAACACAGAATTATTTCAAACATTCGGAGATTTTCATATCATATGAAAGCTCGTATTTTTCTCATACTTTATTATCATACTGAAATTTGACGGCCTAAATCGGTATAATTACGGAGAAATCGATGAAATAACGTCGAATTACTGCGAATGGTGGTAACCACCGGTATAGTTTGTTTACTACTCAATGGGTACAGTTCACAGCATCTTGTGCGTCTAAAATAAGAACCATTAGAGCTATGCAACTCAAACTTTGGAACACAGCTTTTTTAAGGATGACCTTTCATGTAGAATAGAAAACTTCAAGTTGAAAATCGGAACATCTTCCTTTAAGTCCCTTGCTTGCATTGCATAAAGAGTATTATGTGGTTATATTCCGCAGGTCCTCCTGTTCTCCGCCAAATCCTCGTAACTCATAGCGACGCATCCCTCGCCATCACCTGCATCACCAAAGGTTCCCCGCCTCCGACCATCACATGGCTACAGGGTCGATTCCAGATCTTTGGTAACTCGCTGCTAGGACATAGTATCAACGGCGAGGGCGCTCTAGTGATAACCGATTTGGATGCGGTACAGGATAATGTGTACTACTGCCAGGCCAGTAACAGTCAGGGAGTGATTACGTCAACTATACAATGTAAGTGGATTAGGCAATATACGAACGGCCGTAATTTAGCAAAACAGCGTAACTCGAAATATTGACTTTTTGAGTTACATGCATTTCTGGGGAAATCGAGGGCGCTCTTTTCATCTGTGAGAGTCTCAAAAGACCTCGACGCACCGTTTTAAAGATAGCGTAACGGATCTCAGCCTTATTTTGCAACTCTTAGCATTTCAATATGGTAAAACAGCGTAACTCGAGTTACGTGTTTCAAAATTTAGTATTTTCTTGGCAAAACAGCGTATCTCTAAGTTACGAGTCTTTTCCAAACAACTATTTTGCTACGAGATACGCGGGTTTGGCGAAAAAATAGTAACCAAAGAATTACACGTAACTTGAGTTACGCTGTTTTGCAAGATTAACTCTGCATATAATTAGATGTCGGATTGGCAAACCCGCGTATCTGGACAAAATCAGCTGTATCTTTAGTAAAAATAGTTTACTTTACTTAAGTTTTTAAAAATTAAAAAAATTAAACATAATGCACGTTTCCATTTTTAAATCAATTTCCTCTGTAAATAATAGAGAAAATACAAACACTCAAACTTTAAAGTGCTCATATCTCAAAAACGTCATTTTCGAGTTACGCTGTTTTGCCAAATTACGGCCGCGAAGGTGTTCTAAAAGTTACCATGTGCTCCCCATTTTTTACTTCATTTATTTAATTTGAGCTTTATCCAAATTGAATTGAAATTTTTAATATGGATTCAAATGTCTCTCTGTCTATATATCTGAATTCTTGTATTAGAGCATTTGACTTACTATGCCTAAAAGGCCGTCACGGCAACAGACGAGTGAAACCGAGCTATAGCAATGCTGCATGCGATACTTTTAAGTTTAAAAAAAAAATGCTGTTTAAATTTATTTTTTTTCATTCCAATATATGGTAATTTTCATCATATATAACCCTAACCCTACTACACCATACGGCAACTGTGCGGAAAAAGTGTTTCTATAACCTGGCGTGCAGGTTTTTTGGCTACAAAACGGACCCAGGCTATATAACGAGTCGAATATACTCGCCGAGTGTCGACTGGGAGCCGTGGTGTAGTGGCTAGGATCTGGACCCGGGTTCAAATCCCGGGGGGTCGTGGTGACCTTTCTGGTGAATTTTGGGTGTCGGAAAAGAAATCTGTTGCCGTGTGGTGATCTAGAGTTAGGGATTTATGCTGGTATTAAACATGACAATTTTGAGATTTCTCGCGCCTTGCATTGCCTGCAATTTTTGGGTTCGAGCTATCGTTCTTGAGTTTGTGTACGATATTCTTTTCATTGTTATTCAGCTCTTTCTCTGATTGTGTGAATACTGTAAACGTTGGACATTTTCCCGCTACATTAATGTTCGCGATTTTCGCGCTCCGAGCAGCTACCGGGAAAATAAAAACACACAAATACATTTATTTTGTGTATAAGTCTAATGTAATGAGCTTTCAAATCGTGAATTTAAAAAACAAGTGAAATGGCTGAAAATCAGCAAAGCGCGAAAATTTGATTGCCCAAAAATTACCACTTTTACAGTAGTACTTGAAACCTAAGCAGTAGTGGAGTAACTATTAACTCTCTGCAAACTGTTATGTTATATTTTCCTTAACCCTTTAAAACCGAGCGGCCACTATAGTGTCTGAACCTAAAGGTACATACACCCGAGCGGCCACTATAGTGTAATGATGTATTGTAGCTGTGTGGGGCAGCAAACTACCTGTGTGGGGTCAGTGTACAAAGGGTTAAACGTTTTTGACTACATGTTCCGGAAAGGCCATTTTAAAGATCAGACAAAGTTTACTTGCTATCTTGGCAACACAGATGATTTCAATTGTAAATTTGAAATCAACGTAATGCTGCAAGTTTTTTTCTAACCAGATATGTTTTTCTAATATTTGCATTTTAATTAATACTAACTGTAGATGCGATGTTTCAAAAAAGTATAAATACTTTTGGTACTCCCGGTAAAATAAACATTTTGTTTAATGTTCCCAGGGACTGAAAAAAGAATATCAATGCAATATAATTCAAATAATTTCAAATCAAGATGAAATGTGTGCTATGGGATACAAACTATTTTTAGCCATGAGTAGTAATTTACACGGTGTAAAATTTAAAGACAAAAAATAAAGTAATTATTCCGTTTAACCTCGTTTGTTTAACTTCTTGTTCTGCAACACAGTACCTGACACGCCACAAATGCTGAGGATTACAGCCATCACATCGACAACCATAGACCTAACGTGGAAACCACCAGAGATGAATAGTGACCTTAATATCACTGCTTATAGGTAAGGAAATACTGTTGGGAGTGGGAGCGTGGTGTAGGGAGGGCACATAGGTGTGTGACCTGTTCTACCAGACTTAAAGGCATATTATGTGAACTTTTCCAGAGAGTACCCTCTATTCATGATTTTTTTTAGAAAGTAGATTTGTAGATTTTCTTGCAGATTTACATTTCTGATCAAAAATCGTACATACATTTCAAGTTACAGAGCGGTACGATTCCTAATTACCTCAAAATCATGGTTTTAGAGTGAATTTAGAGTGAAAATATAAACTGTCGTGTTATCCCGACAGTTTATTTTCACTCTAAAACCATGATTTTGAAGTAATTAAGAATCGTATCGCCCTGTAACTTGGAATGTATGTACGATTTATGATCAGAAATGTAAATTTGCAAGAAAATCTGCTTTCAATTTTTTTTTGATGTTGAGGGCGTTCCCTGGAAAGATCACATAATATACCTTTAAACAGAACTAGGAGAAGATAAACAATTGAGAAACCAGCCAAATAGTACCTAGAAGTGGGAACGAAAGATTGCATTGTGTAAAATCCATAACTTTTGATTTTGGTAGGAATGTCCAATTTCAAAGAGGAAAGTGTCATTATACAGATAATTTTAACCTTTTTAAAGTAGAAATTGGATCCCTACCCATTTCTGCCTAATTTAGCAAGAGAGGTCACGCTGTAAAGTCTCAAAGTGTCTATAATTGGAAAAAATGTCTGTAATATTTGTGCAAAAACGAGGACACATCTCGTCCAAAATACCCCTTTTTCCTATTCTCGGGACATTTGATATGACACAATACTCATTCTATTTTCTTTTCTTCTTCGCGGACATCGCCTCTCCAAAAAATCACCCCTAATCTTTTGAAATCGTGAACATAGCTTCAAAAAACACCCCTTATTTGGGGAAATCGCGGACATAAATGTTCGCGGAATGTCCGCGGACATGGTACAGAAAACCTCCCTTTTCCGCGATTTTTGGAACGATCATGCATACCCAAAGTCAATGTTGACTGAAACCACCGGGAATTTGTGGTACTGTGAATGGGGAAGTAGCTTTTGTTTGTACACTTAATATCTTAGACAAGATTCTTAAATGTTGGACTAAAAAATGAATAGAATTATGGACTGTAGCCCAATTGGTGCAATACTGTAATCTTTTCTCCACCGTTGAGTGTGTTTTTACAGTGAGCCGGAAATTTGGATTTGGGTGGTAATATAACTGGTCCAATATATTGTCAATAATTTTGTCTATAATTCAGTCTTGCATAAGAACAACAAAGTCCATTTTTTAGGTGGGGGGTATAAGTCAATTTCAACTTGGAGTAAACAAAGGCTTAATTTGGAATTTGACGCCTTTTGATCCACACAAACTACCAGTTAAAGAAGGTAACTTTTCCCATCAAAATCTTTGTGAGGAGAAGCTTGTTTACTTGCCTGGCCATCTATGCCAAGCTGAGAATGCTTTTTGCATGGATGTTTAAAACTTTTGTACATGATTGGCTCTGTGGGGAAATACAGCACATTTATAGATCTCAGACGTGCATCCTACCAGTTTTTTTTACGCCCAAAATGAAATAACATTGAATTCTCATTCCTCCTTTGTTTTCAGATTACAGTATCTGGAGTTTGGCCAGAAGGCTTACAGCGATATAGGCAGTGATGTAATGGCGACCTCGTATAGAGTCACAGGGTTAAGATCTTATGTTGGATACCAGTTCAAGATCCAGACAGTCAACGCTTTAGGAGCTGGGATATACAGTCAGCCCACACAAGTAGTGCTGACAGCTGAAACCGGTAGGTAGAATTAACGCCCTGGGCACTACCGGCATATCTTACAGTGGTTCTGATTGGTTCATTGCAAGATATACTCATTTGAACAGCCAGTTAAAATGCAGCATGTAAAATATTTAACTCCAATCTTTATCAGGGATACAACTATTGTAAAAATGTCTATGTGTGACGAACCCTAGTGCACTATAACTAAGGCCCGGAATATAACGCAATCTCAGTATTCACGGCGTGATTCTCGCTTTTAATATCAATTCTCGCTTTCAGAAAAACGCCTGTGAATCTTGTGGTTTTCGCTCGGAATCGCGTGTTTTATGAAGAAATGTTGAAATATTCATTTTGTCATCTGAACACATCGAAATACTGATGAAATCGATCCGTGTATTGACTATTTTACGATCCAGAAATCCAAAAACACGGTTCCAAATACGTATTTGTAATAGGCAAGCGAAATTCTCACACAAGGCTAATATAATAAATGAACCTAGAAATTGGCGCAATTCCCATGCTGGCATTTAATAAATGAAGCTCGTAATTAGAGACACAGTTCAAAAGGTCAACTTAATACTACGCATACTATAATACGTGGAGGCGATGACCTGTGAATCATGCCGTAACACGCGGTTATGTATCCCAAGGTGAATTGCGCGCTGTATTTATCCTCTGATTCGATGGCACAGTTCTACTTCTACAGCGTGCTCGGCCATCGAGTTCTGAACTGAGACTTGTGCACGATGAATGACACAGCTATTAAACTCCCTGAGCTGCCGAAAAATGGTTCTGTGAGCATGTCATGTGCGATCGCGATATGAAACGATTGCAGAATAAAATAAGAATGATTTGCGCCCAGGATTTGCGATTTAAATGATAAATTTTGATGGCGATCTATGTATCAATCAGATTTCTTGTTTTTCTCTCGCCATCAACAATTTCGGTGCGTTTTTCTCGTTTTTTTAGTGAATCTGATGAAATCTCGGTATATCTCGCTTTTGCTTAAAAGTTCGTGCGTTTTTTACAAAAATGAAATGCGTTTTCTTTCCGGGGCTTAACTATAACCACTACCAAAGTGCATTAGGCTTGTCATCTGACATCACTGATGATGTTATAGAGATAATCTTGTCTCAGTGATGATCTACTATATAATCTAACTGGGCCAATGACCTCCTAGTTGAATGGTGGTGGGTAGACCAAAACAAAGGTCAATTGTTATTACGTTAAAGTTGTATAGAAATTGGGTGGAGGTTTCTCACTAAGACTAATTTGCATATTTCTATGAATCTTGTAATAGTCTTGTGACTATTATTATACTTCCTGTTTTTCCTGTATATATACCCATACTCCCCAGCAATTCATTACATTTCGATAATTATATCTCATCACAACATTACATTTTGATCTCCAAGCGAGAAGTCTCTTCGAGACAAATCATCTTTAACAATATGCGAATAAAATAATACCAAGTATCTTCAAACTCAAGCTCTTCGAGTGTATCATTTAGTAAATTATTTATGACCAGTGCCCGACCCTCGATCGCGCTTCGTCATACTCTGATTGGTGCAATAAATGATGTATCCATCTTTCTGACCAATCGGCCAGGAAAGGTTTCTGAAAATATATGTATGGTAAAAACCAATAACCGCGTGCAGTGTTGTCACTAGCCGACATTTAGTTTAGTTTAATTTTACTGACGGCGAACGGAGTAAGTGTAGGGAACGAAGTGCAGTGAATCATGGCATGGGGGGGGGGGGGGGGGGGTCCAGAGGCCTTCTTAAGGTTTTTTAAGGTTTTTTTAATGCACTTTGAGGGTTCCTGTCACATAATTTCTTGTTTTATGAGGCAGTTTAATGATTTTATCCACAGTTAATGGCAACGCCAATGCTTCTTGGATTAGTGTGTAATGTTGTTATTAATCCATTGTTATTTTGGTAATGCTGACCTAATGCTGTAGCCAGCGTTCTAAATAGCGGTAATCTGTGCACCCGAAATGACCACATTTACTGGCGGACAACCAGTCTTTCTTTGCCGATTATCCAACGGATCAGGGTTGTAGCTACGCCGGGCGGCACCGGGAGGGCCCGCCCGCCACTAGGCTAGCCCGCTCGGCGCTGGGCCCGGAATTGGGCTGAACGCCCGGCACTCTAAAAATAATTTTTTTTTTTTTTTTTTTAACAATTTGTGGAAAAAATCATTAAACTGCCTCATAAAACAAGAAATTAATGTGGCAGGAACCCTCAAAGTGCATTAAAAAAGCCTAAAAACATCCCGGCCCCTGAGCCGCGAGAATTATGTAACCAAAGTTCAACAAAATATCCTCCTTGTCTGTCTGCATTGATAAGCTCATAAATTCAGTTGAGGGACCAGTAGAACTGGAGAGCCTGCAGGTATATTTTTCAGTTTCATCCGTGAAAATATATTTATATCCCCATACTTGAAGAGTGGCTTAAAATATGTGATGCGATCTGTGAAAACTTGCCACATGGTGGCATTTTTTCATATTGGAGATATTTATATCATAAGAAGCTAAAACTGTGCAGATTACAGTTCTAACAGTTTCGATCATTTTTCTACAATCACTACCAAAAAAGTTATGAGTGAATGATGATTGTGATGTCATAAAAAGCTACAAAACAAGAAATCATGAAAACAGGCCAAAACAGATACATAATTCAATAGAATAACATTATAAGGTTAATAATAAAAGTGACTAAGTAAGTTTTTGAAGGTGAAATTTCATGAAAGATGATGACACTAAGTATTGGAATTTAATTTTCTTTGAAAAAAAAATCTATTTAAAAAAAAAAAATTGTTTGAATTTAAATTTTACCCATAATCCCTAGTTCACATTTTGCGACATCCGACGATTTTTCACAGATCGCATCACATATGATATTCTTTGATTAGGGAACAACTGAAAAAAAATGATTACCAAAATCTCCTGCTGGGGTTATCTGCTGGATAACCAATTGATTTCTCTTATTTCTAATGCTGGCTGTAGGTATACAGCGTGTATCAAAAAGAACGCAACACTTTTTGTCGAGAGCTGTACGGTCACAGTAAAAGACAAATCACTCTAAAATCTATATATTCTGTTAGGTCTACTTATTGGCTATCACATAGTCAAATTACAATGATATTGATTATTTATTCGCTGAGATATTAAAGGTATAAGTAGAGAAGTGCAAAACACGTTTTACATCGTTCGTTCTAAAAACTTGGATTTTCATGTCCGATTAGTGTTATGGGTTAACAGTTTAATAACTAGTAACCTTAATGTCAGGAATGGTTTATCTTAATTTCCTTTGTTTGAGTAAGGTGGTACATATATAAAATCAATGAATCGTGTAATCTGATAATCATTCGACCATTTGAATACGTCAGTCACCCTTTTTAAGTTCTGAACCACAGATTGCTATGATCGCCACATAATGTCTATGGTACGTTCTTTCATAAATTAAAGTTCATAATCGATGCATCTTAAAAAGATCAACATTTTGAGGGTCGAGCAGCACCATAATGTCCCATTCACAACAGACTAACAATGACTGATTCATACAAGACAATTACTACTTTCACTGGACTATTCCATTTGTTTATCTTTTGAATAATGTGCCAAACTGTTTTATTTATGACATTAACGAGAGAAAAAGAGAGAGAGGATTTGCAAACAGACTTTGTAATCTGGATTTTCAAGTTGTGTCATTAACTATCAACTAATTTAATATTGATATGATACTGTAATAGCCAGACATTTGATACCTTTAACATGACATTTTCTTCTCAGAATGGTGAGTTTGATTCCAATTATTTAAGTACAATGAGTTTATTAAAGTGTCTTGCTAATATTCATCTGACAAGAAATCAGGCATACAGGATAAACGATGTAAAACGTGTTTTGCACTTGTCTACGTGTATCGTTGATATCTTAGCGAATCAATAATCATTATCGCTGTAATTTGACTATGTGATAGCCAATAAGTACACCTAACAGAATATATACATTTCAGAGTGATTTGTGATTTGCCGTAATCGGAGAGCTCGCGACAAAAAGTGTTGCGTTTTTTTTGATACACCCTGTAGACTGAATGTTGTGATGAATATTTTCATTCTATTTTATGGTCCTCTCTCCTCAGCCCCATCGGAGCCCCTAGCCATCATGGCGGAACCCTTGGACACCGTGATAGAGGTGACGTGGTTGCAACCAGAACCACTGAATGGACATCCAGGTAAGTGTACTATAAATATATACACCGCATATCGTCCCGGGGGTGGCCAGTCAAACATAATAGTGTAGGGGTGCGTGACCAAAAAAACGTGTTAAAAGGGGTGTTTTTTGCAGTGTTAGACGCATCACGTGCGTGACGCGTTAAGGGTATCAAAAACGCAGATTTCAAGAAAAAGGGTGGCTTAAAATACCGGTCGAACATGTTTAGGGTAACTTGTTTTGTTCCCTGTTCCCCGAAGAATGTTATCCCCGTTTTTGCGATTTCTTTTGAGCGTCTCATTTCCAATTGAGAACGCATGTGTGTCACTCGTTTCTACAGGGTCATAATCACCATAGCAAACCGAGATAGCAAAGACCGTCCCCCAGACCGTCGTTTTGTAACGTTCACAATATGCGCTAGAGACTGGAGAATCCCGACAAACTGCAATGGGCTGACATTTCAGCTGATAATTTTGACAGCGGTAGAATTCTTTCCTGATGAATTTTAAAAGCAGATCTGACTGACCTGACTTACTGAATGTTTACATTGTCTAGCTACATTGTAATGCAAGATCCTCCTTGACAGCATTTAAATGTACATACAAGAAAGAACAATACCCATGAATAAATTGTTGTCTATTCATATCAACGGGCATATCTATTGCAGGCAAATAGACAAAGCTTGTTTAGGGGTCATATTCTGGCAAGAACTTGTTTAGGGGTCAAAATGTGCAAGGAAAGCGCGCTAAAAACTTGTTTAGGGGGTAATTTGCTTGCAGGGTAAAACTTGTTTAGGGGGTGTCTGGAAAAATGTGGTCACGCATTTGTACACCATTATGTTTGACTGGTCAATGACTTGGGTATTATTACAGCATGTGCATAATTTAATGAAGTCATGATTTATGCAAAAAGCTCAATTTCGCTGAAAAGTGAGTGAGGCAATTATCGAAGCAGGCTGATGATATGTGACCCAACGTGAGTAAATGAGGCGGATTGCGCCAGTAGCTAATTTGATTTAACCCTTTGAACCTGACCGCGCCAGGCAATGTGTACCGCTGACCCTGGCCATTCCGGGGGTAACGCACAAAAAAAAATTTGTGTGCAGGAAATGGATAAAACAATACTAAACTTGTTCCGAATCATCTGTAATATTATACAATCATATAAAAACAATAACAGTTTACTTGGATTGTGCTTTCAGGACAAAAATAAATAAAAATGGTGACATTTTGGACCCCAAAACCCACCCGTACACCGATACTGATACTGATACTGATACATTACCGCAAATACATGAAAATCTTATGACTTCCATCAATGCCCATTCAATGCCCGGGTCTCAAAATCATCTGAAATTCCAGAACTATCATCTAAACAAATCCTAAGCAGTATCACTATCGTCCATCATGTACAAAACGTGCCACATTTCAATGTAATTTTGATGCAAAAAGACACGAAAAAACAGCAAGCAAAATGCGCTGATAGAAACGGTAGAGCGTGTATTCCAACCATAAATCGAGATCTCGAAATTACGTCATTCAAAGTAGGCATTGATTTGACGTCATTGTTTGTGATTGATTGATTGATTGATTGATTAATTGATTAATTGATTGAATGATTAATTGATTGATTGATTGACTTCATTTAAAAAAATGTTCTTACACTGACAGTTTCAAGGCACTCTTTAAATTGACAATCAATCAATCAATTAATCATTCAATCAATCAATCAATCAATCAATCAATCAATCAATCAATCAATCAATCAATCAATCGATTAATCAATCAATCAACCAATCGATTAATCAATTAATCAATCAATCAATCAATAAATCAACCAATCAATCAATCAATCAATCACAAACAGTGACGTCAAATCAATGCCTACTTTAAATGACGTAATTTTGAGATCTCGATTTATGGTTGGAATACACGCTCTAACCGATAGAAACACTCGTCATTCATAACAACAAGCCTCTGAACTTTGACCGGCAATTTTTAGATGCGCAGTAGTCTTATCTATGTAATCAAACCCCTTTGGACATCCTACACTGAGCCTATAGTCTGTCTCATATGGTTGATTGCATACATACAGTACAGCTCGAAATAGAGTGCACGATATCAACGCACATCAGTGCAATGTCAGTGCAATGTCATTGCAATATCATTGCAATGTCATTGCAATGACATTGCAATGACAGTGCACTAATCGGATTACAATTTGCAATGTCATTGCAATGTCAGTGCAATGTCATTGCAATATCATTGCAATGTCATTGCAATATCATTGCAATGTCAGTGTACACTCTATTTCGAGCTGTACTGTACATGTAAGCCGTTACACAGTCTCACCGGGTATACGGTACACATGCGTAAGCCGGTCTGGTGGCTCGTCGGGTTCAAAGGGTTAAGAACACAAATGTGAGGCCAGGTCAAAATAAGTCAAATTTAGAACACATCTTATTTCTGATCTTTGATACATCTTGTATCTAATTTTCATTTACTCCATTGATTGCTTACAAAACTAAAAAAAATTAATTGCCCATAACTTGACAATTTGTATTTGATGTTTTGAGGCAAAGTGATTTTTAAAGATCTGTAACTTTGGTTTGGAATGTTTGGAGCTTTGACTTTGTACCAAAATGTCTCTTGCATAAGGCCAAAAAAAATAAAATTGTTATGTTGTCCTCGACCGCCCGCTCGTCATTTTAGGGCCGCTCCAATTTTATTTTTTTCAGATTTTTTTTTTTTTGTAAATCGGTTTTTTTTTCAGATTTTTTTCCCAGATTTTTTTCAGATTTTTTTTTTAACAGTTTAAATGGCATTAATATTAAATTAAGTGTTTATAACATATATGTGCGGCTCTTAGAGTGATTTTAACTTCTTGTTGGCTGAACTTTGAGCTTCTGCTGGTAAAAGAAAATTGTAAAAAAAAATTAAAAAAAGAAAAAAACCGCCCGCCCCGCCCCTCTCTGAAAGCTTGTCAAGGACAACATAACAATTTTTTTTTTTTGGCCTAAACATATTATCATGATATCAATAACTCAATATTCATATTTCCCTCATTGTGCCTCATTTACTTGCGTCGGGTCACATATATTCAGAGTGATTTTAGCACTATATATTGCATGATTCTTGATTGCCTGGGCTCATACCAAAAAGTTGCCTATCTTTAATCCCTGACACTGGCAGACCCATTGTTTGTGTGGGCCATGATTTGGGCTATTTATTTGGACTTTATGACCTGAGAGCTCCCAAATTACGTGCAGTCTCAACATATGAGAGGCAAAATAAATTTGCCAATCAATCCAGTTTTGTCATTCAAATCGTACTTTGGATATTGTATCGATTGATATTACCATGGTAACGAGAAGATACAGAGGTTTCTAGATATTATACAGAGTTAGTCAAATATTTGAAAGCCAATCACTTAGACCCCCCCCCCCCCCCCCCCCCCCCCAACAAATTTGTTGTTGTTTGTCTACGTCCGACCGGCTGTGTTTCATGGTGCCGACCGAGTTTTTTTCTTTCTTTTTTCGATTACTTTTTTAAAACAACATTTTTAGCAATTTGAATGGCCAAACTGACCGTTTTGTCCTTGATTTCGTATGATATTTTCAATGCTGGTCTTTATAACACCAACCCCCAATCCCCTGTAACATGATGTTTATTGCATGAACTTGGCACCCGCCGGGTCTTTTAAAAGGACTAAATGAAAATTGATCGCACGTGCAAGTGATGTCATTTCTATACTAAAAACGCAGTGTGAGAAAATATGACAAATCTAGTTACGGTTAATATTTGTTCCTAAAATGTTGCTCAACGGCATGAATATTAATTTCAACATAGTATAAAACAAATGTTGGGGTAGTTAGTACAGGAACAAATAGTTTAGTAATACTTTCACGTATATATTTCTAACAAAACTTCAACACAACATTCTTTCGCTTTCTGCAACAATGGTGGCGACCTACACGGTATCTGCGCGTTGCAAACTCAGTACAAAATCAGCAGTGTGAAGTTGGGTGAGAGTTAAGCAGCAATGTCGCAAACTCATGAAAAAGAGGTTTGGACTTTAATTCACAGCATTCATGCCGAATTTATATTCCCAAATACAATATCCGTATAAAAAAAAAAAAAGCGTCCCCCCCAAAAAATATTGCGTCCCCAAAAAAGAAAGAAAAACAAAATCCGATCTACCGACCCTACCCTTTGAGGACCCTCAATGGGACAAACAAGAACACCCTGTTATACAGGCCAACAGACTGCTCAGGCAGGCAGGCTTCTCGTTAGGTAAAAATATTATGGGGTCCACTGGACCAGTCAGTGGACCCCATAATCTACCAATTCTCAAAATTATGGGTCCGAGAAGAAATTATGGGGTCCAAGTCAAAAATGTAATTTGCGAATTGCGACTTCGAATCAGATACGGAGTGGTTAAACGGGGACTACAGCGCTGAAATGTCCAAAAATTGTCCGTACAAATACTGTATCGACGATGTATGCACTCAACGACGACTACGTAGGCCTACACAACGAAAACATTTGTATATAGATGAGGTGAAAACATGGACGATGGTCGAGAGTTGTACAAGGAAGACCGAGAATATTTAATATTTATTACCAAGTATACTTTGATTCGGATTGTCACGAAAACTGATATTTGTAAGCTTACACGTGCAAAATTATCTTGACACACGATTAAAAATTATTGCGTCCAGATGGACGCAATAAAGAGTCCTGTTTAAAATGTACTGCGTTTTTAGCAAAAATATTGCGTCCGCAGGTGCGAAAACGCAATGTAACGAGAAGCCTGCAGGCAGGGTCAGTTGATAGGGCAAGAGCATTTTGGTGAATGCTCAAACATTTTCAAAATTTAAATTAACCCATAAATTTTGCAACATTTCAAAAATAATCAAAATTTCAAAAACAAAATGTCCAAACTTTCATACATGAAAAGTAAAGAGAAATCTCAAATTAAAAAAATATGGGTCGATCGGTTATGTACTAATAGGGTAACAACAATGTACATGTCACGATAAATCCACCGTTTTAAAGCAAAATAGATATAGAGAAAGTGTGTCGGAGGAGGAAAGGGAGGGTAGGACGAGGAAGAAAGAGGAAAGGGAGAGAAGGAAGAGAAGAAGAGGACGGAAAAGGTACTGTTAAGCATGAAATGTTCGTGTTGATCAACATTTCGCGAGTGCAGCTGACTTCAGAAATGTTCATGCACGTGAATGTTTTGCTTTTTAAAGGCTTGATATGACTGACTACTCAACACATTCGCCGCGAATTTGTCATGCCGCGAAAAAGGCAGAAGTTGGTGATACGCAAAATTGTAATGCCGCGAGCGAACATTTCATGCTATACTGTAGATGAAGGGGGGGGGGGGGGGGGGGGGCACGGAGGATCCTATCCTTTCGGAAAAAAACTTTTGAATATCTTTTTGGTAACCCTAAATGTCAAACTATAAAGGGATGTATCTCTTTCCATAGTTTGATAGAGTGATATGGAATTATAAGTGGAATAAATGGGAGCATGCAGTTACATCAAAAAGAAATAAGGGGGGACACATGTCATCCAAAATGCGAGATTTTATTTTACATTTAACTGTTTTATTAGATTGACTGATCTATACTTCTCTTTTGAGAAATGGTCACCGCAATAAATTGTTCTTAAGGGGGCTGTAGACTCTCAGGTACAGTCTCCGTAAAACTGCCGTAACTTCTTCAATATTCATTTAATCTTTATAAACGTATACAGTTTTTTTGCACGAAAGGGTTTTCAATTAATCCAACCATGATAATGAAATTGACCATTTTGGAAAAAATTATAAAAACACGTATTTTGACCCATTTTAGGTTTGGAAAAGATAACTCAAAATATATTTTGTTAAATTTTGTCATACTAGTTTTTGTCTCGCCTGATGTAATCAGAAAGAGATGTTATCACTATTTCTGTCCAGCGTCCGCCGTCCGCCATCCGCCGTCTGCCGTGTGCTAAGAAATACCTTTGTGACGCGATATCTGGAGATCCGTAAGGCCTATCTTGATGGGACTTGGTGGAGGGAAGGGGGGGGGGGGGGGGGGGGTGCGTTCTGTTGCTGATTGATTTTTCAAGGTCATCGGGGTCATATATGCTTAAAACTTTTGTGACGCGTTGTGACGCGATATCTAGAGATCCGTAAGGCCTATCTTGATGGGACTTGATGTCAGGGAAGGGGGTGGTGTTCTTTTGCTGATTAGATTTTCAAGGTCATTGGAGGTCATTCAAGGTCATCGGGGTCAAATATGGGGTCAAATAAGATCCGTAAGGCCGATCTTGATGGGATTTGGTGGAGGGAAGGGGGTGGTGTGTTCTTTTTGCTGATTACATTTTCAAGGTCATCGGAGGTCATTCAAGGTCACCGGGGTTCAAATATGGGGTCAAATAGATCAGTAAGGCCTATCTTGATGGGATTTGGTGGAGGGAAGGGGGTGGTGTGTTCTTTTTGCTGATTACATTTTCAAGGTCATCAGAGGTCATCGGAGTCAAATATGGGGTCAAATAGATCAGTAAGGCCTATATTGATGAGATTTGGTGGAGGGAAGGGGACTTGTGTGTTCTTTTTGCTGAATAAATTTTCAAGGTCATCAGAGGTCATTCAAGGTCATCAGGGGTCAAATAAGATCCGTAAGGCCTATCTGGATTGGATTTGGTGGAGGGAAGGGGGTGGTGTATTCTTTTTGCTGATTAAATTTTCAAGGTCATTGGAGGTCATTCAAGGTCATCTGGAGTCAAATAAGATCCGTAAGGCCTATTTTGATGGGATTTGGTGGACGGAAGAGGGATGGTGTGTTCTTTTTGTTGATTAATTTTTCGGGGTCATCGGGGGTCAAATATGGGGTCAAATAGATCAGTAAGGCCTATCTTGATGGGATTTGGTGGAGGGAAGGGGGTGGTGTGTTCTTTTTGCTGATTAATTTTTCGGGGTCATCGGGGGTCAAATAGATCAGTAAGGCCTATATTGATGAGATGGTGTGTTCTTTTTGTTGATTAATTTTTCTGGGTCATCGGGGGTCAAATAGATCAGTAAGGCCTATATTGATGAGATTTGGTGGAGGGAAGGGGAGTGGTGTGTTCTTTTTGCTGAATAAATTTTCAAGGTCATCAGAGGTCATTCAAGGTCATCAGGGTCAAATAAGATCCGTAAGGCCTATCTTGATTGGATTTGGTGGAGGGAAGGGGGTGGTGTATTCTTTTTGCTGATTAAATTTTCAAGGCCATCGGAGGTCATCTGGGGTCAAATAAGATCCGTAAGGCCTATCTTGATGGGAATTGATGTCAGGGAAGGGGGTGGGATATTCTTTTGCTGATTAGATTTTCAAGGTCATTGGAGGTCATTCAAGGTCATCGGGGTCAAATATGGGGTCAAATAAGATCCGTAAGGCCGATCTTGATGGGATTTGGTGGAGGGAAGGGGGTGGTATGTTCTTTTTGCTGATTAAATTTTCAAGGTCATTCAAGGTCACCGCGGGTCAAATATGGGGTCAAATAGATCAGTAAGGCCTATGTTGATGGGATTTGGTGGAGGGAAGGGGGTGGTGTGTTCTTTTTGCTGATTAAATTTTCGGGGTCATCGGGGGTCAAATATGGGGTCAAATAGATCAGAAGGCCTATATTGATGAGATTTGGTGGAGGGGAGGGGAGTGGTGTGTTCTTTTTGCTGAATAAATTTTCAAGGTCATCAGAGGTCATTCAAGGTCATCAGGGGTCAAATAAGATCCGTAAGGCCTATCTTGATTGGATTTGGTGGAGGGAAGGGGGTGGTGTATTCTTTTTGCTGATTAAATTTTCAAGGTCATTGGAGGTCATTCAAGGTCATCTGGGTCAAATAAGATCCGTAAGGCCTATCTTGATGGGATTTGGTGGACGGAAGAGGGATGGTGTGTTCTTTTTGTTGATTAATTTTTCGGGGTCAAATATGGGGTCAAATAGATCAGTAAGGCCTATCTACCTAGTCTTGAAGTTCTTAATAAACTTAAATGGTTACCACTTGATAATAGACAAACATACAACTGTAATATTTTGTCTTATAAAATACTCAATGATATACTGCACCATCACATTTAAACGATTTACTTTTGTATAATGATGTAATTAATTACAATTTACGCAGAAGTAAGTATAATGCTATTATTCCTAAACCTAAAACAAATTATAAAAAACGCAGTTTTTCTTATAGGGGTGCCATTGAATGGAACAAACTTGACAAAAATATTCAAGTCTCCCCCAATATTAGTATATTTATCAACCGTCTTAAACGAATGTGTCAGTTGTAATTATCGGTATCTTAAAATTCAATTTTGTAATTTTGTTTTATTATTATTACACTGTATAACAGTGGTTCCCAACCTATGGGGCGCGACCCCAAGTGGGGTCGGGACGCACTTTTTGTGGGGTCGCGGACTATCCTAATTTAACAAAAATAAAATGCTATGTTTTCATGAAAAGTGTAATAGTTATATAACAAATATATTGGCTAATAACCCAATGTAACTTATCGCCTCATTCCAATCGATCTGCACAGAGATGACGGAGAATTATTGCATGATCATTGACCTAATTTACAGCAGCTGTGCGTGCATACTTCTCACGGGGTTGACCAGAAGGGCGTGCCTAATTACACCGATTCGTTTCTTATTACCCAAATTTTAAAGTTGTTACGTTTTGTGAAGAAACAGTGGCGTAACCAGCGGACGTCGTGGCGGTTGAGATTGGCACTGTCGGTTCATTTGACAAGACAAGAGGAATCCCCGGAGGAATCATGGAATTATGATGGTCATACACAGATGAAATTTTCAAAATGCAATATTCTTTGGTACCGTACAAGCTTGTTTAGAGCCAAAATGTACCTCAATCGTGCCAAAAATAAGTGTAAAGTCGAAAATGTTCGTGCGCTGCGCGCGCATTTCTTTACTCAGAACAATGTTCGGTTGACCTTCAGTTCTTGCCCCCCCCAATATCAAATCAATAATCTAGTTACGCCACTGTGCATATAGATGGCCGGCGCATCACATCACGCGAACGACCTTACCAGGACAAATTAATTGAGCTAGGTTTCTACTATGTGGCCCCCACATGTGATTTTGTTCTGTGAGGGGTCGCGCTCTGATGCTGGTTTCTGGAATGGGGTCACCACCAGAAAAAGGTTGGGAACCACTGCTGTATAAGATTCAAGAAATATGTTATGTAATTTTAGAGTTATCACGGCCTCAGTGAAAAACAGCTGTTAAGTTGACCTATGTATCGTGGATAAATAAAGATTATGTATGTATGTATGTATCTTGATGGGATTTGGTGGAGGAAAGGGGGTTGTGTTTTTTTTGTTGTTGATTCATTTTTCGGGGTCATCAGGGGTCAAACAGATCAGTAAGGCCTATATTTATGAGATCTGGTGGAGGGAAGGGGAGAGGTGTGTTCTTTTTGCTGAATAAATTTTCAAGGTCATCCCAGAGGTCATTCAAGGTCATCGGGGGTCAAATAAGATCTGTAAGGCCTATCTTGATTGGATTTTGGTGGAGGGAAGGGGGGTGGTGTATTCTTTTTGCTGATTAAATTGTCAAGGTCATCAGAGGTCATCGGAGGTCATCTGGGGTCAAATAAAATCCGTAAGGCCTATCTTGATGGGATTTGGTGGACGGAAGAGGGATGGTGTGTTCTTTTTGTTGATTAATTTTTCAAGGTCATCAGAGGTCATCTGGGGTCAAATAAGAACCGTAAGGCCTATCGTGATGGGATTTGGTGGACGGAAGAGGGATGGTGTTTTTTTTTGCTGATTAATTTTTTAAGGTCATCTGGGGTCAAATAAGATCCGTAAGGCCTATCTTGATGTGATTTGGTGTAGGGAAGGCGGTTGGTGTGTTCTTTTAGCTGATTAAATTTTTCAAGGTCATCAGAGGTCATTCAAGGTCAAATAAGATCCGTAAGGCCTCTCTTGACGTGATTTGGTGGAAGGAAGCTGGATGGTGTGTTCTTTTTGCTGATTAATTTTTCGAGGTCATTCAAGGTCATCTGGGGTCAAATAAGATCCGTAAGGCCTATCTTGATTATATTTGGTGGAGAGAAGGGGTGTGGCGTGTTCTTTTTGCTGATTAATTTTTCAAGGTCATCTGGGGTCAAATAAGATCCGTAAGGCCTATGTTGATGGGATTTGGTGGAGGGAAGGGGGATGGTGTGTTCTTTTTGCTGATTAAATTCAAGTCACTTTTGATGAACAGGCGAGATGCGCCGTAAAAAAAAAGAAGCTCCTGGGGAATGTTATCAGGATTATCATGAAACTAGTATGACAAAATTTAACAAAATATATTTTGAGTTGTCGTTTCCAAACCTAAAATGGGTAAAAAAACGTGTTTTTTATAATTTTTTTCCAAAATGGTCATTTTCATTATCATGGTTGGATTAATTGAACCCTTTCGTGCAAAAAACTATACGTTTATGAAGGTTAAATGAATATTGAAGAAATTACGGCAGTTTTACGGAGGCTGTACCTGAGAGTCCACAGCCCCCTTAAGGAAGACATTTCTTTTCATCAATCTTTTATGTTTAATTTTCTCAAAATCTTCAATGGAATGTTGCCAACATATAAGTCCCCTTTGTGATGTGACTGGTCACATCAGTTTTGATAAGGTAACATAGAGTATCACAGTTGTTCATTGAATGTTGTACAATTTGACAGTCTTCCAATCAGCAACAGCTACAATTCCAACTGATGAGAATCCTATGCCACCAGGATCGCACAATCCCTTTGTTAGGCAAGCTACTAACATGCCTGTGGTACACCAGTACTGCTCTATTACACCGGTGTTGAGGAGTACAAACCCAGACTTTCTGTGTGGTTCACTCCTCACAGTCAACAGACAATCAGTTTGCTCATCATAGCAGATTCCTTTCACCCATGGGATATCAATGCTGAGGGTTTCCTGTCCAGACTGAATATCCATCACGCTCACCTTACCACTCTTCCAGTCACTCATTGCGATATGTGTGTCTTGGATGAGAGTGATGAAGACTGGTGGGATTTTTGTCTTGATTGTCCTCACAATATTACCAGTAGGATCATGTTCTGTTATGACGGATCTTGCAGTGTCTCCTACTTGGATTCTGCCATTAGATGTGGTTGTCACAGACCGTACATGCAATGCTGTACCAGATTCGCCTGCAGTGGTGATAATGTCCTTCGAGTATTTACCGTCAGGAGTGTACACTTCAATACATGTACTTCTTGCCACCAGGAATCTACCATCAGAGCAGATAGCCACATCTGTTGGCACATTTGGGTCTGATGATCTCAGATTCAGTATGCGGCTCTTCTTATATTGGCCATTTGATGCTTTGCGATAAATCATCAGTTTCTTCCCAGCAAAGTCACACACAGCAAGCACCAATCCATCTGCGGAGCATGCAATATTTTGTGCCAACTCAAACCTATCCAGGATCTGGATTGATTCAAGTTGCCTCGCTACCACAACATGACCTAATGTTAGATCAGGTACAATGTCTTCCTGAAATTGAGCAGCAGCATATGGTGACGTTGTACGGATCCGAGACACACATCCCACCAACCTTAGTCTCTTCATTTTTTCAACGAGAGATGCGTGTTGCGTAACATATTCATAGTCTGGTATGTTCTCAAGGGCATTTGCAGCATCTCTATGATAACTCTCAGCCGACTGGATATTTTCCTTGACTACCACCCTTTGCTGTCGCAAAGTGGTCATTTTTTTCTCACTGGCTTGATTAATTTCAAATTTTAGACTCTGACTCTGCTCAAGTACTTTATTAATATAGGCTTCCACGCAGTCATCAATTTTCTTTTCTGCCTCAGCCCGTGATTGGCGCTCTAGATCCACTTGTGATCGGATTTCCCGCTTTATATCTTTTGCATTTCGGATATAGCGACCCGTTTCCTTAATGGAGGACCGCAACTCAACTTTTTGTTGACTGTACTTTTCTTTCACGCCATCAATGTTATGTCCAGTACCTTTGTGTTTCTGAACCATGCACAATTGGCAAGTTAACACATTGCAGGTGGTACAATAAAGGCGCATCTTCTCATCCTCATGAACTGGGCATGTGCTACCCCTCAGGCTTTGTCTATCAGCAATCTTCCGATGATTATCTGCCAGGGTACGCAACCTGAAATTGGTCAGGAAGGAGGTCACACCGTATTTTGGAATGCTGAAAGTCTTTCTGCATTCTGGGCATTTTTTATCACACTTCCCCGCATCCATTTTCCTGAGACACACCACGCAGCACACATGGCCACACGCAGGCAATATCTTAGGTGTGTTTGGGTCCATGAATAGTTTGAAACATATTGGACACGTGAGTTCATCTTCAGCAGCGCGAATGTATGATGTGGCCATTGTGAGAAGCTAGTGGTTCACTTATGATCAACCGTAGGAAAATAACAAAAAATGTCAATCTTTACTATAGACTGCGTGGGTTTTATATGTCTAGCTAGAACATAACACCAACAAATATATTTATCAATATGTGTTTAAGAAGTTCAAGCAGTAGTCTTGTTGTATGCATGAAATATTATATTAATCATATAATCTTTAATCACATGGGGATTGTCCTTTAGGGTCCTAACAGTACAGTAATATTTATGTCTGACTTGTGCACCAAATATAGTCCCAATTATTGGCATCCTGTGTGACTCAAGTCACTTGTCAATAATGCATTATACATTAGGCCCCCCTAAAAAAGGGTTTTGTTGCCCTCAGCGACCGACCGTAAAATTTGAAAAAGACTGGTCGCAATTGTTTTTAAAAAAGAAATTGAAACTCACCGTTATTAGCATGAAGCTTAACTTTATTGGAAGAATTTATCTTCAAATGTTAATTCAAAGGTTTAAACAGCAGAAAAACGTGTCTATCAAAACAAAGACCCCCGGCCGTTGACGAACTCGATATTGCTCACTTATAAAAATCTAGGGTCTAAAAAAATGCATAAATATGCTCTTCTCAAACGTAAACATGATGTGGTACATATTTTAGGCCAACTCCGCTGCATGTTTTAACGGCGAGTTGGTGCATTGATATTAATAAAATATCACAACATTGAATATTTAATGAATGCATGATATACAAGATTTTTTACTAGAAGTCATATTTTTAATATATAACATATTTATTTTCAATAGAATTAATGCACAAAATTATATTTAATAGTATTAACTTTTATTTTTTATTAGAAATCGAGCTCCGTTACACGGTTTATTAGGATAGTGTCACGAGATATAAATGTGTTGGTGTCATAGACCTGATGGGGAAGTCCTCTTTTGGTCTATACACTAGGGTGTTCGACATTTGATCGGAAGGTCCCGGGTTCAATTCCCGGCTGGTGCTCCGAAATGTTGCTGGTATATCTCATGAATTATATATGTTTAGGGCGGTACGTGACAATAGCATACACAACACCCGTTTTAATCTGTTGTAGCGGCTGGTTGATGAATTGATATGTGCACATGGTGTTATATGTTTATGTTAAACAGGCCTCGAAATAAGAAAAAAAATCAAAGGGTCCTCTGGGCCCTTTCCTTTGAAATTCCAAGGGTCCTCACTAATTTTGAAGGGTCCAAAAATAAATATGAAATTTGCATAATTTGGCTGCTTTTTTATTTCATATAACAACATAAAAGGCATGAGTATCATCAGGGATGATGCTTTTTAGGGGTCCATCAAATTTGCGTCATACACCATGATATCAAAAAAATACCTACTTTTGGGACATTTCTATCATCAAAATAACATTTCTGGGGCTCAACAGCAATATTTTGAGTGGTACCAACATAACAAATTAAAAGCTGGCTTTGAAATATGGCAATATAGAGAAGAAATCACGATCTGACTCATGGGAGACGGGCTGTCCGTACCGAAATTTTGCCAGAAATTCGAGCATGTTCTGGAAATAATGCGCTGAAATTGGTGGCAAATGTCCTATTTGTTTACATTTTCTTTCAAGATGAATTAAACTACTATATCTGCATTTGGTCCATACTTTGTGAAAGTTTCTTTAAACCAATTTTATTCCCGATTTTATTATGTCCAAAGGCTTTTTGTTGGACCCCCTAGGTTAGCTTAAAATTGTCCATTACAACTGGCATGATTGGAACGGGCCCTGCGGACCCGTACGAGAGAAATATCACGGGTCCTCACCAACTTTTGAGGGCTTTTGACCCGAAGGCCCGCCTTATTTCGAGGCCTGATGTTAAAGCTTGTTGATGCATTGATATTTGAACTATCGCCTGACATTTTGGCAAATATGAGTAGAGAAATTGATAGAAAAGTATGATGTGTTTGACGGGAAACAAGGGTGTGTAAAAGATGTTCAAGTGAAACTAGAAGTAGAAAAGAATGTGGAACCAAAATTCTTCAAGCCAAGACCGCTACCATTTGCTCTCAAAGATAAGGTAGCAAACGAGCTGAATAGAAAAAAGTTTGGAAAAAGTTGACTACAGTGATTTTGCAGCTCCTATAGTCCCTGTGAGAAAGCCGTCAGGCGATGTTAGGATTTGTGGAGATTACAAAGTCACTGTAAACCCAATTCTAAAAGTGAAAGAACATCCCTTGCCAACTCCCCAAGAACTCTTGTTAAAACTAAATGGAGGTGAAAAATTCTCTAAATTAGATTTAACAAATGCCTACCAACAGGTAGAGCTAGAGGAAAATTCAAGACAATATGTGTGCATAAACACACATTTGGGATTATTTCGATATACAAGACTACCATTTGGAATTCCAAGTGCTACTGCTATATTCCAAGACATTATGGAAAAGATTTTGTCAGGTATAGATGGTGTTGCATTGTATGTCGATGATATTATTGTGACTGGTACAAATGATGAGGATCATATGAGAAACCTAGAGAGTGTGTTACAGAGATTGAGTGAGTGGGGTGTAAAGTTGAAGAAATCAAAGTGTGTATTCCTTGACAAATGTGTGGAATACTTGGGATTCAAAGTAGATAAAGTAGGAATCCATCCCACTCAAGCTAAAGTAAAAGCCATTCTGAATGCGCCTGAGCCGACGAATGTACATGAGTTACACTAGCTATGCGGGGGGATTTCGTACTATAGGAAATTTATTCCAAACCTACAATCGCGGCCATAATTAGTTGGAACATCCATGTAATAATGACCCTTTCGTGCGTTCCCGTTTGCGCAAAACGTGCACTATCAAAACATTGCTGTCTTTGACGGAAGGCTTAAAGCCTTTCCTAAACTATAATAACTCCCCCCTCCCCACTGGGCAATGTTGGCCCTTCCCAGTATCCCGTAACCCAAAAATCATGTTTCAACATTGATCCAGGGGGAGAGGGGGAGTTTTTAAACACACGTATAAAAGTGTTCCAACAATATTGGCCGAGATTGTCTCCTCGAGTGACAAATGTAAAGTTTTCGATTAGTTTAAATCATTGTATTTTCGTAACGGCTAATTCGATTTTATTGATACTTGGAGATCATTTTGCCTACATACCATAGATAAAAGTGAATGACAAAATTTGATCTTTTCATTAACGGTTTTAGGGAACGGTCACTTTTAATTAGATATAAGGTCTATTTCTGGTGTATTTTTGTTCATAAAATGGTCACATGGATTAACTTTATGTCCAGAACTATTTAACAGATCGCTGTAAAATTAGCAGAATGTGATAATAGTATTATACCCACTGTTCATACTATTAATTTAAACATTTGTGTTTAATTTATTTGGAGAAACGGTCACATTTGAATTGGAATTAGATAGTTTAGGTCTAATGTCAAATTGGAAAGTTGTGATTATCTATATGAATTTGTTCTATTTTTTCAACAAACTTCACGCAATTTTAACAATCAACTTATTTATTGTTTTAAATAAATAAATAAATAAATAAATAAATAAATAAATAAATAAATAAATAAATAAATAAATAAATAAATAAATAAATAAATAAATAAATAAATAAATAAATAAATAAACAAACAAATAACAAATAAACCTAATTGTACATATTCATGTAGCTCTATTTAACACTTTCCACACGGCAGTCGTCTGTAGACGACATTCCAAATTTTCACAAAATGTTTAAAATTGCAGACTAATCATAACATGTTCTATAACTTATACACCAACGCTCTTAGTCCCCTCCCCAACATAGAAGTTGATATCAAGCATGTGAAAATCATAGTCGGTAGACTAATAAATACACCCCCCCCCCCCCCCCCCCCCCCCCGCCCCATCCCAACCTTTACATATAGATACATATTAAGCGTCGCTCGCAGTGAAATGATATGCAATCTCGTGTCAACAAATCATAGATATAACAGGTTACAATGTAATTCTGGAACTGTGTGTGCATGTCGAGGCTATATTCACAGTATGCCAGCACAATACACGCAAAATCAATTGACGCGACAGTATGCCACGATAAGTAAAAGAAAAGTAGATCAAAGACTTTTATCTGAAAATGATGGCATACTGTTGAAACTCGACATTCCCGTAATATTTTGAACTCCTGATTGAAAATATCCCATGGATTACTGTTATGGTCTATCCAAATACGTTGTGAAATTGAACTATATACAGTGCATTAACAATAACGACTGACCATTAACCCGGGAGCACCGCAACACTTTTAAGTTTTCAAAACTGAATTTTTGCTATTTTAGGTTGCTAATGATTTTTGAAGACTTTATAACCCCTAGTATCACCCCTCTGCTGGATACCTATCAAAATATTCACACAGCTCATTTTACAGGGGGGTCAAAGTTTGGTTTTGTACAGGGAAGTATAGGGAGAGCTGAACTTGTTTTAAACCTGGGGTGCATTTCTTTGTTGAAAGGTGTATCATGATACATTTGGTATTAAATGATAGCTGTATATCAGTATTATTTTTCCCCATGTTTAAACCAGCATTTTTTATAGCTTATATGATGTAAGAAATCAATTTAAATACTTAATTATAGGGCGCCCTCACTTGACCTGTCACAAAATATATTAAATGTATGGAATGCCATTAGTGTAGTAACTCAATTATCAGTGTTTATCATCTATAAACCATGTGTTCTCTTTGATAAATATGTATTATGATAAGTAAATATGGCTTATGGAGAAATAAAAAGTTGAATCAATGTTTTTTCGACCAATAGAGATGGTTTATCATATGTAAAAAATGTGCATTGACTAAATACATGAATGGCTTGCCATATTCAAGCATGTTGTATGGATATAATAAATAGTCCATCTCAGATCAGAGTCCAAAAGTAAAATGCTGTTATAAATGGGCATTGCAAAAGTGATTTTGTATGCTTAATATTATTTTAAATACCAATAGTTTATAGAATATGCCACCAAATTTGCTCACCGGGGGTGCCACTCCTCATGCCAAGGGGTCCCATTTAGTCATGGTTAATTAAGACTGTCCAATATCAATTTCTTTTTTTTAATTGTGTTTTCATTACATGTTTTTACACATATTAAGAGTCATTTTCTCATTTAATAAAATTGAATGCCAATAGTTGATATGATCTGCCAAATGTAGGCCTACTTCCCCCGGGGGTACCACTACAAAGCGGGGTCTATTCAATAACAGGTTAGATGATTGGTGTTTTCATACATTGGTGTTTTCATACATGATTTGTATCACATACATGTATGAGAGTCAGTATTTCCCACTGAATGCCATAAGAACATAACATGTGCCAAATATGATCCCTCAGGGGTGCCACTCCTCCTGAGAGGGGGGTTATATTTACTGGGTTTCAGTGCCCCCCTACCAAAAAAGGTACATTTTAAAGTTTTAAATGTTTTCGTTACATGTGTTTACACACATCGAACGTTATTTCCACGTTTAATACAACTTTGAAGGCTAATAGTATAAATATTATCTGCCAAATGTACTTCCCCGGGGGTACCACTTTCGAGCGGGGTCTATTCAATAACGTGTTTTCATTTTCATACATTGGTATTTTCATACATTATTTCAGACATATTATATTTACACATAAATGATAGTCATATGCTATTCTGAATGCCATAGAACATAAAATGTGCCAAATATGCTTCCTCCGGGGTGTCACTCCTTTTAGAGGGGTTATATAAACTAACTGTTAAGCTTAAGACAGTTCAATTTCAATTTATTTGTTTTTTATTTTATTTTAATTTTCCTTTTTTTCACAAAATATTAAGAATCATACGAATTTGAATGCCAATAGTTGACATTAATCTGACAATTGTCCAATTTCAATGATCTTGGTATATAATTATCCTGAATGCCATTGCCATTAGTACATAAAATGTAATGTTCCATTTTTCTCCTGGAGGGTACCACTCTCAAGAGCAGTCCTAAGGGACCGTTCATTATTTCGCCCGCCGGATTCGAACGATAAAAATCCAACAGCTTCCGAGGCTTCATCCCCTTGACCCCCACAAAAATGTAATTTATTTAATCATGAAAGTTTATTCAAATTATGCGATGTATTTAAACCTTCAAATATTCATTTAACATTGGGATTCATGGGATTATGACAGTCAAATTAGTACAAATATAAAAGCTGTTCGAGCCGTCAATGCGCGCATGTGCCTACAAAATTAAGTTTATTGTTTTAGAAAATCGTTTAGAGCAAAAATATATCTCAATCATGGCAAATTTAAGTGTAAACGTGCACTGTTATCATGTGAAAGATGATGATCCTTTACCTAAGTGGATTTAGATATGTGCAAGCTTTTGAATTTGTCCCTCTCCTGTACATGTTTTAAGCAGGTTGTGTGAAATATAAATGATGAAAGATATTACTTACTACGACATTCTGTGCTCCATGCTCTTTCCACTTAGTAAGATAATTTATACATGTAATATCGAAGATATTCTCAGACTTAAGGATTTGTAAATCATTGTGTATGTGTATGTCATGTTATCTTCTTGTTATCATTAAAATATGAGAAAGAGTATGGTAAATCAGTGGGACACTGGGTAAATACAGGTAATTCTAAAAAATATGGGATTTCACTTTGTCCTGCACTACATGTACATGGTGTGCAGATATAATAAACATCACAGAAAATAATGTGAGTTGTCGCAACGGTTATTATAAATATTATTTCACATGGCACAATATCTCTTATTTGTCAAGGAAAAAGAATGGTTAAACAAAAATAAAATACCAACATTCTTATAACATTTATATGGATCAATCGATGTAAGGCAAAACTTAAACAAAATATGGAAATATCATGAAATGAAACACATTTGATACAATTTTCTAAGCATATGAGGAGTAGAGACTCATGATATGAATATCTTAGGTTAATTATTTCTTTCATTCCATATAGACATGTAAGAGGCAATGCGAATATGCAAAATACTGCATTTTAAGGACTGTTTTTAACGAATAAATTAAAAACAATTTATCTTACATGAAAAAAGTTGTTAGATAGGAGTTCCTTGTCTGATTTCCTTTAATTTGAATCCCATATTTACATACTTTCGTCGAGGTTCCGAGGTTCCCCCCCCCCCACCCCCCCACTGAATTCCTTGTAGGGGGGTATGTGTGAAACTTTTGTGGGGGTTTCCCGGAAACTGGTAAAACTACTTATTATGGGCTACCAAGTTACATGGTGCAACCGAAAATAGCATGAAGTAAGTGTCTCGGTGCTCCCGGGTTAATGCTCCTGATATCAAGAGAGCGTTTATTGGACAGTTTTGGGGGGTATTTGAGGGGTTAAGACTCATGATAGGAAGATCTTAAGTGAATTTTTTCTGTCATTCCAAGATAGATATGTCATGGGCAACATATGTTCAAGAATTTTTGCAAAATTTAATGGCTTTGTTACATTGTAAAATGTGGTTGTCTTCTTTTAAGTCAAATTGTGTTGCCGAATATGCAAAATACTGCATTTTAAGTACTGTTTTTTGCAAATAAATTGAAAATGGTTGATCATACATAAATAAAGTGTCTAGATATGAATTCCTTGTTTGATTATCTTTCATTTGAACCCCATATTGACATACTTTCGACAAAGTAAAAGTTTGACCCCCCCGGAGGGGGGGTCTGTGTGAAACTTTTGGGGGTATCCCCGAAATTGGTCAAACAACTTATTATGGGCTACCAAGTTACATGGTGCAACCAAAAATAGCATGAAGTATAACAAAAAGTGTTGCGGTGCTCCCGGGTTACATATCGATTATGGCTATAATTGTCATGATATCTTTTAAAACGCTGTTCCGTGGTATGGTCTCATCCGTGGTGAAGTGGTTAAGAGCGCTGTTGTTGTTGCGTTGCTTTCATGCTTTCAAACCAAATGTTGTAAGTTCGAGCCTGGCACCGGACTATGTTTTGAATATTTTTTTTAGGAGTAATTCTGTTATACCCTTCACAGAGGCATTCATAGTGCATGATTTTTAAGAACGACGCATACTACCAATGTTGGTGTGTAGGGTATAACAGAATTATGCCTTTTTTTATAATAATGTCCAATTCCCCCGTAGACTTTTAAAAATACCATATAACAATTAATTTAACTTGTTGGCGATAGCGCCCCTTCCCCTTCCTTGTTATGTTATCCATTTTGAATGACGCAGGAGTCGCGTAAGCGACGAGAATGTGTTCCAGCATGTTTAGCTGTTGGTATATGTGATCGAGAAACCATTTAAATTCAAATTTGCATTTAGTATGCCAAATATACCTCTGTAATTAAAAGTGACCTATCCCTAACAGTAAGTTGAGGCATGACCTTTTTAAGTAGTTGGCCACGTGACCAATAACATAACCTATCTATCCTTCAAATCTGGTAAAGAAAGCTTTATTGAATCAAAAGTTATGCTCAAAACCCTTAAAACAGATGATTTTTTTTAACAGATGATTCAGACAATCGCGGCCATAATTAGTTGGAACATCCATGTAATAATGACCCTTTCGTGCGTTCCCGTTTGCGCAAAACGTGCACTATCAAAACATTGCTGTCTTTGACGGAAGGCTTAAAGCCTTTCCTAAACTATAATAACTCCCCCCTCCCCACTGGGCAATGTTGGCCCTTCCCAGTATCCCGTAACCCAAAAATCATGTTTCAACATTGATCCAGGGGGAGAGGGGGAGTTTTTAAACACACGTATAAAAGTGTTCCAACAATATTGGCCGAGATTGTAGCTACGATCATGCACCCTCTGAAAGAGCTCAAGGGTGATGTAGAATTCAAATGGAGTGATGAGTGTCGAGATGCATTTCGCAAGGTCAAAGAACTTTTAAGTTCTGCTGATGTTTTGGTTCATTATGACCAAAAAAAGAAATTGACAATGGCAGTTTATGCTTCTCCCTATGGTGTTGCTGCTGTAATATCACATGGGGATAGTAACAAAACTGAACGACCCATTGCATATGCATCACGAACACTTTCTAAAGCTGAGAAAAACTATTCTCAACTAGAAAGAGAAGCGCTAGCAATCATTTTTGGACTGAGAAAATTCCATCAATATTTGTATGCTCGCAAGTTTACACTTTGGACAGATAACAAGCCAATATCATTAATCCTGGGCTCAAAAAAGGGATTACCAGTACTAGCAGCTTCTAGAATACAAAGATGGGCAGTAATATTAAGTGGATACACCTATGAGATCAGACATAGGCCAGCAGAGAAAAACTGCAATGTAGATTTTCTATCTAGACTGCCACTGGTTGAAAACAAACATTCAACAAAAAGTGAAAGTGAAAGTGTTGATGCATTTTGGACGAACGAGGGTACCAAAACCAACAAAAGTCAGATTGAATGCATGCAAATCACCAAAAAGCAACTCAAATCTGCAACACAGAAAGACAAGATTCTATCACGGGTTATACATTATGTACAATACGGGTGGCCAGAACAAGAATTAGATAGACAGTTCAAACAATTTGTGAGAAAAAAGAATGAGCTGACTATCAAACAAGGGTGTCTGCTATGGGGACTTAGGGTTGTAATTCCACAACAATTACAAGCTTCAATCCTCTCGGAATTACATCAGCAGCATCCGGTATTGTCAAGATGAAATCCTTGGCAAGGATGCATGTATATTGGCCAAATGTTGATGTTGATATTGAGCAAACTGTAAGTAACTGTACTAGTTGTCAACAACAATCTGATCCAAGCAAAGCAAACCATAATCCATGGGTTTGGCCAAACCATGCTGGTGCCAGAATTCATGTAGACTTTGCCGGTCCTTTTGAAGGGAAAATGTATTTTATTGTGATAGATGCACATTCAAAATGGGCAGATGTGGTTCCTATGAAAAAGACAACCACTCAAGTAACAGTTCGGGCACTTAGAAAGATTTTTGCGGATTGGGGGATTCCTGAGCAATATTAGTCAGTGACAATGGCCCACAATTCATAAGTGAGGAATTTGAAATTTTCATGAGAAAGAATAGCATTGAACATATCAAAAGCTCACCCAGACATCCCGCCTCAAATGGGGAGGCAGAAGCATTTGTAAAGATATTCAAATCTGCTATGAAAAGAATGAGAAATGAATCTGGGGACATGTATCAGAAACTAGCACGTTTTCTGTTATCATACCGTACTACGCCTCACACAACAACAAAAGAAACCCCAGCAAAATTGTTTCGAGGAAGTTTTTCGGCGTTTTTCAATGTTTTATACCATATCATATTGTTGATGTTTTTATCTATAATGTGCAATATTCTCTTTTATATTAATTAATAAGTTCCTTATCTTGTTTTTCAATGTTTTTATCATGTAAATTTCATGCAATTTGGCCTTAGGGCCACGACTGTGAAATGTTAATAAAATCAATTCAATTCAAAGAACTCAGAACCAGACTGACTTCTCTCAAACCTGATTTGAAAAATTCAATCAAGAAAAAGAATAGTCCTCAAGTTCAAAAACACAGAACAATCGAAGTAGGAAGTAATGTTTTGGTGAGAGACTACCGAATTCATTCTGATAGATGGACACAGGGTCGAATAATTCATCAATTAGGACCAGTAACCTACCAGGTTGAATTGACAATCAAATTTGGAAAAGGCATATTGATCAATTGAAAGCATTATCCACTCCAAAATTGACAAATGTGGAAAACAATTCAGAAGTTCAGAACACAACCAATTTGGAATCAGAAATTCAGAGTGACATTGAAACTGAAGAGGTTGAGGAACCATCCTCTAACAAGAGCAAAACAAGTCATTCACAGACTGAGCCAAATCAATCAAACAAAACGAAACAAAAAGCAACATCCGAAATAGAGCCAAGAAGATCAAAACGAATTAAGAAACCAGTTGACAAACTTAATTTGTAAAACCTATTCTTTGAGTCAAAACCTATTTCAGACCAAATGATATGACTTCGATTAAAGAAAAGCGATTTATTGTATGAATGTTGTAGTATATAGAATGTAGATTGTATTTGTTATAATTAGTGTTACATGATTTGTATCATTGTATTTTGTTGAAATTATGCTATGTAAGGAAATCATAAAGATTTTCATTTCAAAATTCATCAACAAATAATTGTATTAAGGTAAAGTTCAAAATTGTTGCGGGTAAATCAAATTTTGCATTTAAAGATTTTACTGATATACCAAGTTTTAAAGAAATTGAGACATAAATCTTTGAAATTGAACAGAGGAACCGAAGGTTCATTGACCAAAAGCATAGTGCAACAATTACTTTTATATTTATGACTATGAGTAGTATTGTAAAGGATTAGAGGTTAGAAACTAGTTTAGAACGCAACCAAACAGGTTCTAAATAACCACTATAAATAAATTGAATTTGACATATTCCTGTAACACCTGCCAATTATCAAGTTCACACAATACTATTATATACTTGTACTTGTACAGTATCTAGAAACACTGAGTCACTGATGCCTTATGAATATGTATGAAGGGTGTGACTTCACCACTTCAATACTCATTGTATAGTCCAATGTATGTTAATAAAAGTTCTCTTTTACCTGTTAACCATTGAACCTACAACACGTGTGTAAACCGAGTATCTTCATTTATCGTTATTGACAATACATAACAATTCATGCTACTGTAGTCTAATTCATGTTATTTCTTATTTCCTCACACTTTTTAAAAATATTTTCCCAACTTTTATTCCATTCCAGTGGACACTAATGAATACGCTATTATTTAGAACATGTGGAATGTTGAATACTGATTCACGCTTGGTTGCACATCGCTTAAATACCCATTGAAGAATTTTGAGTTTGTCATTTGATCATTTTGATGCTATACACAATACCAGTTGATAGCAATAATCAATTTTTGATGTCACTTTAAAAGACAATTAATAAAGACAACAAAGCAATTACATAACTTATTTGTAACTGATTATGTCACAACAAAAATAAATATCCCGTGTAAAATAGGAACAAATCCCAGGTGACGGATATTTTGTCAATACACAATTTGGTTATTAAAGTGTTACTCTGTAATACTTGAAAATAATATAAAAACAAGAAGAGTCTTAAAAAAGACAAAACTCGCTTAGAGGGGGTTAAGTTCGAATGCAAGCAGAAATAAAGGAAGCGTATCATGAAGAGAATTGCGTCATGCCAAAAAGGGCACTCTCTTTCTTGAAATTAAGTGTTCAAGATTTGTTTTTATAATATATAATAGAGTCATAGTTATATTGTACACGGTTGTTTACATACACAAACGCCACTGAACGTGGGGTGAGTTAAAGGTCCCAAATTGGAATATTTTGTATATAATTATGAATAGACTTATAGTTATTAAGCATCAATTTATTATTAATGAATAAATAATTAACTACTTTATGTTTAACTAACTTTTTACTAACTATTAAAAGATTTCAAATTAGGCAAGTTATAATACAACTGAAACCTATTCAAACCTTACATAGCAAGGCCAGTATGATATATGCCAATTTTAAGTTAAGTTTAGTTAGCTCCAAATATGTTTCTGTCAGCAAAGCAATACAATATGCCATTAACACCATTGCAGGTCAATATCTTGAAGGCTCTTTGACCGGGCTTTGACCCCACATAATTGGACTGACTATTATATTATAAGTGCACAAACATGGTGATGTGGTCCTTGCGTGTTACGAGTATATCTGCAAAATTGTGAAAAGGTTGCGTATGGATAATTGGAAAAAGTTATAATCAGCTGTTATGATTGGTTGACAGGGTTATTTGTTGACTTGTATGGGTGAAAGTGTGAACAAATGAAACCAAGGGTACTTGACGGTTTAGGTGGCATTATTTTAACACTATACCTAGAGAACCAAATGCAATATATCCAATGATGTGACCTTGCCAGAAAATAAGTTGATCTCTGCAACGAGCGTGCTGAACTTGTACCAGTACAGGTTTGTACAAGTAGTAACAAACTCACTTCGCGAGAATAAAGGAGTAATATAAATAGAAAAAATATTTGAAATGAAAATCTTGCACTTTTAGATTTGCCGTATCTCAGCTGTGGTGTTTATAAAAATATACCGATTGAGCTAATGTTTAAGAAACACTTGATAGACGTTAATATGTCAATTCAGTAGAACGGGTCTTCTACCGGTCAAGTCACATTTATTTTTAAAGGCTCTTATAAAGCACCTTATAGGCCTGTATGTTACATTAAAGGTAGATGATCCGATTGCTGGCCCGATTTTCAACTTGATGTTTTCTATTTTACATGAAAGGTCATCCTTAAAATTGTCACATTCCAAAGTTTGAGTTGCATAACTCTAATGGTTCTTTTTTTTAGAAGCACAAAGTCGCTATACATTTGCCCATTGAGTAGTACAGACTGGTTGGTGGTTAACCACTTTTGGCAGTAATTCACCACATTTTAGCCTATAATATCTAAATGGAACATTTCTGGCCCCAAAGATTTTACAGACATAATGAGAAAAATATGGGGATGCTTCTGATATCAAAATATCTGGATGTGAAAAAAAAAGCAAAGCCCCAAAAAGTGATCGGAACATACACCTTTAATACAAAATGATGAATAATATGAATAAAAAATTAAAATTCAAAGTAATAGACCTTCTGGAATAGAAGTCGTAACTCTGAGTTTCATGCTTTCATAATGGTCAGACGACAAGATGTTGCAAATTGGCTGCAAGTCAACACTCATATTTTGCATAAATATGTAATCTATGGTGTCAAGCAAGCCAGACCAGAGGTGGTCTTTACTTATAATAGTCAAAGAGTGCTCAACTGGTTTTAGATAAAATATTACTAATCAATGACTGAGCTTCGAACTCGTGCATTCTTAGCTTCTGCTTTATCTGCACAGTGTAAGTCTGTTGCTCTACCAATTAAGCTAACCGTTACCAGGCGCTAAAAGTGCATACAATTTAAATTGAGCTTTGTGCAGAACGTGGTTATGAGTTTCAAAAGAGGTAATTTTGATTAAACTTGGAATCTACCATTTTTCAAAAGAGTCCATAATATCTGTCAGAAATGTCCAATTTTTTTAATTCAAAATTCATATGAAACCTAACTAATATAGATGTTAGAATCAAAAGCTTTGACCAATAGCAATGTATTCATAGCTAAATAAATGCACCTTTCACTCGGGACACCCTGTATTGCAAAGACTCACTGTTCAAAAGCAAAATAAATTTACCAATTAATCTAGTATTGTTATTCAAACTGTACTTCGGATAAAAAATATTTAAATAATCACTGAAGGGAGGGAAAAACCACCCTACAGGCAAGGCTCACCGGAAGCTACTTTTTTTCAAAAGTAGCGCCCGGATCATGGGATTTATTGAGAACCAGGAGCTACTTTCAGTTTACCGGGAGTCTAACTTTTTATTAAATCGTATTGTCAAATCGAAATTTGATGTCTTGGACAAGCTTCCCAATCGTCAACAGGCGCTGGTTTGGACAAAATATCAGCGCTCAGTTGTTTATTTTTCAGCATTACCGGGCGCTATGGCAGGAGGACTGAGGGTAAAAATCGCCCAGCGCCCGCTTATCTTGAGCCTTGCCTACAGGCCAACAGACAGCTCAGACAGGGTCAGTTGGCTGGGCAAGAACATTTCGATAAATAGTCAAACTTTAAAAATAATATTAAAACATTTTGCAAACTTATACAAAAAATTAAAATCAAAAAACAAAAATGTCCAAACATAATATTATTGATAAATAATAATGAAAAGAAATCTCAAATTAAAAAAAAATGGTTCGATTGGGTACGTTATGAAAGTAATAGGTGTGGGATTCAACAGGGGGTGCAGAGAAGGGGGAACACTTCACTGTATTACGCATACAGTGTTCGAACAATATTTTCAAACATTGTAGCTATATATGGAATGAAGTGAAATAGTGGGACCAGTTACATCAACAAAAATAAGGGTGACATGTCAACCAAAAATTAAAATTGAGATTTAATTCTGTATACTTCTTGTACAAGATTCACTGATACCGCTCTCTTGAGTAATAGTGCACAATCACAATGCACAATCAGTTGTTTCTAAAAGGAAATAGGGAGAATTTCTTTTGATTTTTCTTTTTTGTTTAATTTTGTCAATATCTTCCAAAGAATTTCTTTTGATTTTTCTTTTATGCTCAATTTGTATCAATATTTTCAACAGAATTTTGTCAACATAGCCCATTTTGTGATGTGACTGGTCATGAATCGAATGTTAAGATAACCCTAACCCGAGGCACCTTTTCCACAGAGTGAGGGGGAAAAGGGCCCCTACGCCCCTGGGGCTCGAACCTCATCCCCTGGGTTCAGAGGCAGACGATCTACCGCTAGGCCACGAGGGGTCAACCATACTTGGCTCAGTATACTTCGCCAAGTATACCATTATTTCATTTCATCGAAAAACTGCCGAACCGGGTGACACAAGAACACCACATAGTAGTAATTCGTAGTACTCAAGAGTGTTAGGGTTAAGAGTAACACATTTGTTCATTCAATTTTGTACAACTTGACAGTCTTCCTATCAGCAACAGCTAGAATTCCAACTGATAAGAATCCCATACCATGAGGAAGATACAATCCCTTTGCCAGGCAAGCTACTAACATGCCTGTGGTACAACGGTACTGATCTATTACACCGGTGTTGGGAAGTACATACCCAGACTCACTACTGTGTGGTTCACTCCTCACAGTCAACAGACAATCAGTTTGCTCATCATAGCAGATTCCTCGCACCTTTGGAATATCAATGCTGAGTGTTTCCTGTCCAGACTGAATATCCATCACGCTCACTTTACCTCTCCGATAGTCACTCATTGCGATATGTGTGTCTTGGATGAGAGTGATATTCGCTGGTGGGATTTTTGTCTTGATTGTCCTCACAATGTTACCAGTTGGATAGTGTTCTGTTATGACAGATCTTGCTAAGTCTCCTGCTAGGATATTGCCATTAGACATGGTAGTCACAGAGTGTACTGTCACTGCTGTACCAGCTTTGCCTGCAGTGGTGGTAATGTTCTTCAAGTAGTTACCCTCAGAAGTGTACACTTCAACACATGTACCTCTTGCCACCATGAATCTACCATCGGAGCAGATAGCCACATCTGTTGGCAGATATTGATTTGATGATCTCAGATTCAGTGTGCCGAGCCTCTTCTCATATAGGCCAATTGATGATTTGCGATAAATTATCAGCTTCTTCCCATCAGAGTCGCACACAGCAAGCAGCAATCCATCTGCAGAGCATGCGGTGGCAAGTGCGAACTCAAACCCATCCAAAGTCTGGATTGATTCAAGTTCCCTCGCTTGACCAGGTATCACTACAACACGACCTAATGTTATATTAGGTACAATGTCTTTCTGAAACTGAACAGTAAATGGTGTTGTACAGATCCGAGACACACTTCCCTCCAACCTAAGTCTCTTCATTTTATCAACGAGAGATGCGTGTTGCGTAACATATTCATAGTCGGGTTTGTTCTCAAGGGCATTGGTAGCATCGCTATGATTACTCTCAGCCGACTGGATTTGTTCCTTGACTACAGCCTTTTTCTGTTGCAAAGCGGCCATTTTTTTCTCGCTGGCTTGATGAAGTTCAAATTTTAGACTCTGACTCTCCTTAAGTACCCTATTCATATAAGCTTGCACACAGTCATCAATTTCTATTTCTGCTTCAGCCCGCGATTGGCGCTCTAGTTCAACTTGCGTTTGGAGTTCCTGCATTTTATCTTTCGCAAGTTGGATATCGCGACCCGCTTCCTCAATTGAGGACCGCAACTCAACTTTTTGTTGACTGTACTTTTCTTTCACCCCATCAATGTTATGTCCGGTGCCTTTGTGTTTCTGAATCATGCACAGTTGGCAAGTTAACACATTGCAGGTAGTACAATAAAGGCGCATTTTCTCATCCTTGTGGTCTGGGCATGAGCATGTGATATCCATGGGTTTTGCAGTTTCTCCACCGACCAGGCTTTGTCCATCAGCAATCTTCCGATGATTGTCGGCCAGGGTGCGCAATCTGAAATTGGTCAGGAAGGAGGTCATACCGTTTTTTGGAATGCTGACAATCTCCCTGCATTCTGGACATTTTTTATCACACTTCCCTGTAGCCATTTTCTTGAGACATACCAAGCAGCACACATGGCCACAAGCGGGCAAGGTCTTAGGTGTGTTTGGGTCTACGAATAATTCGAAACATACGGGACATGAAAGTTCGTCCTCGGCAGCGCGAAGGAATGATGCGGCCATTGTGAGAAGCTATTGGGTCACTAATGATCAACCGTATGAAAATAAAACAAATTGTCAATCTTTACTTTAGACTGCGTGGGCTTTATATGTCTAGCTAGAACACAACACCAACAATTATTAATATGTGAAAGTAGTTTAAGCAGTAAATTCTTGTTTTATGCATGAAATATTATATTAACCATATCATCTTTAATCACACATTTCAGTTCTGACCTTAGTGCCCAAACAGTACAGTAATAGTAATGTCTGCCTGATGTGCACCAAATATATTCCCAGCTATTGGCAGCCCGTGTGACACACGTCACTCGTGAATGTGAATAACGCATTATACATTATTGTAAACAAACCTCTGAATTGGTACAGCGCTGTGGAGTCACTGTAAGGTTAAATGATGGCCTGTGTATACAGACCCATAGTTATAGACAAGGGTTAATGGTTAATACAATTGAAAAGCTTACAACTAAACGTGACTTGCTCAAGGAAACCCAGAGAAGGCCAAAGCGCTCAAGTGGAAATACAGCCCTGTACACATAAAGTAATAAACAAGGCAATTTTAAAGAGAAATATTGAATTTTGAGTGAAAAACAGTTACTCAAATGGTAAAATGTGAGGAAATAGTGTGCTTTAGGCATGCTTCAATTACTGCAAAAGTGGACATTTTCGCGAGTGTCATTTTTTGCGCTTCACACATTTGGACAATTTTGCTTATTTGTATTTTCGCGATTTTGAGCTTCATTATTACCTAGACCTATATACAAAATGAATATATTCGCACATTTTTATTTTCGTGCTTGCTGATTTTAGTGCGAAAATTTCCACTTCTACAGTATGGAAGAATAAAATGCTTTAAAAACACAAAACACATTATTTGATTGTACATGTATAATATTGGTTGGAGTAGGAATACTTTATAGGAGGAATACTTGAACAAGCAAATTTCCTTTATTTGTCCGGTTTTTGTTTTTGTTTTTAAGGATTATGAAAATGAAAAAAATTAAAACAATCTACAATAATAAACAATTTTTCAGTAGCGTGCGCAAAGCCCCCCCCCCCCCCCCCCCCTCCCACTATTGAAATATTCGGGGGAAACTTGCTGTCAGTCGGGGGAAGCTACTGCCAGTCAGGGGCTGGGCCATCGCTAGAGGGTTTTTGTGTGGGGAGGGGGTGAAATCCAAATAGACAAATAGTCAGCAAATGTGTACATGTAGTCGACATGCACCAGGTTGGTAAAAAAAGGAAATGTTATAGAGAAAACTGATGAAAATTCTCATAATTGTCCATTAGTTGTTGACTATGCTTTCTTTTTGACTGTGCGATTTTGTGACTGTGCGATCTTGTGACTGTACTATTTTTTTGGTACATCGGGGAATTGAAAAGAATATGAGTCCGGGAATTTCATTTATGGCCCCACTCACAATATCCTGCACACGCCACTGTGTGGGGTCCCAGAGGTTGATTCAATGCAATCCTAGGAGTCATTGCAGCCAGTGTTAGAAATAGCGGTAATCTGTGCACCCCAAATGACCAAATTCCCTGGCGGATAACCATTTTGTTTCTGGCTGATTATCCGATTGACAACCAAGATTTTGACACTAATACAACTGAAACTATTGCGTTTCCTCCCCTGATAGCTTTAATCCCAGATCCAATCCCACACCCGCCGTTAGGACTAAGAAGAGTTTAATAATCACTTGTCTAAAGTCTATTCTGATTACGCTGACATTTATATGAAATAGGACCCTTAGAATGAAATAGGACTATGGTGCGCTAACATTATATACTATAGTCCAAGCGTGTGTAACCTGCGGCCCACCGACCTCTAATCTGCGGCCCGCGAAGCAATCCTAGAATTCCCATTCATGCGGCCCGTTTTAACCGGAACTCCCTAGTTTTACACAAATGGCGGTTGCGCTGCATTTAGTAAATATAACTCAAGGCGTGATTGCGTGATAAAATCCCTGGTTAAAATGGTGCTTGCAGCAGTAAACAGCGAGTATAAAGAGGAAATTACACGAACCTTGGACTTCCCTCTCCCTATTACCCCCGTCGTCCGGACGTGTTTTGAAATGTTTGACAATCACTGCGGCCCGTGAATAGATCTCAAAATCACAATGCGGCCCGTGTGGTAGAAAAGGTTGCACATGCTTGCTTTAGTCTGTTCAACGTAAGATGGAACATCACTGCAAAACATTATGACGCAAGATTAATGGACAGTAACAAAGAACATGTTCTATGTCATGGAGAATAAACTATATGACTTATAGTCTGTTCAGTGTAACATGGACAGGATTATGATAAACTTTCACATTGCAAAATAAATATCATAAAAGGTCATGTTCCATCTTATGTTGGATGAACTATACAGAGGAGCATTACAAAGTGATAAGATTTCAACTTTTACGAATTGAAATTTACACTCCTAAACTTATAAACCTTATTAAGTTATATATCTAAAGAGCTCATGTAAGTTTGATGTGTTACAAATCTGGTGGCCAACTTTAGGGGTGTGTTCCTTGTCTAGAGTTTGGTAGGGGTAAAATCTCGGTGGAGGAAATGATAAATTCAGTTCTCGACCACCACAAGGGAAACATGCATTTTTTATAAAGTAACTTTGATTTCAATCAACAAGTTTGTATTCTCTACATGTCATTGTTGACAATGCTTGTTTAAATAATTATAATAACGATAAGCAAAATTGTATACTGTAAAAGTGGAATTCTTTTGTGCTACATTCATGTTCACGTTTATCATGCTCGAACCAGCTATCACGAAAATAATAACACACACATATTTCTTTTGCATATAGGTATATGTGATGAAGCTACAAATTGCAAATTTAAAAACACACATAAAACCCGGGGTGCTCAGTGGTCATTACAAGAGGGGTATCATGCGTGTCCAAGAAATCACATAATTAGGGTCGTTTTTCAAGCTGGGGCACGTTACGTACGTAACATGAATAGAGTATCAAAACAAGCCAAATTAAGAAAAAGGGTATACTTTTTACCTGAGACTAAGTTATATACCTATATTAGTCTCAGCTTTTTACATCATTGGCTTTCGTATTTAGGGTCCTTCTTTGCTCCATGACTGACTGAGGATTATAAATAGCCATGATACATAGACAAGATATATTTCTTAAATTGTATCCATGCAAGTATCTGATAATCAGTTCGGCATTTGTTTCATAATACTTATAATTTCAGCTTATTAGGGAAGGAAAAGGGAAGGGGTACAAACTATACAAATTACTTGCTTAGGGTATCAAAATATTTTGAGTAGGCCTACTTGTTTATTAGGGTATCGACATATTTTGAGTACTTGTTTAGGGTATTGGAAATACTGATATTACCTTCTTAGGGTATGTAAAATACTGTGCTATACTTGTTTAGGGGGTGATTTTTGACATTAACATGATAACATATTTAGGGACTTTTTGAAAGTCCTTGGACGCGCATGATACCACCCTTGTAATGACCACTGAGCACCCCGGGACATAAAACAGTTGAAAATCTGCAAAGTGCAAATATGTAATCTAAAACATTTTTTCACTTTCCCACCCAGTAGTGCAATCATGAGAATGATAACTGCCCTTTAGATTGGGATACAAATACAAGGTGTCCCAAAAAGAAATTGAAAAAATACCACAAAAACAATTTCGCAGTGGATTCATCTGTGCACTTTTTGCGCACTAAAGATGCACCACAAAATGTATAAGCAAAGGGTTTTTTTCCTTCAATTTTTTGCAAATTTGGAACAATATTTTTGAATGTCTTTCTTGGTTAACCGTAGCTGTCAAACTATAACGGGGCGTATCTCTTTCAATAGTGATAGGGAATTAAGTGGAATAAATGGGACCAGTTACATCAAACAGAAATAAGGGGGACACATATGTCATCCAACATTATAAATAAATTGAGATTTTACATTTAACTCTTTTATAAGTTTTACTGATACCTCTCTTTTGAATTATTTTTAAAGGACATTACTCAAGGTGGGAAAAGTTGCTCTTAATTAGTTATTTATACATAAATAACATTTTCTGAAGTAGCTCTTTTTTTGAAGCGTCATAATAAAAAAAATAAAGAAAACACTGATCAGTTCAACTTATCTTCAGTTGGTGCTCCATTATATTGTAGAAGAAGGATTTTCTATAAAGTTCGTGACGTATAGTACGCTAGCAATTAAAATCATGAAATACAATTTCTTACTTTAAATGATCGGATTATGATTCCATGAAATGATGAAGTTGAGCCCTGATTCTTCACTTGATGTAAGTGTGTGATCAACATGAATTAATGACCAAGCCATATTATTGTAAAATTACACACGGACTTGGACATTATTTCAGGCAAGAACACATGTTAGCCTATACATGCAGAGCTGTCGAATTCCCATAGCAATGCCTGTGAAACTGCTTCATACTTTTTCGCAATAACATCCCATCTTGATCTTCTACCATCAAAAGCTATCGTTTTAGGATATGTCATCTATTTCCTTTTTTAGCTTACTACAAGTAAGCTAAAGAGACTCGAAGCGAAAGGTCACGGTATAGGTCAAGGGGAAAGTGCGACTATGAAATATGGTTTTATCTTGGTCACACAAGTGGTATTTGTCGGGAAATGTACTTGAGATAGTGAAACAATATGATCGCATAAATATGTTATAAAATGGGCTTGATTGCCATTCGACAAAATAGGTAATTTTGCGTTATTTTCTTTATTGTCAAAATTGTATTGAAAATGCATGTGAAAACGCTATGATAGAACAGTTGATTAACAATGACACGCGTGTTCATGACGTACAAGCGTGATTGTCTTATTGTGATTGGTTTAACTACGAGAGATCATTATTATTCATGATACGAAATCAGCGGCAAAAATGGGTGGGGAGGTCGTTTTTCGTTAATTGATGTTAATCGCTTCTGTATATATTCTTCAAACTATATCTCCGATTTCAGCGGCCAAAATTAATGGAAAATAATGTTTTCAAAGGTTTTTCATCATGAGGTGCTGTTAAAAATTCGCGAAAAAGAGTAAAACTTGCAAATATTGCCTTGCCAAAATGCTGAATTTACGTGCATTATCGTGCGTAATATTTTTTATTACCCCCACCAGTTTGGTATCGTCTGCCATTGATAAAACTTGTGGACGAATGACATAAACTCAATGGGTAAAACACTTCCGGGTTTGGAGCTCGGGTCTTCGGAGGAAAATTTGCGGGGTTTTGATTGGTCATTTGGCACTGCCGAATGAATCTTCGGAAAAACATACATGACCCAACTTCATCTTTTCTCGCTTCAAAATCGATCAAGTGGTTCAAAAGTTACGACGATGTGAAGAGTTCATCTTCAAATTTCCACCTGAAGATTTCGTCCGATAATGTAGCGAGTAGGTATGGTAGTAAATAATATTATATAGATTAATAATAATTAATAATATCGTAGACTTTAATTCATTTTCACCCGCAACTTTCATGATGAAATGTTCTTGTTCTGAGTACCCTATAGTATACTTCGTATTGACAGCTTGGCCCATTACATGAGTGTGGCAGGCAACTCTGATGTCGTTTATGCACGTACGCCACTGCAGTGAGCATACAACATGCGGTTCATTTTCATTACGACATGATTTTGCCGTGAAATCGTGCACTTGGTAGAGGACTGATATGTATTTCACTTGAAAATGCAGTAGTTGTAATGTTTTGATGTAAATACTTGCTTAAAATCATCACTGAAACCAGACGATCGTCGCAATAATTTTTCTGTCGAACCGCCATCTTGTTTATAGTAACCGCCCACAACCTTCCCGATGCGCCCTATTTGGGCGCTTGTTCAAAGTTCGCCATTCATAAAATCATCGAAACCGTGCAATTAGACATGATGCGCCCAAAACAAATCTTTCTTTGCACATACGTTGGGCGTAAACTGGCTTAGGTTATTTTTAATTGCGATTGAGTTTTGTTATGATTCAATATTTTAGACAGAAATTATAATAAAATGCGTTGAGTTAATGAATTTCTTGGATAAGTTTCTTTAATTTACCATCCATACTGCATAATATAGGCACGTGCCTAATTAATTATTACTAGGCCGAAATTATAGCACTGCACTGGTCGTAAATGTAAACATTTTTTATTGGGAAAAGTAAAAATATTCCAATACAAATTAATTCGAACTTACTACTTCATGACTTACTTGTCCTTTTATTATGCCTTTAGTTTTGGTTCTAAATTTGTATTTATTATAGTGAAAACAAATAGTAATAGTTTTCATAATTTTTGGGGAGGGGGGGTAGGGTTCTTTGTAATGACTTAATCCAAATTTCAAAATTGAATTTGCATAAAAATTAAAATCTTAATTGTTTAGGTAGGTAGGGGAACTTTATGTTACGGAACTTGCTTTTATTACTTCTTTAAACGTTACATTACTTTACGTTACATTACGTTTAATACTTTACGTTACGTTACGTTACTTTACGTTATGTTACTTTACGTTAGTTTACCTTAGGTTAATTTACTTAACGTTACGTTACGTTACTTTGCGTTACGTTACTTTACATTAGTTTACCTTAATTTACGTTACTTTACGTTACTTTACGTTACGTTACTTTACATTAGTTTACCTTAGGATAATTTACGTTACGTTACTTTACGTTACGTTACGTTACATTAGTTAACGTTACATTAGTTAACGTTACGTTACTTTAAGTTACGTTACTTTAGCCTAGGTTACTTTACGTTACGTTAGGTTACTTTGCGTTATGTTACATTACTTTACTTAGGCCTACACACACATCATTTCATTGGTGGGAGGGCACCAGTGGAGGCAAGCCTTCTGGCAGGGGATGCCGCCACCTAAATTACATCCCTGTGCTGGGATTTTTATAGGTAAATTGTATTTTTATCTCAATTTTTCTAATTGACTTTTCAAACTAATTATTTTATAATAATTTTTAGGTTCCGATGAAGACATCGATGAGTCCATGGTTCCGGTGATTTAGCCTCTTTCTGAAGCAATACCTGGTATTCGTTCCTATATACCGCTCCCAGCCTCCCACCATCAAGAAGAAGAAGTCAATGTTTCCCTTTCTGGCCCATCAACATCAGTCTCACTGGATATGGCTTCAGAGTCATCAAATCAAGCTGGTATGTATTTGGTAGAATTTTATAACACAATCATTCATAATACTAAATAAATTATGTCCCATGAATTATATAAATACTACGGTAATAAGTTGGGGGATTGAATGTTGTTGGATTTTTATTAAATAAATTGTATTTCTATCTCAATTTTTCTAATTGACTTTTCAAACTGATTCTTTTAGGTTCCGATGAGGAGTCCATGGTTCCGGTGACTGAGCCTCTGTCTGAAGCAAGACCTCGTATTCCTTCCTCTTTACCGCTCCCACCATCAAGCTCAAGAAGATTGAAATTGCAAAGTAACTAGAAGGACAGAGAATAAAACGAGCGGTACAAAACTCCAAGAAGTACTTAGACGGATTCTTAGAGTCGCCCCGATTATTGGTTGACAAGCGTGTACGCCACAAGTGCATAAATCCAGCAGGAATACCGCAGTGGTATAATGGGAAAATAATCTCACTTCAAGAGGCAACAATTGATGGTGATAAAACTATATTTACAATCAAATATGATGAAGAAGCCTTATCTTCTGACGAACCTATAACAGAAGAGTTTCCCATACTAAAGGATCTCCGCAAAAAGGATCTAATAATTGTCGATTAAATTTGAGCCCCTCTCAAATATTTCTGATCAATCAATTTGAGCGACTTTCCTGATCAATTTGGTTACAGAAAATTATCCGCATTCTGTACATGCAACAATTATATGCCAAATATGATGCTAATTGATCAATGCGTTTAGTTCTGAAGATGAAAATAATATCAATTTAAGCAATTTTCTTACTAAAATAGCTTAGAATTAATATGCGAATTATACCAATTTATTGAAAGGACTTATGTAGATTTGTGCCAAATTTGATGGATATTGGTAAATGCATTTTAATGAATTGTATTGATGAGTAAACTTTAAATATATTCTTGTTAAAATGGCTAATTAGTATGCAAATTAGATCAACAATTGAATTCATACACTATGTTTATAGAGATTTATTGAAAGGGCTTGTGTTGATAATTATGTGTGACAGATATGAGGCCAATTATTCAAAGCATTTGGATCTGATGATGAAAATAATTATATTAGCCATTTTCTTGTTGAAATAGCCAATTAATATGCAAATTTGATTAATTATTCAAGCCACATTCACATGTTATACCAATTTATTAAGGATGTAGATATTGCTATCCTAATTTTGTGGATATTGGTATATTCTCATTTTTAACGCAATCATTAATGCATCTTAACGTATTGATTAAAATCGTTAAAATGGCTAATTGATATGCAAATTAGATCAATTAATCAATTCATATACAGTTATTTATTTTATAGAGATTTATTGAAAGGGCTTGTTTTGATAATTATGTGTGCCAAATATGGGGCCAATTCATCAAAGCGTTTGGATCTGACGATGAAAATAATGATATTAGCCATTTTCTTGTTAATATAGCTAATTAATTATGCAAATTTGATTAAATATTCAAGTGACATGATTATTTTATAGCAATTTATTGAAAGGACTAATATGTAGATAATTATCTGTGCCAATTTTGATGGACATTGGTATGTATTTTAATCTATTGATGTATAATACTTCGTTTTAGTCATTTTCTCGTTAAAATGGCTAATTAATATGCAAATTAGATCAAATATTCAACTCATACATTATTTTATAGAGATTTATTGAAAGGGCTTGTGTTGATAATCATGTGTGCCAAATATGAGGCCCATTGATCGAAGCGTTTAGATCCGACAACAAAAATTATATCTTAAAACATTGTATCAGTAGGCTAAGTAAAATACAATTATTTAAATATTTCTGGTCAAAATGCTTTTTGCCCCCTTTGTTTACACAGTATTTTAAGTAATAATTTTGTACACGAAACACAACTTTTTAAATGGCCATACATTTTTAAAATAATTTTTAATTAATTATGCAAAAACAGGTTCTGATATTGAAATTAATCAACAGGAATTCATGATAAGACATTGTAATTTAAGTAATAATTCTGTACAAGAAACACCATTTTTTTCTTTTATGGCCATACATTTGTTAGTTAATTATTCAAAAACTGAAGCTCTGATATTGAAATTAAATAGGAAGTCATGATAAGACATTGTACCAAATTTTAAGTTGATATCATTTTTCTTTGATGTATTCTCGCTCTAGAATCAATGCAAAACCCTGCAACTATAATTAACACACAGTTTTGTGTGGCTTTTCAAATAATCCAAATAATTGATAGTATATACTGACTCATCACCTGTACAGCATAAAACAAATATGCCACTACTATAGTATGTTCAGTCAAAGATGACACAATTACCTTTATTTTATGTAATCTCAACTGAAGCATATATAGAAGGGCACATTTGCTGACACTGTGAATGCATAATATATATATACATGTATGTTTCATGTAAGGTATAATGTGGATTTGAGCTTTACATAATTTGTCATATGCTGGACAGATTAAAGTGGTTTATATATTATAGACATGTTTTATGAATCAGAATTGTAGTGAGCTTCTGCATCATTGATGCTCTCGTTTGTCATTGCATCTGTCGTAATTGCCATCAAAAAGGTTCACAAATCCATCTAAACTGTCGCATATTATAGTTACGGCGAGTCTGCGACGTCTTCTTCGTGATGTTTCTATAATTTATATCATTCGCGCAAATCAACAACAAACAATCAAGTGTTTATTTACACTTTTTCTTCTGAAATCTGGTTCTTAACCCCCTCAAAATAAGGTTAATGGGAGGATTATGTAACCAAATAGTTTAGTTTCAATGTAAAATCATGTGTTAGACGAAAATATCGTGAGTTTCAAAAATAATTTAAAGTACTTAATAGCAAATGCTAACTCTCATTGTTGTCAATGGGGCTAGCTAAAAAACTTAAATACCGTTTAGCGTAGCTGCCGCCATCTTTTTAACAATATCTGTATGTAACTCCCAAGAGCACATTTGCGAATCGTCTTCTGCTAAAGTTTCAAATGAGCCCATAAATTGCTTCTATTTCATTTCCAGAATGATAATGAAACTGAAACATGATTGATAATATGTGAATTGATAACCCCTACACATAATTTAATTTAATTCGACTGTGAGTATGTTTCTTTAAGGGATACATTTATTTTCATTATTCTTTTTTGTTTAATTTTGTCAATATCTTCAACAGAATGTTGCCAAAATATAAGCCCGTTTAGTGATGTGACTGACTGGTCATGTATGTTAAGTTAAAAGTAACATGCAGCGTATCACAGTTGTTCATTCAATTGTGTGCAATTTGACAGTGTTACCATCAGCAACAGCTAGAATTCCAACTGATGAGAATCCTATGCCACCAGGTCGATACAATCCCTTTGCCAGGCAAGCTACTAACCTGCCTGTGGTACAAAGGTACTGCTCTATTACACCAGTGTTTGGAAGTGCATGCAGGGTTACTACTGTATGGTTCATCCCTCACTGTGAACAGACAATCAGTTTGCTCGTCATAGCAGATTCCCTCCACCATTGGGATATCAATGCTGAGTGTTTCCTCTCCAGACTGAATATCCATCACACTCACTTTACCACTCCTCCAGTCACTTATTGCGAAATGTGTGTCGTGGATGAGAGTGATGTAGAATGGTTGGATTTTTGTCTTGATTGTCCTCACAATGTTACCAGTAGGATCATGTTCTGTTATGACGGATCTTGCAATGTCTCCCGCTAGGATTCTGCCATTAGACATGGTGGTCACAGAGTGTACATCTATCACTTCTGTCCCAGCTTTGCCTGCAGTGGTGATAATTCTCTTCAAGTAGTTACCCCCAGGAGTGTACACTTCAATACATGTACATCTTGCCACCAGGAATCTACCATCGGAGCAGATAGCCACATCTGTTGGCCGATTTGGGTTTGATGATCTCCGTTTCAGTGTGTGGCTCTTCTCATATTGGCCATTTGATGCTTTGTGATAAATTATCACTTTCTTCCCAATAAAGTCACACACAGCAAGCAGCAACCCATCTGCAGAGCCAGCAGTGTTAAGTGCCGACTCAAACCCATCCAAGGTCTGGATTGATGTCACTACAACACGACCTAATGTTAAATCAGGTACAATGTCTTTCTCAATGGAGGACCGCAACTCAACTTTTTGTTGACTGTACTTTTCTTTCACCCCATCAATGTTATGTCCGGTTCCGTTGTGCTTTTGAATCATACACAGTTGGCAAATAATCACATTGCATGTGGTACAGTAAAGGCGCATCTTCTCATCCTTGTGAACCGGGCATGTGCTACCCGTGGGTTTTGCAGTCTGTCCAACTCTCAGGCTTTGTCCATCAGCTATCTTCTGATGATTATCTGCCAGGGCACGCAATCTGAAATTGGTCAGGAAGGAGGTCACACCGTCTTTTGGAATGCTGAAAATCTTTCTGCATACTGGGCATTTTGTATCACACTTTCCCGCAGCCATTTTCTTGAGACACACCACGCAGCACACATGGCCACAAGCAGGCAACGTCTTAGGTGTGTACGGGTCCACGAATAGTTCATAACATATCGGACACGAGAGTTCATCCTCCGCAGCGCGAATGTATGATCGCGGCCATTGTGAGAAGCTAGTGGGTCACTTATGATCAACCGTAAGAAAATAACAAAAGTTGTCAATCTTTACTATAGACTGCGAGGGCTTTATTTGTCTATAGGACAACACCAACAAATATATTTATCAATATGTGTTAAAGTAGTCTAAGCAGTACAGTCTTGTTTTATGCATGAAATATTATATTAAACATATCATCTTTAATCACACATTTCAGTTATGACCTTAGTGTCCTAACAGGACAGTACAATATTAATGTCTGCATTATGCACCAAATAATTAGGAGTAATTCTGTTATACCCTTCACAGAGGTATTCACTAGTACGTGATTTTTAAGAACGACGCATACTGCCGATGTTGGTGTGCAGGGAATTACAGAATTATGCCAATAATTATATTCTCAGCTATTGGCAGCCTGTGTACACAGGTCACGTGAATAACTATAACGCATACATTATTGTAAACAAACCTCTGAATTGGTACAGCGCTGTGGAGTCACTGAAAGGCAGATGATGGCTAGCTGTGTATACATTATTATTATTACATTATGGAAGGACAATTTGATTGAATGTCTGCATTCAATGTATAAGTGATAATTTCCGCGTATAGATATTTTTATGATTTTATGGTTTTTTGAAAATGTGCAAGACTTAATAGTTTTCCATGTTTTTGCGAGTTTTTTCATGTCCACTCGCTAAATTCACAAAAATAAAACCCTCACAAAAATAATGTTACTCTATTACAAAAGGGTATTTTTACGTGTTTATTTTTTTCGCGTTTTCATGTCCATTTGCGAAATTCACAGAATTAACAAACCTTAAAAAACCCACATATACAGCATTGTAGTGTATGTTACATTAAAACCTTCAGGTAGTGAATGTTTGTTTAGCTCGAAATACAACATACTTACAATTTATTCTCATTTGGATTGTCTCTGTATGGTGCTGGATAACAGAGAGTGTTATGTGAGAAAATATCAACTCACAAAAATGTATTTGATGTCAAAATGCACAAAAATATATTATGCCAAAATATTGTCTTTTCTCAAAATTTGTTGTTTCCCTTTTGTTGTTGTTGAAAAAGCAATAAGAACATCAATAATTATCAGTAATGACAATTCTATGTGCTTGGCATAATAAAAGTTTTTTGTTTCATTTCAATTTTGGAATAGCTGGCAGTATGTAGTTTTGATTGCAATTAAAACTTCTTTTGACTTGTCTCTGACCAGGCATGCCAGGGATGCACTTTAACCTTAAATAGCGTTGTCACAGTTGTAGACATGGAATTACACATCCAAAGCAGGGTCGGAATTGGATTAATCTGGAAATCAAGCTAAAGGTAATGTAGGCCAATGCATCCTTTAGGCCTATAACCTTTTTTTCGCACCAAGTAATGACATAAGTTATAAGTATTTATCCTCCCAACTTTGACCAACCTAAAGAGCAATTTCATCTTTAAAAAAATGAAATGATTAAAATCGGTGCCTTCCGTTTATTTTATTTTCTATCTTTATAAATGGAATCATCTTGGGCATGGATTATCCCTTTTAAAGTGGCACAAACCCTTATTCGAGTGCTTGAACTTTCTCAAACGTATGTTTAGGTTTGTAATAAGAATAACGATTAAACCAACAATATTTGAAAACCAACTAAACTGTATGTCGCCTTATAATATGAAGATTTACTGCTACAAACTGAATATTTTATGAGAGTAATCATGTGGAATATGGTGCACCTTTTTATGAGACACACTGTATATTTCAAAAGGGGACAAGATGCATCTTTTAATGTGATATGATGATCAAGCAAAATGAGTAAAATCTTATGAATATTAGTTTGATATAACCAAACAAAGGAATGATTCTTTTGTTTTCTATTGTTTTGAAAATCCTTCAATTGCTTCATCATCATCATCATCATCAATACGCTTTTCATCCTAATTGGACATTGTTTGCTTAATTAGCTAGCAATTAATGTCCATACATGGATGCCCCCCTTCCGCTACGATAGAGGCCTAGATTTAACTGTTTTTCCTGAAACCTAGGAATATATACGGTGTACGGACACAGACCGGGATCCCCTACTCTTTACGAAGGAATCTGTGACTTTTTAACGTGCTCGGGGGTTAGCTGAATACACAGGACCAACATTTGTATGTGACTTCTGAACCACGGTGCGCTATGAGCATGCCTACTTCATTCTGCACTATTTGAAAGAGGCACAGGGATGAGGCTGTGTTGGTATATCGTATTGAACTCACGCTCAAACGATCCACCAACAGAACTACGGTACACAGCAGTATACGAGCGGGCTTAACCACTGCACCTGACTCGCCCTTTTATGTTTGGAATTAAGTGTCCAATTTTAATGGGGGGTTCTGCCAAATGTAGCGTTGCTAAAAAACCCAATACAACTACGTAGAAAACAGTTAATGTGATATTTCTGACTTCAGACTAATTTTGCTTGATTGCATCAGGTAAAATAAAGTATATAGTTGGTTGGTTGGTTGGTTGGTTGGTTGGTTGGTTCAGTCCTGTCATGACTGACAGGTCGTGACCTTACAGATACTAAGCCACAAATAATGATTTTCTGCAAAGGAGTAACAATCCCAGAGAGGGTGTCCTGCAATCAATTTCAAATGGTCAATCCCACCGGGAACGAGGTCTTCCTTTCTTAAGCTTCCCTTCAATCATGCCTTGCATTCATTTCAATGTACATCACATCAAAATGATCAGCACCATTTTTTGCTTCAACCAGATTTTTTTTCTAGCGCCATCATTCAACCCTTTTCCTATAATTTTTTTTCCTTCCAATATTTTGAAAGAGTAGGTAATTGCAAACATTTTAAAGCCCATTTTGAAGTTTATTACAATTTATTTAATTTCTAAAACATAAAGAACAATGTCGTAAGTGCAGTACAATGTTATGGTTGCTTGCAATAAGGCCACCCCCCCCCCCAAAAAAAAAAAGTTGACTTGCCCTTTCCGACCGACCCGAATTTTTCGGAAATCTAGGGTCTCTATTTTTTTCAAAGTAAAAAAAAAACAAGACAAATTTGAAAGAAGCACATAACAATAAAGAAAGAAGATTTGAGTAGTATCTGCTTGTTTAAAAATAAATGAAAAATAAAAACAATCTTTAAAACATATTTAAATTATAATAAAAAAATCTGACCATCCGACCCAGACTCTGGCTCTTGAAAGGGCAAGTCATTTTTGTTGTTGTTGCCTAACATGATATCTATCACTTTTATCCGTATTTCAAACTAGAATTAGTATACTATAAAAAAAACTACTATTAAAACGTCATTAGTACCACATACGATGTTCTGACGTTCTTGCATCCAACACTTGTATTTCACAGAATCTTAAAGGGGCATTGAGAGATACGTATAGGAGTGCGCCCTCAATTATCCTTGAAATCAGTTTTTTTGCATCAAAGTTATACTTAGGCATATATACTAGCTACCATCTGAAACAGTTTACCAACTTTTGCCGTTCATGATATAAAATTTCATGATTTTCTTAGTTTCGTAAGGTGCCGAATTCGGAAGTTATGCTAAGTTTTACTCACAGCAAATCTCAACCCGGAAGTGCCGTTATTTGCTTAGTTTGGCATGAAGGCGATGTCAGAATTGTATGATATTTTGGATTTGGGCTATGTTGATGATTATCGTTACGTTATTTGCTCATTTAGTATATCGATACATCTCTCAATGCCCCTTTAAGAACCTCGTATGAACCACATGACTTTCTTAAATTGGCACTCTCATAGTTGTTCTCAGAATGCAAGAACCTCGTAATGGTGCGTTCATACTCGCGTCGTTGCGTATCGGTCGACGTCGACGGACAAAAGTTAACATTGCTTCAACTCGCGCACCGATGTCCGTCGACGTCGGCCGATGCGCAACGACGCGAGTATGAACGCACCATTACGAGGTTCTTGCATTCTGAGAACAACTATGAGAGTGCCAATTATGTTTGGAATTAAGTGTCCAATTTTAATGGGGGGTTCTGCCAAATGTAGCGTTGCTAAAAAACCCAATACAACTACGTAGAAAACAGTTAATGTGATATTTCTGACTTCAGACTAATTTTGCTTGATTGCATCAGGTAAAATAAAGTATATAGTTGGTTGGTTGGTTGGTTGGTTGGTTGGTTGGTTCAGTTCTGTCATGACTGACAGGTCGTGACCTTACAGATACTAAGCCACAAATAATGATTTTCTGCAAAGGAGTAACAATCCCGGAGAGGGTGTCCTGCAATCAATTTCAAATGGTCAATCCCACCGGGAACGAGGTCTGCCTTTCTTAAGCTTCCCTTCAATCATGCCTTGCATTCATTTCAATGTACATCACATCAAAATGATCAGCACCATTTTTTGCTTCAACCAGATTTTTTTTCTAGCGCCATCATTCAACCCTTTTCCTATAATTTTTTTTCCTTCCAATATTTTGAAAGAGTAGGTAATTGCAAACATTTTAAAGCCCATTTTGAAGTTTATTACAATTTATTTAATTTCTAAAACATAAAGAACAATGTCGTAAGTGCAGTACAATGTTATGGTTGCTTGCAATAAGGCCACCCCCCCCCCCCAAAAAAAAAGTTGACTTGCCCTTTCCGACCGACCCGAATTTTTCGGAAATCTAGGGTCTCTATTTTTTTCAAAGTAAAAAAAAAACAAGACAAATTTGAAAGAAGCACATAACAATAAAGAAAGAAGATTTGAGTAGTATCTGCTTGTTTAAAAATAAATGAAAAATAAAAACAATCTTTAAAACATATTTAAATTATAATAAAACAAGGTATTTACAAAAAACTGGTCAACATCCTAAAATGAAATTAAAGGCATATTATGTGATCTTTTCCAGATTTCTTGCAGATTTACATTTCTGATCATAAATCATACATACATTCCAAGTTACAGAGCGATACGATTCCTAATTACCTCAAAATCATGGTTTTAGAGTGAATTTAGAGTAAAAATATAAACTGTCGGAGTTTATTTTCATGATTTTGAAAATCATGATTTTAAGAATCGTATCGCCCTGTAACTTGGAATGTATGATTTATGATCAGAAATGTAAATCTGCAAGAAAATCTTCTTTCACATTTTTTTTCGATGTTGAGGGCGTTCCCTGGAAAGATCACATAATATACCTTTAACAGACGACACAAAGGAAATATGAAAAAGAAGATTTCGACAGTGTATGATGTATTTTAACAAAAACTCTTTGTTTTAATGCTGGGCCCACTTTTCTCTCTGAAACCGGCATCGTCTGACTCATTTATTCTATCCCATGAGGCCCCACCTGTGTATCTCAACATTTGATGATTAACCCGACTAAAAAAACTAAGAATGTTTTAAAGGTAGATGACCCGATCACATTCCGATTTTCAACTTGAAGTTTTCTATTCTACATGAAAGGTCATCCTCAAAAAAGTTGTGTTCCAAAGTTTGAGTTGCATAGCTCTAATGGTTCTTATTTTAGACGCACAAGATGCTGTGAACTGTACCCATTGAGTTGTACACAAACTATATCGGTGGTATACCACCATTCGCGGTAATTCGACGTTATTTCATCGATTTCTCCGTAATTATACCGATTTAGGCCGTCAAATTTCAGTATGATGATGAGAAAAATACGAGCTTTCATATGATATGAAAATCTCCGTATGTTTGAAATAATTCTGTGTTACGAAAATGTGATCGGGTCATCTACCTTTAAATGAATATTTTTTTAATATGCAAATATGGTTCGCGTTATGTATCACGCGTACTGCAGGGGGATACTGTCGGACGTAAAATGCGGCGTTGCGGCTCTACGAGCCGGCATTTTCGATGTTGAGGGCGTTCCCTGGAAAGATCACACAAAGGAAATATGAAAAAGAAAATTTAGACAGTGTATGATGTATTTTAACAAAAACCTCTTTGTTTTAATGCTGGGCCCACTTTTCTCTCTGAAACCGGCATCGTCTGACTCATTTATTCTATCCCATGAGGCCCCACCTGTGTATCTCAACATTTGATGATTAACCCGACTAAAAAAACTAAGAATGTTTTAAATGAATATTTTTTTAATATGCAAATATGGTTCGCGTTATGTATCACGCGTACTGCAGGGGGATACTGTCGGACGTAAAATGCGGCGTTGCGGCTCTACGAGCCGGCATTTTTGAATCGACGTTTAGCCTAGGCCTACTTGTACAAATAGGGCTATTTTTTCTTAATCCTTTAGGTGTAAGTTCATGCATGTAATACAATTATAAAAATATACTAATCCCAGTTTTTATCATAATTGAGGGCGCAGCCTCCAACACATCTCTTAATGCCCCTTTAATACATAACTCTCTATTCATAACTGAGCGCCAGCAGCGAAATAATATTGCGCCATAATTATCCCATAATAATCGCAGACGTGCTAGGCATGAGCATTTAACATGTTTTGATGTTGATTCAATATAATTTTCAGATGTTTCACGATCGGTCAAACATACGTTACGCAGCAGAATCAAGGTTTATTTAACACATTTGCATCCCAGCTATCATCGCCGCGCCAGCTTCGGAAAATAGTATAAGCAGCTAAAGAAAAGACGATGATTTCCACTCGATCGTTATCCCATAATAATCACACTTGGACCCCGGTAATTAGTTAGTGTCGGACAGTGTGTGGGAAGACCATCAGCGCAGGGAACCAGCGTAACCGTCTGCTCGCGAAATTGTATAAAGTTGCCGTTCTATTTGCAAATCCACTAAATTCAGTTATTAACACGACGAATGTCGCAGATTTTACAAAACTCTATCATTTGTTTTATATTATTTAAACCATTTCTCCACAATTGTAACAACATATGTGTTCATATTTTCATATCCAGATCTAATATACATTTTAAAGCCATCTGGGTACAAATACTGATTAAAGATACATGAGAAAGCAATTCATAGACTCTACCAAAAGACCTAAATCTGAATTCAAATGTCAACATCCCAGGATGTTGACAAAAATCTGACCATCCGACCCAGACTCTGGCTCTTGAAAGGGCAAGTCATTTTTGTTGTTGTTGCCTAACATGATATCTATCACTTTTATCCGTATTTCAAACTAGAATTAGTATACTATAAAAAAAACTACTATTAAAACGTCATTAGTACCACATACGATGTTCTGACGTTCTTGCATCCAACACTTGTATTTCACAGAATCTTAAAGGGGCATTGAGAGATACGTATAGGAGTGCGCCCTCAATTATCCTTGAAATCAGTTTTTTTGCATCAAAGTTATACTTAGGCATATATACTAGCTACCATCTGAAACAGTTTACCAACTTTTGCCGTTCATGATATAAAATTTCATGATTTTCTTAGTTTCGTAAGGTGCCGAATTCGGAAGTTATGCTAAGTTTTACTCACAGCAAATCTCAACCCGGAAGTGCCGTTATTTGCTTAGTTTGGCATGAAGGCGATGTCAGAATTGTATGATATTTTGGATTTGGGCTATGTTGATGATTATCGTTACGTTATTTGCTCATTTAGTATATCGATACATCTCTCAATGCCCCTTTAAGAACCTCGTATGAACCACATGACTTTCTTAAATTGGCACTCTCATAGTTGTTCTCAGAATGCAAGAACCTCGTAATGGTGCGTTCATACTCGCGTCGTTGCGTATCGGTCGACGTCGACGGACAAAAGTTAACATTGCTTCAACTCGCGCACCGATGTCCGTCGACGTCGGCCGATGCGCAACGACGTGAGTATGAACGAACCTTAAGTCGTAGGCCTACTTATGATGTTCTTGCATCCTTGAGTTTTAACCATGTGCACTTACGCTAGTTTGCAAATTTAGCAAAAAGTAGTGTAAAATATATGTTATTTCTGTGAGTCAAGTAAACACTGCAAACATCAGTAATACTACTACTACTACTACTACCTGACATTTATACCACGCCAAAAACCAATGAAATTGCACCAAGGCGCATAAAAACACGAACAATGGATGAAAAATAAATGCATAGTCAAATAACAGCAGAAAAGTCAATGCACACATGATAAATTAAGTTATTGATTGTAAGCATTATGAAAGAGATGTTGCTTGAGCCATTTCTTGAAAATGTGAATTGAGAAAGCACATTTAACATGATTTGGTAATGCACTCCAAGGTCCATAGCAAGAAAAAGATCTGTCGGCGAACATTGAACGCTGTGTCCTGTGCTCCGTGAGAATGAAAGAGGCAGTTGAGGTCGAGCGAAGATTGCGGTGAGATGTTGAAACATGAAGTAGTTCAGAAAGGTAGTCAGGAGCTGTCTGGTGAAGGAATTTGAATACAATTACAAGAATCTTGAATTCTATGCGCTGCTTTGTGAGCCAGTGTAACTTTGGGAGCCAGTGTAACAATAATCAGTCACAGAATGTGACTAAAGTATCGATAAAACACAAAAATGGCTGTCCTGTTTCTGATAAGAAATAGGGAGAAATTTATTTGGATTTTCTTTGGTTTTTTAAAATTATAATCACAGTTACTTTTGACAATTTCTTAAACAGCATCTTGCCGAATATAAGCCTCCTTATGAGACTGATCATAGGCAACAATACAAAAGTTGGTTTCCGGTAGGTGGCCTAAAAACCAAGATGCGAGATGTTGTTTTTTATTTTCATTTTTTTTTCGGGGGGGGGGGGGGGGGGGGGGAAGTGTGGTGGGATGATCGACTTTTCAAAGGCAATTTTTGCAATTTACCATACGCCGCAAACCCTGAATACACAAATATACACAGCCAGTATCCTACTGTGCCCCATATCATAGTGGGCTTCCCAGAGCAGTAAGATTCAATTGTTTGTGTAAAATTTTAATTTTTTCTACAGTACAGTAATTTGTATTAAAATTGCTTTTGCGATTTTATTTTTTTCAAAAATGGGAATAAAAAAATGAAATGCGGTAATTTATCTTGCCAAAACGAAATGTGCGCAGCCTACCGGAAACAAACTTGTTTTTTTGTTACACATTATAATGGCAGGTCTACATCACGGAACAGTAAGTCTTGAAACAGTTACTTGTTAACAACAGAAGACTACACCTCTCCCTCTCCCCTGTGCAATGTTGAGAATGACCAATGTCTTCAGCAGTTATTCACAAGGTGTCCCAACATTATTGATTGGTGGGGTGTGGAAAAGGGAAAGTTGTTGTTAACGATGTCCTCTTAAGCTCTGAACAAAACAAACATCATCTAAAGATCAAAAGAAAAATAAATTCTGCACAAAATGTCCAAAGCGTGCAATATGTTCCAAGGACTTTCAATTTCCCAAGGTAGGTAATGCACTCAGAGAACATGACAGTTTTTCTTCATTGAATTTTGTACACTTCAACAGTCTTCCAATTAGCAACGGTGAGAATACCATCCGATAAGAATCCTATACCTTGAGGATGATACAAGCCTGTTGCCAGGCATGCAACTAACCTGCCTGTGTTACAGCAGTACTGCTCTATTACACCGGTGTTGAGAGGTATACGATCACTGCTGTCACGTTCACCCCTCACAGCCAACAGACAATCGGTTTGCTCGTCATAACAGATTCCTTTCACCTCTGGGATATCAATGCGAAGTGTTTCCTGTCCAGACTGAAAATCCATCACGCTCACTTTACCACTCTGATAGTTACTCATTGCGAGATGTGTGTCATGAATGAGCGTGATGTACGCTGGTGGGATTTTGGTCGCGATTGTCCTCACAATGTTACCAGTTGGATAGTGTTCTGTTATGACGGATCTTGCAACGTCTCCTACTAGGATTCTGCCATTGGACATAGTTGTCACAGGGCATAAATTCAATGCTGAACCATATTGGCCATCAGTGGTGATGATGTTCTTCAAGTACCTACCCTCAGGAGTGTACACGTCAATCATTGCAGCAGTTGCCACCAGGAATCTACCATCGGAGCAGATAGCCACATCTTTTGGCCTAGTTTGGTTTGATGATCTTAGATTCAGTATGCGGCTCTTCTCGTATTGCCCATTTGCTGCTCTGCGATAAGTTATCACATTCTTTCCACGAAAGTCACACACAGCAAGCAGCAATCCATCTGCAGAGCCAGCGGTGTTTGTTGCCAACTCAAACCCATCCAAGGTCTGGATCGATTCAAGTTCCCTCACTACTACAACATGACCTAATGTTATATCAGATGCAATGCTCTGCACAAATCTAGTACCAGCCGATAATGTTGTATTGATCCGAGACACACATTCCTTCAACCTAAGTCTGTTCATTTTATCAACGAGTGATGTATGTTGCGTAACATATTCATAGTCGGGTTTGTTCTCAAGGGCGTTGGCAGCATCTATATGACTACTCTCAGCCGACTGGATTTCTTCATCAACAGCAGCTATTTTCTGTTGCAAAGCGGCCATCTTTTTCTCACTGGCTTGACGTAGTTTAAATTTCAGACTCTGACTCTGCTCACGTACTCTATTCATATAAGCTTCCACGCAGTCATCAATTTGATTTTCTGCCTCTGCCCCCGATTGCCGCTCTAGTTCCACTTGCGTTTCAAGTTTTTGCTTTGTATCTTTTGCAAGTTTGATATCGCAATCCGCTTTCTCAATGAAGGACCGCAGTTGAATTATTTGTCGGCTGTACTTTTCGGTCAGGCCATCAACATTATGTCCAATGTCTTTGTGTTTCATAGTCATACACACATGGCAAGCTAACACATTACAGGTTGTACAATAATAGCGCATCTTCTCACCGTCGTGAATCCTACACATGTTACCTGTGGGTTTTACTGTTTGTCCACCGCTCAGGCTTTGTCCATCAGCAATCTTCCCAAGATACATGTCTGCCAGGGAGCGCAATCTGAAATTGGTCAGGAAGGAGGTTACACCTTCTCTTGGAATGCTGACAATATTTCTGCATTCTGGGCATTTTCTATCACACATCCCCGTAGCCATTTTCTTCAGACACACCTCGCAACACACATGGCCACAAGCAGGCAACGTCTTAGGCGTGTTTGGGTCCACGAATAGTTCGAAACATATCGGACACGACAATTCGTCCTCAGCAGCGCGAAGGTATGATGCGGCCATTGTGAGAAGCTAGTGGATCACTTATGATCAACCGTATGAAAATATCAAAAGTTGTCTATCTGTACTCTAGACTGCAAGGGCTAGTTATACGGCTAGATGTGTAGCTAGAACATCTATAAAACCAACAATATATGTGTTAAAGTGTATAGTCTTGTTTTATGCATGAAATATCATCTTAACCATATCATCTTTAATCACACGTTTCAGTAATGACCTTATATTGTAGTGTCCAGTATAATGTCTGCCTAGTGCACCAAATAATTATATTTCCAGCTATTGGCAGCCTGTGTGACACAGGTCACTCGTGAATAACATAATGTCAAGTCACGCATTATACATACAAAATATATATTGTAAACAAACCTCGGAGGAGTCTGTACAGTGCTTGGGAGTCACTGGAAGGTCAGGCTATTCACATGCCTCAAGTGATCGCTTAGGCCAACAACAAAAAATTGTTTGATTGTCCTCGTCCGCCCGACCCTCTTAATCATTCCGACTCAAAAACCTCTTTTTGGGGGGGGGGGGGTTAAATTTTTTTAATTTTTTTTTTACAAATTCAATTTTTGTTGTTGAAAATTTCATTTTTTTGCAAATATTAGTCGAAAATCAAAATTTTCATTTTTCCTTTTTCTTTTTTAAGTGTTGAGAAAATAAAAATCCTTATCAAAATATTAAAGATTTTGTTCCCCGTTTTGGTTACCACAACAAGTACATCTCATTTTACTTTTGGTACCTGAAAAAAGGGCCGACCTACCCAACTTTTACCCAACTTTTACCCAACTTTTAAAAGTGATCTATGGACAATCAAACAATTTTTTTTTTTTGGCCTTAAGTAGGTACAAAACATGTATGGTCTTTTATTTACATATATAAACCTGCCAAAATTGCAATTTAGTTGATGATACCTGGAGCTGTTGTTTTGTTTTAAAATACTAATGAAGTATTCAATAATCACCAACAAAAATGCACTCAAATTCACTATTGGGGAACTCTTTTTATAAGAGGTTAAAGTTGGGATTGTGAGGGGGGAAATCCCAATAATACGATCATATCTAATTGCAAGTTTCGGTCAGAAATTTTTTCTGCTGGGACACTCAATAATTCATAACCCATCACATTAAATCCATGCATTGCTATTCATAAAGATAATACTACCCCAATAGAGCATACAAATCAATACGGATTAGGCCTGGTCAGTAAGTTTTGATAGACTGGTTATTATATATAGTGTGTCTCAAATGGAAATAAATAGCCCTATCTAATGTATAGGCTTCTTCACTAAAGGCAATATGGTTGGGTTTAACAACGACTGGTATTTTAAAACAAACATTTATTATTAGTTCACAGTGTTGTTTTATTTTGTGTTACTATCCTTTTAACAACAATAAATAAACGTTTCACAATACAACATTGTTCAAGCACTCATAAGTGTATAATTTAAAATACATTTTCATGTTGATGAGGTGGTTTACTTCAAGTACTGCAAATCTTTACAGTGTGTTAATAACATGTACAGATCAATTAAGCTTGATTTGAAATTAATAAGCTGTGTGTTTTTTTGCATAAGAGAACGGTCGATCCTCATTTAGTTCCTTCATTTTAGTTCCTTATGTATTAAAAACTAAATTATAAGTATATGAATATCTTTCATTTTCAACACTTATATTGTCTGAGCACTTTATTATGGGAATTAATCACATACAGAAATTAAATAGCAACCAAGCATTGATAAAATTAGTTATATGTCATGTCAATAGAATAGTAGTATATAAAGGGGTAAAAAAAAGTAAGTCAAAGTAAGTCCCCCATAAAATTTGATCACGTTTGTTTGCATAACTCCACACACAAATGTACCTTTTAAAAAATTGAAAACATTTATCAAAAGAAAACAACGCTTGGCTACCCATTGCAATTGCAATTATTTTCTTTTTCAATAGCAAGTTTTCAGAAAAAGTGGCACTTTTCAAAATCTTATGCAAGAAAGTTACAAAAATGTCTCCAGTACAGTTTCAAATAAATTTAAGGTGTCTTTTTTCAATTAAAAGAAAGTCTTTTCTTTCTTTAGCTTGTCCTTATTTGAAATTAAAAATAAATGATTTTATTTCATTCATGACTAGCCAATTCACATCAATAACTTCCCTGTATAACATCAATTTGGGGAAATGTGACTGTTTTGGGAAAAGTAAACATGGTATTGGAAAGGGGAAACTTTGTGTGGGTAGCCAAGGGTTTTCCCGTTTCATAAATGTGTTACTCTTTCAAAACGCCTAATTGTGTGTGTATTTATGCACACAAACTCGTATAGAATCTTGAAAAGTGCCACTTTTTTTGAAAACATCATTTTTGAGAAATGTGACTATTTTGGGAAAAGTAATAATGATATTGAAATGGAGAAACTTTCTATGGGTAGCCAAGTGTTCTTGCTTTTCATAAGTGTTTCAATCTCTTAAATCGTCTTATTATGTGTAGAGATATGCAAACAATTGTGATCAAATTTTAGAGGGGACTTACTTTATTTGACCCCTTTATGTAATTGAAGTTTTAACTTCAATTATGCACTTATCAATTGCAAGCCCGGCCCCTGGGGACCCGGGGCATGGCGGGGACCATGCAGGGACCGTACACAACTGTACAAAAAATGATGCCCGGCTATGCGGGGAGTGTACGCGGACGTACAAAATGTGCCCCCGCTAGCCGGGGCGTGTAGCGGGGACGTACGCTAAGGTACACAAATGTACACCCCGGGCGCTTGCTATAAATAAGCTAGAGATGCGATGCGCTTGACGGAATAAGCCTAATAACACATAGGGAACACATAGGAATGCATTCCGTTATGGTTGCAGACAGAAATAAGCGACCTTGGGACTGTAGCCGGGTGAATACTTTGTCCTGGGAAAATGGGTGGCCGGGACTGTACACTCTTTGTCCCGGCCAAGGGGGGCCGGGACTGTAGCGGGGACGTACACAAAATGGTGCCCGGCCCTGCGGGAACCGTACACGATTGTAGCCGGGACGTCACATGGGCAATTTGTACGTCCCGGCCCTAATCCCCGCTATCCCCGGGTCCCCCGGGGCCGGGGATGCAATTGATAAGTGCATACAAAGGGGTCAAAAAAAGTAAAAATTTAAAAAAACGTTATCGAGAAATGATAATGTAATGGGTATTTTTTTCTGTTCTCAATTTGACATAATACATTTTATATACATAGTTCCATATAGACAAACCGTTATTGAAGTATTTTAGAATAAATATGAAAATGTCCAACGATAAAAATCTCAAAATTATGAAAAATGCTAATTATATTGACATTACTTAAAACACCGTCAAATACGACCTGTGGTAATGGTTTAAGGTACGTATCACTTATCAAACTGCTTTGTACATTTCACGGACATAAATTATGCTAATGAGCTCATTAAATGACGTCACTCACATCATCGATATTTTCGTAACGCCAAAATTGTAGGGTTGAAATTCTAGGTCGAGTAAAATGATGTGCTTATTTGTTGTCTGTGAGCTTTTGTGAATTTTTTCCCGTATTGGAGTATTTTTTTATTGAAAATAGACAGTTCAAATTAAACGTTGGTTCCAAGTTCAACTGACAGCACATGTATTTAAGTCGACAGCAACTGCAATATGCAGGCAACATTTGAGAAAAAACAATGCCCGACTTTGCAAGAAAGTGTACGGGGAAGTGTACGGGTGAACATGACAAACCAAAACAGTCTAGTAAGTAACCGCCTCCGTGGCGCAATTGGTAAGCGCGTTCGGCTGTTAACCGAAAGGTTGGTGGTTCGAGGCCAGCCGGGGGCGTTGTTTCTTTTTGCATAAATTGGGTGTATTTTGAGGAGTTTTTTTGTAAAAAGCACCCAATTTGTGCAAAATTGGGTGCTTTTCTAACAAAATTGGTATATTGATGGGTGGGAAATTGGCCCGAAAATAGGTATAGAGAAAGTCAAATTTTCAAAGTCTGGCAGGCACATCCATGTATGATTATGGCGAAAGCCCCCACCCCCCTATACCTTGGGGATGATACAAGCCTGTTGCCAGGCATGCAACTAACCTGCCTGTGTTACAACAGTACTGCTCTATAACACCGGGCTGGAACGGCAGAAAAGTCATCAAAAGGTTCCAAAATGCATTAATGTTTCTAACTGATTCCGTTATGACATTTAAGTATTCAACATATAGCCTTGGCATTATAGAATAAAAATAACTATTCTGAATTCTGAAGTAGTTCTTCCTCCCAGCAACTTTGTCTTATAGTTAGTGCACATTTGACAGTTATTACCTCGAATGCTTCAGTCAATATACTACTCGTAGTATTGCATTAGCATATATCACAACAGGTTGGTTTATTTTATTTTTAAAGTGGACATTTAAACAATTTTATCTTGCGAATTTTTGCGAATTTTAAAAAATTCGCAAGATAAAGGGTTTGTCACTATTTAAGTAGAAGATGTTTTATCTCTTGTTTTATCCTAAAGGGTATTTGGCATAAGGATAAGAAATAAATATTAAAGTACATAACAATAATCATATAATGATATTTACAGTAATGAACAGCTTCAAATAGTCTACGTAATGTATACAATGCTTTGTTTTCCCTGAGGTACCGGTCATCTAAAACAACATGAAATAACAACATTACAAAACTTCTGAATATAAACAAATATATAGATTACTGAAGAATATGAAAATTATCGGAAGTTCGTACGGTATGGCAGGCATAATTGTTAAGTTGCAGTCCATTGTAGTCAATATTAACAAGAAATCTATCCCCTACCCCAGACCCATGTTCTTAGGAATCTAGTAAGAATCAGACAAAAAATGCAATTTTTGTAAAACTCTCCATTGTCATTTTTTTTTTTTTCGTGCATCCTCTACCGGCGAACCGCATCGGTAGTCGCAATTTTAAAGCAATACCGGGCATCAACTATGCAGCGTTTTTTTAGCCGTCAGTTTATACCTGCGAGGTTATTTTCATCGGAATTACTCGATTTAGGCAAAAGTGACCGAAAATAGGCGCTGACCGAAAACTGGCGACTTTACCCTATATAAGTTGCAATTTATTAGTATTCGGAAAATGTGCAAGATTTGCGCGTGTTAATTTTCAAGAGTTTTCATGCCCACCCGCGAAAATAAAACGCACAAAAATGACCACATGATATTATACAGTTTATTGTAGGTGTTTTGACAATCTTCAGGTAGTGAATGTTTGTTGGGCTCAAATACAGCATACTCACAATTTATTCTCATTTTGATTTCATTACACATTACATCATAATATACTGTAAAACCACTTAATTTTGCGAGGGGTTTAATTTTGCGAGTTTCACGAGGGATCTGGATTCGCACAATTGAATACCCACGAAACTGACAATTTTGCATTGAAAGTAACAATAACAGTTCCAGATTCACGAATTTAAAATCAATCCATCCATCCATCTATGGGATATTGGCCTACAAATGTATTGTAGCCAAAGCTGTTTTCATTTATTTATTTATGTTATAGAATTTGTATCACCATCAAAACATAGAGGGTTCAAAAAAAGAAAGTCCCCCCTAAAATTAAATCATGTTTGTTTGCATAACTCCACATACAATTGGATGTTTTGAGAGATTGAAACACTTATGAAAAGGGAAACGCTTGGCTACCCAGAGAAAGTTTCCCCCTTTCAATATCACTATTACTTTTCTCTAAATAGTTACGTACCCCCAAAATGATGTTATTAGATAAAGTGGCACTTTTCAAGATCCTTTACGAGTTTGTTTGCATAACTCCACACACAATTAGGCGTTTTGAGAGATTGAAACACTTAGGCTAAAAGGAAACTGCTTGGCTACTCACTTTTACTTTTTCAATACCATGTTTACTTTCCCCAAAACAGTCGCATTTCCCCAAAATGATGTTTTCTGAAATGTGGCACTTTTCAACTATGCAGGGAAAGTTGTTGACATGAATAGTAGACACTATTGGCTAGTCATTCATGAAAAAAAGAGTTTATTAAAGACCAGCTAAAGAAAGAATGGACTTATAAAGACAATTGAAAAAGAAGAAAAAAATTGGTGTAACTTTCTTGTATAGGATCTTGAAAGGTAAGCGTTGTTTGCCAGCCGCCGGGAGTCGGTTCATCGTACTTCAAGGGAATAAACAGTATACTCCATACACAGTTCATTCCGTGAAACGCTTCCCGGCGGCTGGAAAACAACGCTTACCATCTTGAAAAGTGCCAGTTTCTCTGAAAACATCATTTTGGGGAAATATGACTGTTTTGGGAAAATGAAACATGATATTGAAAAGGGAAAGCATTCTAAGGGTAGCCAAACGTAGTCCCTGTTTCATAAATGGTTTGATTTGTCAAAACGATCAATTGTGTGTGGAGTTATGCAAACAATTGTGATCTAATTTTACTTTCTTTGAACCCTTAGACGACCTCCCCCCTCACTGTTTTATGGGCGGGCGGACCTGTCAAGTAGGGTCGGTCAATTTGTTTTTATACCTAAAATGTCACAAAAAATTGCAAAAATCTGGATTTTTTTTTTTTTTTTTTTAAATTGTGAAAAAAATAATTTGACATGTTATCGGCTAAAATTTGGCTGATTTTACAAGATTTGAGGAAAAAGTATCTAAAAAATATCAAAAAATCTTGAAAAACGCAAAAAGTAGGTCGGTTGGTCCCGTTAAACAGTGGTTTTCCCCTTGCCTTAGAGCAGGGGTTCTCAACCTGGGGGTCGTGACCCCCATGGGGGTCATTTGGGATTTTCCAGGGGGTCATGAAGGGGTCATAAATATATAGTGTTGTTATCGATTGTCGGAAGTGTCGCATGTCGCAATATTTTCCATACGATACGACATGTCGATACATATTTTCGTATATCGGAAAGAAACGACATGAATTTTATAATTGGGTTTTACATGCTTTTTAAGTTTTCCGCACATTCCCCATTCACTTACAATTCATTACAAATTGTGATACAATGTATATTGACGTGTGCATGGCCGTACCGTGCATCATTCCCTCGGTGAAAGCCTGACAAATACCGCAAGTATCAAAATAATTCATACTGAATAACAACGCCATCGGGGAATGCCCCTCGTATTGTATTTATAAATAAACAACCACGTTTTTCATAGAGCGCAATGGTCTATCAGGGGCGTAATCCACATCTGTGGAACTGTGCCTTTCGAGATGAGTTGAGAGCACATGGTATTGGCATTGCGTCACTCGGACCGGTTCCGGAAAATTAAATAAATTTATAAAATCATCATCGTAAAATGTGTGATTGGACAAATTGTCACACGCATGCGTAAGGATGATTTCCGTAGCAATACGTCATTCGTATCGGGTTTCGGAAAAGGCCGAAGGGAAATCGAATAAATCCGAAGCACAATGTCACATGCATGCGTAAAGGATGATTTTCTTCAATTAAAAGCTGGCGACCATATCGGCAAGCTAATTCAGAATTTGTTCATTTTAGTCTTCGTTTAACGTTTTTAAATGACTTTTTCAAAGTTATTTATTGGTGGGGTACATCATTGATAGGAATATTTCTCCCATTCCCGATCTGATCAGGTTTTATCTGACGTTTTTGATTTGAGACGATAGTTGCAGAATTCGGAAACCAAAAAGTTATTTTATCGATAATATATCGACATGTCGAAGTTTTCTTTGACGACATATCGATACAAAATTTTGTATCGATAACAGCACTATAAATATAGCTTTTTGGGGAACCATTTTAATATTTCGCTCTAAAAAGGCTTAGAAACACCTAAAAAACCTTTTGAAAATGCTAAATTGCGCTCGCATCATTTAACTTAGCAGTTTCAAAATAAATTGGGTTGGTTTTTTTAACTTTTTTTTTGGGGGGGGGGGGGGGCAGGGGGTCACGGTACTGACCAAGAATGTCAAAAGGGGTCGTGGGCCAAAAAGGTTGAGAACCACTGCCTTAGAGTGAAATAGCACTGTAGAGCGCTAAAATGAGTATACTATAGTCTGTTCAACGTAAGATAAAACATCACTGCAAAAGATTATGACGCAAGATTAATGGACAGTAACAAAGATCAAGCTCATGCGAATAAATTATATGACTTATAGTCTGTTCAGTGTAACATAGACAGGATTATGATAAACTTTCACATGGCAAAATAAATATCATAAAAGGTCATGTTCCATCTTATGTTGGATGAACTATATTCAGAGGAGCATTACAAAGTGATTAAAAGTTTTACTAACTAAAATTGAACTGAATTATTTGATCTTCTACGCCATGCTGACCAAGAGCTAGAGTGTTGTCCTATAACATCCTTCACTGTACCTTCAATAGACATCACAAAAAATGGCCTCAATCCTAAGACTTGGTATGGGGTATGAATAATTTTGGACAGGCATCATAAAAACACAATTCTTGTTTGATTCTATTGTTATGCAAAAAATGTTGAGCCCAAATATATTGATATTGATAATTGTTCTTGCATCCAACGATGATGTCATTCAAATCAACGTGAAAGCATGCGCTTGGGGAGAGGGTTTCGCATATTAATTTGTAGTATTTAGGGGAGTTAGGGTTAATAGCAATGATCAATTTGAGTGATTATTTCTTCATGAACAGAAGAATATGCTCTTTGAACACTTGCTTCATTGGTTTGTCAAAATTGTTTGGTCTTTTGGGGGAAAATATTCATTCCCGTACAATTTTCTCTTTTTCACGCTGTAGAGTGATATGCAATGACATCATATCTACCACCTACATCAGTATTGCATGCTGGATTAGTATAGGCCTACTATAAAATATGCTTAAATTTTAACTACTATTAAAACGTCGTAAGTACCATGGATTTGTACTTGTATTAGTCTGGGCAGTGTTAACCTGGATGTCTAGTAGGCAACATCTATTACTGACATTGTGCTATAATTACAGTGGTGGAATTGTCTAGTTCATTATCTTATTTATAGTTTTTAACACTTTTGTTTTTATATTTTGTCCCTGATGAAGGGTGGTATATCCACTTGAAACGTCGGTCTTTATTGTTAACATATATCTTTGTTGTTTCATTGCACAGCAATTTTTATTGCTTGTCCCAGTGCATTTCCGTGTGTTATTGTTTTTGTTATTTATCTGTTTTATCGCGTTATTCTCCCTTGTTATTACCTGTTTCCCCACACCCTGTTGGTATATCTTGCTTTTACTCTTAGCAACCCTACAAGAGTTAATATTGTTTACAATCTTATCTATACATGATAATACTGTAATATATTCAGATATCATTTATTCATTTCCTTTTTCAGTATTTAAATCATGCTCTTATATCTAACCATACAATACGTAAAAACACCCGAAAACATGTGTATATTTTTAAGGTAATTTTCTGTGTCCGTTGTCCAAAATCTCTCTCTGGCTTTGACCGCGTCATAACAAAAGTAAAACAGATATCAATTATCATTTACTACACATTTGTAGCTATGATTCGGAGCTATAATCATGACAAATGTCATGAGGTTGACATTAATATTAGCGATGTTATGAGGGAGGAGGTAGAACTTATTGAATGACCCTCGTACATTGCTATCTTCAGTAGATAGCACCCATATTACATTGCTATCTTCAGTAGATAGCACCCATATTACATTGCTTTCTTCAGTAGATAGCATCCAAATATTGCATTGCTATCTTCAGTATATAGCACCCAAATATTATATTGCTATGTTCAGTAGATAGCACACATATCAGAACAGCCGAATTTACTGACACTGTATTTTAACCAAACGTGTGCTATAAAGCATGCAGCTATTTTGCGGTGAGGAGCTCCTAAATTTGAATGGCTGTATATTTTGATTTTTGACGATAGAATAAACTTCAACAATTCCCGTTTAAGTATGTATGTGGTAGAGCACATTCATAATGTAAGTTCTAAATACAATTTACTCCAATATGATCAAAATAAATGAGATTTCCAACCACAAAAATCCTTCTAAAATAAAACACAGAGCGAGTCAACATCATAATTTCAGTGTATAGAAGTTGAACAATCATAACAAACCTAAACTAATCCTAAAATATAAAGTCAATCAATCAGTGCATTAAAAAATGTGCTAATTTAGAAGGAGAGAATTTGGGTTTCAGTGTAAATAGCGCATGTGCAGTGGCAGAGCCTGGTACGAGCACACGATTTTGACAAAAAATATGGCGAAATTCTATCTTAGTACACTTTTAAACGCACCAATTGAATGTTTTCATATTCTGTGATAAGTTGTGGTATGTATTGTTCTTTTAAACCTAACCCCGATTTAGGTTTTTTTACGGGGATCACAATTTTCGAAGAAAAAACACCAACTAAATCATATTGTACACTTAGTTCAGGACAATTGCACCAAATTTAACAGGTCTTTCGTCGTCTGCTCTATTATCAAATCAAATCAAATCAAATCAAATTTATTTCCATAAAAATAACACTACATCAAAAATGTAAAACTTAAAATCAACAAAAGCGTATGGAGGAGTAGGCTGAAAAACCAATAAGGCCTGTAAATAGCCTACCCCTTTAATACAATACAATACAGTACATGTTACATATTTAATACATGAATAAAACAAAATCTGACAGCAACTTAAATAAGACAAGACAAACAAGGACGAGCTCAAAAAGCGAATTATTCATATTTTTGAATGATGTTTTTCTTAAGTTTGTTTCGAAAATGGTTCACAGATGTTGATTCTTTTATTGATTTTGAAAGTGAATTCCAAAGAATGGGACCACGCGTTCAAATAGCATGGTCAGAAAATGATTTCTTATTGTTTGTCAAATTAAAATCATTAACGTGTCTTGTTCGATAGTCGTGAACATCAGAGCGTTTTTTTAAGTAATTTCTAAATAAGGTATCTATTTAGTGATGCTCTCTATATTTTTTTTAATTTGATTTGTTTTTCTGTTAGGTTGAATATATTGCAGCACATTGATAGCATTGCAATCCCTTTTAACAGGCTTTTGTATGACAACATTTACTTTAATCATGTTTACATCACTGAAGATAGCATGCTTGTCAAAGGGGAAATATGTTTGTATAGGTTACAGTATGTCATATAGTTTTTCTTCATTTTTAAACATTTCCCATGCTTTGGAAAGCATGGATTGACTAGTTCGAAAGATAAGATATGATTACATACCACAAATTTAAATGTATAATGTCTTCTTTGTTGTCTATTTTGGGTAGCCTGGGACAAAGGGGTGGGGTTGCAAGTGATACTCCTATATGAAATTATGGGAATAATTCAAATCAGATACACTTTTTGTGTTTATTTTGAAACTCACTTGAACATTCAAAATTAGGCCTTGAAACTGAACATATTTGAGAGATCTGCATCATCATCACCTCCAAGAAGACACACACCACCACCATGCCCCCACCCACAATCAGCCACGAGAACAGACCATTCATTCACTGACATTTTCTTGTTGCTTGCACCATTCCTAAAGACCATTTTAAACCAAAATCCGGACCTTTTACAGTTTATGTCATCATTATCATGATTGTGATATGTAACTGATTCTGCATGTGTCTATGACCAAAGTAGACCAAACAAAAAAAACAAGGTTGTTTCCAGTAATGTGCGTGTATTTCATTGAGACGCTTGATTCTTGTGCATTTTTTTTAATAGAATTTTTAATAAACAAATTATTGTTAGGGCGCCATCTTTTGTCGCAATTGTGTCCAACATGTTTCAAGATGGCGATTGGCGACATACGGCACACACTGAAGTGAAAATCTGAGGCGAAAATCATATTTTAGCGAGCCTAACAGTAACAAAAATGCACAGATTTGAAGAAGAAGAATCTTTTAATTTTTTCTAAAAACATAGCATTTTGCATTTGACTTTTCAGGCTTGCTACTGGAATCAAACTTGAATTTGTGTTGCTTTATACCCGCCTATATAAATGATGATAAAACATACTGGTATCCTATCAAAGCAAAACTGGAAGAGATCTGACAACAATCAGGTTTTCATAAGCTTTAAAAAGACACAGAGTTTATCAAAATTGATGAAGGCATTCAGATTGTATGAGTGAAAATGCGCTCCTAGTTCTTATTATTTTCTTGATTTTTTCTCTCCATTTTTTTTCTATATCTCACAGCTGCAAAGTCCCTCCCCCTTTTGATGTGCTGCACAACATAATACATTAATTTCCAATATATTTTGTATAAAGAGAAAATGTAAATTTCTATTAATCCTAATCTAAACACATCTAACAAAAATGATGGGGGTTACTCTGTAATTGTATTAATGATATATAAACTTTATTACACATCTTGCTGATATCATCTTTTTTGCTTGTTTTTTATTTGTGATTTGAAAGTTCATTACAAAGACCTATACAAAAAAGAAATATGTTCACAAGTTTGTATTGCATGTCGCTGTAAATGCTTGAATCGCAAATGTTCAGATAGCTTGATATTTTACATTAAAGGTAGATGATCCGATTGCTGGCCCGATTTTCAACTTGATGTTTTCTATTTTACATTAAAGGTCATCCTTAAAATTGTCACATTCCAAAGTTTGAGTTGCATAACTCCAATGGTTCTATTTTTAGAAGCACAAGGACACAAAACATTTGCTTATTGAGTGCTACACAAACCGGTTGGTGGTTATCCACCTTTGGCAGTAATTCACCAAATTTTCGCCTATAATTTCTAAATGGAACATTTCTGGCCCCTCAGATTTGACAGACATAATGAGAAAAATATGGGGATTCTTCTGATATCAAAATATCTTGATGTTTAAAACAAATCATAGCCCCAAAAAGTGATCGGAACATATACCTTTAATATAATAACTTATTTTTGGCTGTGACTCAAACTGTGTTTGCCATCAATATGACCTTTTTGACCTGACACGTCGCAAATTACGTGCAAAGTCTCGCACTTGAGAGGCAGAATAAATTTTACAATCAAACAGATTTTGTCATTCAAATCGTACTTTGGATATTGTATCAATTCGTCGCTGTTCTGACATACCGGCACATCACAACAGAATTAAGTAAAGTGATGTGCCGGTATGTCAGAACAGCGACGAATTGATTATCACTATCAGATTATTACCACGAGAAGATATTATACAGAGTTAGGCCTAAAAAAAAGGTTTGATTGGCGTAACATAGAGAGAAAAAAATAGGTAGGTCAGATTTTTTAATTTTAAATCTATAAAACGTCTATGAAATTTTATATACCAGCACACATATACCATACAGACATAAACAAATGGCACAAATGCACATTTTCACTCTGTTTTTTTCTTTTTCTCACACACACACACACAAAATGTTTAGGGTTGGCGGTTAAAATAGGGTCAGTCGGGTTACGCCGATAAAACATTTTTTTTTTAGACCTTAGTCAAATATTTGGAAACACTTAGGGGAGGAAAAAACACCCTGTTCTACGGGCCAACACATCACTCAGACAAGGTCAGTTGGTTGGGCAAGAGCATTTTGGTGAAGGCTCTAATGTTTTGAAATTTAAATTAACCCATAAATGTTGGAACATTTACAAAATTATCAAAAATTAAAAAACAAAAAATGTCCAAACATTCATGCATAAAAAGTAAAGAGAAATCTCAAATTAAATAATATGGGTCGATCGGTTATGTTATGAAAGTCGTAATAGTTAATAATGTCACGATAAATCTACAGTTTTTTAAAAACAAAATAGGTAGAGAGAAAGTGTGTCAGAGGAGGGGAAGCTAGTGTAGGACGAGGAAGAGGAGGGAAGGGAAGGAGAGGAGGAGAAGAGGACGGAAAAGGTAGATGAGGGAGGGGAGCGACTGGGGAGAAGTAGGATCCTCCTCCTTTATACTTTCAGTAGAGTATAAGCATAAATGTGACCAGCTCTCACAAAACCTAACATCGGTTGCCAGAACAGCTCAATCTCTTTCCATTGTTTAATAGGAGTGATATGGAATAAGTATAATAAATGGGACCAGTTACATCAAAAAGAAATAAGGGGGACACATGTCATTCAAAATGATAAATAAATAGAGATTTTATAAGTTTTACTGATCTTTTGAGAAATGGTCGCGGCAATCTATTGTTTGTAAGGGATACATTTATTTTCATGATTCTTTTTTGCTTAATTTTGTCAATATCTGTCCCTTTTTGTGATGTGACTGGTCATGAATGATAACTTAAGGTAACAGAGAAACACCGTTGTTCATTCAATTTTGTACAATTCAACAGTCCCTATATCAGCCACAGCTAGAATTCCAACTGATGAGAATCCCATACCATGAGGAAGATAAAATCCCTTTGCCAGGCGAGCTACTAACCTGCCTGAGGTACAACAGTACTGCTCTATTACACCGGTGTTGTGAAGTACATAATGAGGGTCTAGTTCACTCCTTATAGTCAACAGACAATCAGTTTGCTCATCATAGCAGATTCCACTTACCATTGGGATATCAATGCTGAGTGTTTCCTGTCCAGACTGAATATCCATCACACTAACTTTACCACTCATCCAGTCACTCATTGCGATATGTGTGTCTCTGATGATAGTGATGTAGAATGGTTGGATTTTTGTCTTGATTGTCCTCACAATGTTACCAGTAGGGTCGTGTTCTGTTATGACAGATCTTACAATGTCTCCTGCCAGGATATTGCCATTGAATGTGGTTATAGAGTGTATATTCACTTCCGTCTCAGCTTTGCCTGCAGTGGTGGTAATGTTCTTCAAGTAATTACCCTCATGAGTGTACACTTCAATACATGTACATCTTGCCACCAGGAATCTACCATCAGAGCAGATAGCCACATTTGTTGGCCCGTGTTGGTTTGATGATCTCAGATTCAGTACGCGGCTCATCTCATATTGGCCATTTGATGCTTTGCGATAAATCATCACTTTCTTCTCATTTAAGTCACACACAGCAAGTAGCAATCCATCTGCAGATAATACAGTGTTTCGTGCCGACCTAAACCCATCCAGGGTCTGGATTGATTCAAGTTCCCTCGCTACCACAACACGACCTAACGTTATATCAGGTACAATGTCTTTCTGAAATTGAGCAGCAGCATGGGGTGTTGTACGGATCTGAGACTCACGTCCCTCCAATCTAAGGCTCTTCAATTTATCAACGAAAGATGCATGTTGCGTAACATATTCATAGTCCGGTTTGTTCTCAAGGGCATTGTTAGCATCTCTATGACTACTCTCAGCCGACTGGATTTTTTCCTTGACTACAGCCATTTTCTGTTGCAAAGTGGCCATTTTTTTCTCACTGGCTTGATGTAGTTGACATTTTAGACTCTGACTCTTCTCAAGTACCTTATTCATATAAGCTTCCACGCAGTCATCAATTTTCTTTTCTGCCTCAGCCCGCGATTGGTGCTCTAGTTCCACTTGTGTTTCAATTTCATGCTTTATGTCTTTTGCATTTTGGATATCGCGACCTGCTTTCGCAATGGAGGACCGCAACTCAAGTTTTTGATGACTATACTTTTCTTTCACGCCATCAATGTTATGTCCGGTGCCATTGTGTTTCTGAATCATGCACAGTTGGCAAATTAACACATTGCAGGTGGTACAGTAAAGGCGCATCTTCTCATCCTTGTGAACCAGGCATGTGCTTCCCGTAGGTTTTGCAGTCTGTCCAATGCTCAGGCTTTGTCCATCAGCAATCTTCCGATGATTATCTGCCAAGGTACGCAATCTGAAATTGGTCAGGAAGGAGGTCACACCGTCTTTTGGAATGCTGACAATCTTTCTGCATTCTGGGCATTTTTTATCACACTTCCCTGCAGCCATTTTCTTGAGACACACCTCGCAGCACACATGGCCACAAGCAGGCAATATCTTAGGTGTGTTTGGGTCCATGAATAGTTCAAAACATATTGGACACGAGAGTTCATCCTCGGCAGCACGAATGTACGATGCGGCCATTGTGGGAAGCTAGTCCGACGTTTATGATCAGCTGGATGAAAATAACAACGTTATCCTTGTACTATGGACTGCAAAGGCTAGTTAGAACTACATGTAGATGTCTGTAACGCAACATCATAATAGTATTAAATAAATATATACTTGTCAATATAGATTTCAAAATTAGTGGTGGACTTAACACATCATTGCAATACAAATTTGTTTCGTATGGATGGAAGTTAGGCCATCCACACTCCTCAGTTGCTATGCGTAGAGTGACAAAAATAGTCATATCGTACTTTAAACAGCACATAATGGTTATAACACAGATGGATATACCAGGTTTATATTACAAGAGTCAATAAGTCAAAGAGTCAAAGTGTCAAATAAGTAGGGCACTTATAGTAGTCTAGGGTGGTTCAAAAGTGGATAAGAGATGTTTTCTTCTGTGTCTACATCCACTCACCAGTTCATTTCTGTTGTTTAGGGTTGACATAAGTGGTTTGTGTATGATGAAATACTTTTCCGTTAAGCACAGATTACATCGCTTACTGGTAGTTGAGTATGGCTTGCTTCTAGCGATTATTTTCCACTTTATATTATAATCCACCTTTTTGTCAGCTAGTGACCAGATATATTGGCTTAGTGCTGTGGCGTTTCTTTGGTGTTTATTTTTGAAGCTGCTGGTGTGTCCATAAAATCTTTTTTTGAATGTTAGCTCTGTTAGTCCGATATATGATTCCTCTTTGAAATTGTCTTGCCTGGTAACCGGCAATATATGCTGAAGTTCAACTTCAATATTATTAACCCTCGTCCAACTGAGCCTTTTTTGTAACACGGTCTACTTATATAAGGAACGCACCATTAGACTTCAAGGAAGTTGGGGTCGGGTGGATTGATTTTTGGGGCTGCCGAAGGCGGCAATTTTGTTAATTTTTAATATGTACCTTTATATTTAGCTGGGTGGGCAAAGGTGGTATTTTTTACTTTTTTTTACTCATCAGTGGTGAAGTACTGGAAAAAAACAGGCCAACATTGGAAATGTTTGCCTCAAAAAAATCGGAGGGAAATGATGTTTCGAACATACTATCAGATTCCAGACTATACTATTAAGATATTTTTCAAAATGGTTGATTTTTTAGATATTGTAAGATGGTAACCACCACCCCCTGCCCCTTCAGATTTTGATGGCTTACCCTGCCCCAGGGTAAGGTACGTACATGTAGTACCCTCAACTTGTTTTTGTCAAAATAAGCACTAAGGATGTAAATTACCTAGATGCCCTAGGTCACTGTCTGTTGCGTTTTGTTGCCTTAAGGAAGGGGCGAGGTGGCGCAGTCGGTTAGAGCGTCGTAACACTGCTGCGCACCGTAGTTCTGTTGGTGGATCGTTTGAGCGTGAGTTCAATACAATACACCAACACAGCCTCGTCCCCATGCCTCCTTCAGACCGTGCAGACTGAAGTAGGCATGTACATTAGCGCACCATGATTCGGAATTCACGTAGAAATGTTGGTCCCGTGTATCGGAAGAGCTATCCTCGAGCACGTTAAAAGGTTACAGACTCCTTCGTAAAGAGTAAGGGATCATCCCGGTCTGTATCTGTTAAAATTCCATAAGTATTCCTAGGTTCCAGGGAGATGCAGTATATTCTGCACTTTCCCACCCACTTTAGTAGGGCAAGGGTTAATGATATTGTCTGATCACAATATCAATAGATATATCTCCATATTTACTCATCAATATTATCTGATCACTTGTATTTACTAAATAAATAGCATTGTGTGCATGACAGATGTCTCACAATGGTCAAGATAAATCAGGGAAAATATGAAAATACATGTTTCGTTTTTGTAATGATAATTAAAGGATAATGACTGCGTATCAGTTGTTTTAGAGGTAACTGTGAAGAATCAAATCATTTTCACTTTGGAACGGAGGAATTTCACGAGAAGCGTAACTCCAAGGGAAATTCCGAGGTCCTAAAGTATAATGTTTTGATTCTTCACAGTTACCGACAAAACAATTGATCAGAGTCATTATCCTGATTCAAAAGCGTCAATTGAAATGTCATTTAATGATACTTAACTGGCCGGTACTTGTGGTTCATTAAAAAAGGTACACTTTACGGCAATTTAACCATGTTCACTCATTTTACAATTTGATCAAAAATTGTGCAAATGAACCACTCATACTGTGGTGTGCGAAATATGCGATGCGTTCGTGGCAATACACAAATTGTTTTGGTGATCGAACTAGATACGCATTGTACACAGGTGACTAATATTTACACGGAGGTACTCTGTTGTCCGTTAGTAACCTGCGCTTATTTGTGTGTAGCAGTAAAAAGGACGGCATTTGATTGGATCGCATGTATCACATTATATTCATGAGGTTTTGAATCTTCAACAATAAACAAATGATACATTTTTAACTCTCTCTTTATCTGAATGAGGTGGTGATGTACAACATGGATGAACTTCAAAATGTGTATTACTGTAACAGTGGAAATGGTCGCATTACATTTATTTTTCGCATTTTCTGCGTTCAAACCAGTTATCGGGATCATAATAACACGCAAATACTCTTTTTTTCCATATCGGTCTATGTGATGAAAATACAAATCAAAAACATGTGTCTGTGCCTAATCCGAACTAAATTTGTTTACCTTGTTTTTATCCCCCTGGTTTGTTATCTTCCTGGTTTGTAAATCCAGAAGGGGATATTGTCATCATGTGGGGGGTGTCCGTCCGTATGTGCCTTTTGGTTAGCCTTTTCCCCGAATGCTGTATCTTTTGAACGGATGGACGGATTGACTTCAAACCTTCAGCGATAGATAGACCATGGTCAAAAAATGTGGGTGCTTTTTTGGGGTCTAATTTGCATAGGTCATCTGAGGTCAAAGGTCATCCAGAGGTCAAATCGTTAAAGTTGCCCGATTGACATCAAACTCGGAGACAAGAAACATAAACACCAGGGGAGCTTGTCTAAAATAAATTAGAGTTCATCCAAGGTCAACGGCCATTAGAGGTCAACCAAGGTCAAAGGTCAACAAGAGGTTAAATTGTGCAACGAACACCGGGGGAACATGTCAACAAATAATTAGAGGGCATCCAAGGTCATCTGAGGTCAAAAGTCATCAGAGGTCAAATCGTAAAAGTTGCCTGATTGACCTCAAACTTGGAGAAAAGAAACATGAACACCGGGGGAACATGACGCCTATGTGACCTTTGACCTCATTTAGTTGATCTCCCAGCCAGGGGGGATTCGCAAGTCGTGACTTGCAGTATTTTTTAAGATTACATCACATATTTGAGATTGTCTACTTTACCATTGGTTCCAGCGCAGACCAGGCCACACTACTTTATAAGCGTCACAATGACCAGCTTTTTCTTTCTTTCTTTTTTCTCTTTTAGATAACATTGCATATGAGATCGCCTACTTTACCATCGGTTCCAGCGCAGACCAGGCCACGCTACTTTATAAGCGTCACAATGACCAGCCACTAACTATACAGCTTCTTAACCTGATTGTGGAGACTACGTATACCGTACGCATACGGGCTGTCAATAGCGCACTGAACCAATGGAGTCCGTATGTGGCGATAAATACTACAACGCACTACCAGGGTAGGTATTCAGGTGTTTTTTTATTTATATTTATTTATTTATTTGGAAGTTAGACGACCTGTTGGAACAAACAATTGGTTGCTATCTCACAAAGACTGCCCTCTATCGCCCTTATAAAGTTATTGGAAGTCTCCAACATATTGGATTGACACCAAGGTTATATAACCACTTGCCAACAACATAGCAACCGTAGTCACCAAAGGTTCACCTCTATGTTAATGAGTTGCTCATGGAAGTATTGAATCTGTAAGATTGTGTACATGCTAAACTTACGTGTGCACGCATGGCTGTCCGCTCACACACATTTGGTGATTCTTCTATGTTGTAAGCTATTGTAAATATCAGCCAATCGATATGACAATTGGACCCTTGCACACGCTATTAAATCCTGCTGCTTTAGCAGACTAAATATGCGCGCCAAATACAAATACATGGATGCCTGAAAAACACTGATTATTGCGGAACTGGGTGTAGTTCGTAAGGTAGAGTAAGATAGAGTCTACTTTTGTTGCCATTGATAACTGGCATCTATACACCCACTTCGCAATAAACTTTCACGGCATCCACAGAATAGCAACCATTTTGTCTGATGATCGAAATTCGGAATGGAAAGTACCGTTCCAAAAGATCTTAATTCTTCTATATTTGGCGCTGCATAATATTGAGCACTCTGCAGTATTTGATTATAAAAAAATAATTTATCAATTGATTTAATGATTACATATATTTATCAAATATATTATAGTTGCTGATCTACCTCCTGAAATGAAAAATCTGGGCGATCTCTAAATGTTCACGCAGTGTTAGGTGTGTTTGTAAATAGCTAACATTTCATGGCATTTGTTTTGTTCAATCACAAGATTATTTACAATGCGCCCTTTTCATTGCTCATGAAGTTCATAAATGTTTGTTCCATGGATATGAAAGTGGAATTTGGACATGGAATTATATCAACAATTACTTTAATGAGATGTCTCAAACTTGAAAGTTCTCTTCTGGTTCAAAAGACCCACAGACAAAACTTGAAAATGCATAGGCCAAAACAGGTTACCCCAACTGCCTAGAGCCTTGGGCAAACGATCATAGCGGCATAGTGCAGTGGTACTCCCTGCGCAGCGTGCGAGGCAATAAACAGGGGTGAAATAAATCAGAGAAATGGGAGATAGAATTTAGAAATGGAAAACCTGAAAAGCAGGTTTATAGGATAGGATGAAACTTTACAGGGCATGGAACCATAATGTAGCTATAAATATTTTTGTTGTTGTTAGGGATGTAGGGCGTAGTCCTGGATGGTACTTTGATTTGGTTTGGTTGGGGTGTGTGCGGCTGGAGATTCAAAATCCCTACCCATTTCCTACTTCATTTATATACCAAATTGTCAGGAAAAAAATAGATCCAATTTTCGCACATTTTCGCAAAAATAGACCCATTTGTAAAAAGTGGGGCAATTTTTTCCAGCACAAAAATCATACCCCATGTTGAGGGATTTTTTGCAAAAAAGTGATAAGTGATGCATAGAGCAGCACATCCCGTATAGGGTTGGCCTGGGGTGAGTGGTGGTAGCAAGTTGAAAGCCATCCAGTTAAAAAAGACTATTCCACATAAAGACGAGATGGAAATCATGTTAATTGTTATGTCGCAAGTTAATTTGGGTATAAGAATTAATATATAATTGGCAATGTTAAGCACCGATTATCACCATCAGCGGGTCAGTTGCCTGATGAAGTGTGATGGTTTCACACGCAAAGCATCACTCATATTCACCTGACGAGCCTTCATGGCAAAACAATGGTAGTGTATGAGAAAAATTAAAGAAGAGGTTATAAACTAAACCTCTTTCCATAATCACTATATGCAAAGCACTCAGTCTCTGATCCAGTATTCTTTTCTATGGTGAAAGGGAACCTGTTATATATTTATATTAAGTGACTAACTCCTATCAAGAAGCTAATTTGTCTTTTTCTTTTTTCGCTGCCAATTCAAGCCCCAACAAAAGCCGTAGAGGGATTCACTGTGAGCGCAAATGGGACAGATTCTATATACGTCAGATGGCAGGTAAGAAAGATAGTCAAATCTTGGTTGGATTCACTCACTGCAATTCAAGCGCAATTGGAATAGATTTGATCTATAAAGCTCTCCAAAAAAGTCTAGCATTTGTTTTTCCTCAACATTTGTGATATTGTTTATTGTGATTGATCCAATCACCTATAATATATGCAGCAATGGAAATACCCATATGACTTTCCACCCGGGGTTGACAGTCCCGGGGTAGACCAACTTGATGCCATTTGAATCAATACGCAGCTTTTAAATGCCATTGGAAGCTATTTGATGTAAATTGATGCCATTTGAAGCCAAAAATACGACAATGACGCCGTTTCAATTCTCCAAGTGAATTGATATTGATAATTGTGATTGTGAACTATATTGTAATCTTTTTTTTTAGTAATCTATTCAAACACACACAGGAAAAGAGCACCATATTGTCTCTTATAATAAACTTGAACTGGGGGTGTCCATATTTTTTCAAAAGGGGAATTTATTACAGCTATAAAATAGCACCAGGATGCATTTTGGTGAAAACTAGTGAATTGTTTAATGAAAAATAGTATTAATATGATATTCCTGGTGAAATTTGTGTCAACAATTTTTTTTTTTAAATTCCCTTAATAATACCGGCATGCATCAGTTACAATGTCAAATAAGGTGCCTGGTTATTATATTGTGCACTTAATTATATCAATTATTTGATATATTATTCCTGCAAAGTGCACTATTTCCTCGAAGATCCTGTGGTTGGGGTAGATACTTACCCACCCTTAAAGGGGCATTTAGAGATGTATCGATACACTAATTAAATGAGCAAATAACGTAAAGATAATCATCAAGATAGCCCAAATCCAAAATGTCATACAATTCCGACATCGTCTTCATGCCAAAATAAGCAAATAACGGCACTTCCGGGTTGAGATTTGCCGCGAAAGTCCGTGTGTAAAACGATGCATAACTTCCGAATTCAGCACCTGAGTTTCGATATGATCATATCGAAACTAAGAAAATCATGAAATTTTATATGATCAACGGCGAATGTAGGTAAACTGTTTCAGATGGTAGTTAGTATATGCCTAAGTATTACTTTGATGCAAAAAAAAGATTTCCAGGATAATTGAGGGCGCACTCCCATACGTATCTCTCAATGCCCCTTTAAATGTAGGAAACTTTCATTTTTCCCCACAGGGGTTGTATGTCTCAAAAACACCCATTTACTCATTCACCCCCACTCATCACATATACATACTCATTTTCACTCAAACCTCAGGCAGTGCTGGACGACCCGACATTCCACGCATATCACGTCACATATGGATCACCATATCTCAACCAATCATACATTACCGTTGACATCGCTGGCATGGAAGTAAATAGCGCCACCATTGACGACTTGGAAGATGGAACCGAATATGTCGTGTGGATGACGTATTCTAACCGCGGCGGTTATAGTCCTAATTCAACTGTACTGAAATTGAGTACCAGTAAAGGTGAGATTCTATTCTCGTTAACCCTAACCCCAAAAGCCACAGCTCTTGGCTATTCGTTCGCGCAGTATACTGCGCTCACTATATAGGCTCGGTTGATTACATCATAGAAAGATAGGCTTGGGTTCAATTGAATGTAGAATAGGCCGTGTGCGGTTCACCTTTGCAATTGAATGTAGAATTGGCCAGGTGCGGTTCACCTATTTAATTGAATGTAGAATTGGCCAGGTGCGGTTCACCTATTTAATTGAATGTAGAATTGGCCGGGTGTGGTTCTCCTATTCAATTGAATGTAGAATAGGCAGGGTGCGGTTCTCCAATTCAATTGAATGTAGAATAGGCCGGGTGCGGTTCTCCTATTCAATTGAATGTAGAATAGGCCGGGTGCGGTTCTCCTATTCAATTGAATGTAGAATTGGCCGGGTGCGGTTCACCTATTCAATTGAATGTAGAGTAGGCCGGGTGCGGTTCACCTATTCAATTGAATGTAGAATAGGCCGGGTGCGGTTCACCTATTTAATTGAATGTAGAATTGGCCAGGTGCGGTTCACCTATTTAATTGAATGTAGAATTGGCCGGGTGTGGTTCTCCTATTCAATTGAATGTAGAATAGGCAGGGTGCGGTTCTCCAATTCAATTGAATGTAGAATAGGCCGGGTGCGGTTCTCCTATTCAATTGAATGTAGAATTGGCCGGGTGCGGTTCACCTATTTAATTGAATGTAGAATTGGCCGGGTGCAGTTCACCTATTCAATTGAATGTAGAGTAGGCCGGGTGCGGTTCACCTATTCAATTGAATGTAGAATAGGCCGGGTGCGGTTCACCTATTTAATTGAATGTAGAATTGGCCAGGTGCGGTTCACCTATTTAATTGAATGTAGAATTGGCCGGGTGTGGTTCTCCTATTCAATTGAATGTAGAATAGGCAGGGTGCGGTTCTCCAATTCAATTGAATGTAGAATAGGCCGGGTGCGGTTCTCCTATTCAATTGAATGTAGAATTGGCCGGGTGCGGTTCACCTATTCAATTGAATGTAGAATAGGCCGGGTGCGGTTCCACTTTATAGTCTGTTGGGCATGGATGACATATTCTAACCGCGGCCAGTAATAGTCCTAATGCAACTGTACTGTAATTGACCACCGGTAAAGATGAGATCCTATCTAAAAAGGCACACTTTCGGCGCAGATCTACGCACCCCATGGAACCTCTCTACTGGATTTAGGGTTATGGACATGGGGTGAAATGTTGTTATGGCATGTTTGTGATCAGGCCATCACTATGAGCCTGAGGTACCACCAGTCACCACATTTGAACATATTTTACTAATCATTATCCTGCTATTATCATTATCACAGCCCTACCCCTAAGGTGACAGGTAAAAATGATTATATGGGTAGGGGGCAGGGTGACAACCTTTTTATTTTTGCATTTTCATTTTTTAATGTAATTGCAATCATTACAGCTGCTACCTGTAAATAAAAAGCTATCAGCAGTTGCCGACCTATAGTATTTGTTATCATAGTAACTTTAGCCATAGTTTTGGTTGTGGTTTTACCGCTATTCATTATCCTACTATATTATCATTATCACAGTTCCTACCCCTAAGCCAGAAGCTATCAGCAGTAACCTATCCCTGCCTATTGGCATCATAGTAGCTATAGCCGTTGGATACATCATGACCTTACTACTATTTATTATCCTCCTATTATTATCATTTACAGCCTCTACCCCTAAGCCAGAAGCTATCAGCAGTAATCTATCCCTACCTATTGGCATCATAGTAGCTATTGCCGTTGGATTCATTGTGGCCCTCCTACTTCTCATTGTCATCATACTGATCATACGACAGCGGTATACTGGCAGCATGGGAGGTGGACATTGGCGAAAGCGCCTCAACCCAGACGCCCTCTGGATTCATAAAAGGTACAGTTTTAACCATAGTCTAACCAAGGGGTTGGCTGGGGTTATGAGACAGGGTTTTGACTATGTAAGATTACACAAAAAATGTTTTACTGTTGACGAAAAATGAAACAACTCAAAAGAACAAAACCAAACATACCCCCTCCTAAATAAAGAGAAGCTAAAACGACACAAACATCAAAACAATAAAAATGAAAACAAAACAATCAAACACCCCAACAAAGAAACAATCAAACACCCCGTAACCAACCAACAAAACAAACCAAGTAAAATATGAAACAAAGAAACAGTGCATAACAAAAACAAGCAGACAAGCAAAATATAAAACAAACAAGCTAAACAGAACACAAACAAACCAATCCAAACAAATTATTGAAGTAGCTGCTACCCTAGACATGAGAGAAATCCCTAAAACCTCAAATCAAACAAAATTGACCAATCAAAAAGAAACAAACAAACAAAAACAATTAATTAATAGATTGAATTGATGGAAAACTAAACAAAACAAAAATTACCCTGTCCAATTCCTATATTAGAAATATGATGGCTTTCTTTTAGTCTGCAAATAGATCAAATTAAAGCCCCAGGCATCTACTAAATGTTGGACAAACTGATTGTGAATCTTATTAGATATTATTTACAAAATACAGAATCTATTGTGTTTTTTTGATAAAAAAAAAGGGGGCATCGTCAACATGTCATTTTTACGTTTCTTATCGTTTATCTTTGTTATGTCAACTGAATTATTTGAACAATCTTTGAAAACACATTTAACCATATTTTTGAAAAGGAATCGGAGTCTACTGAACATGGATATCAAGAGTTAAAGGCATTTAAAACATTTGGTATTGCAGCGCCCTCTATTGCTCAAATGTGTCAGATTGGCTGAATTATGCCACTGGTGGAATGGGTAGATGCCTGGGTCTTTAAAGTGACTTGACTGGGACCAAGCAAATACATAAGTGTTGACCCATCTGTTGCTGTTTAATTTTGATTATTTTTTGAAACCATCATTCGGTTCACGGCAGAAGGAAGTTCATACCAGAGAATGCGTATCTGGACACCAATTACTTAAAAGCAGCGTATGTATTTTGTTTCTATGGTGACGGCTATGTCGGGAGATGTTACGTGCCCTGAGTTTGTTACTTGGCTGTAGTGTTGTGATGACTCAAGTAAATTACTTGACTTGACTTGGATTTAATGCACAATTTTTATGACTTGACTTTATAGTGACTGAAAGCAAAAATTTGTCTTGACTTGACTTCAGAATACTTGACTTAACTTGAGTCACTTTTCCAAAAGACTTGACTTGACTTGAAACACTTTTCCAAAAGACCAGACTTGACTTGAATCACTTTCCCAAAAGACTTGACTTGACTTGAGTAATTTTTCCAAAAGACTTGACTTCACTCACTTTTCCAAAAGACTTGACTTGATTTGAGCCACTTTCAAATACTTTAGTAACTTTTCCAAAAGACTTGACTTGACTTGAATCACTTTCCCAAAGGACTTGACTTGACTCAAGTAACTTTTCCAAAAGACTTGACTTGACTCACTTTTCCAAAAGACTTGACTTGATTTGAGCCACTTTCAAATACTTGACTCAAATCGATGTTCAAAAAGACTTTACTTGACTCAAGTCTGTAGCTAAACTAAGTGGAGTAAGTGTAGTCTAAACAAATTGTTTGGCTGATGGCAGTTTTTCTGAGTCTAAATATTATTTATAATAGTTTTTAGTTGTTGAATTGATGTGACTTGAACAAATCAATGGCTTGACTTGACTTGAGCCATGCGTTGACTTGACTTGACTTGACCCATTAGATTGACTTGACCCATTAGATTGACTTGACATGACTTGACTTGACATACATTTAGAAATACTTAACTGTCTGCTCGGGTCACAATCTGTCTGTGACTTGACTTGACTGGTGACTCGAGGTTTAGCGACTTTATTGCAACACTGCTTGGCTGCTATGTTACCCATAATGCAATGCATCTGATGTTGATTTATGTGAATTTGATATGTATGTTGTTGCTATGGTAACGGATTGTGTGGAAGTTACCCTGATGTTGTTTCTTGCTACTTTTTTAATTCATGCAAATGTTCACTGGTATAAGGCGATGAAAAGATAAAACCCTGTTATACAGGCCTGACTGATCCAGTTTTTTTCTTCAGAAATTAGGGCACAAATGAATGCCAACTCGTTTTTGTTGTCAAAACATAGCAACATTTCTACAGACTTATTGTGTTATTTTTGAAGGGACAAAAAAAGAGAAAGAAGGCCCGACCAACTGACCCAATCTGAGAGGTCTGTCAGCCTGCAGAACAGTGTTATTTTTTCGTCGTCTCATGGCAAAATATTTCTGTCAATGTGCATCACTTTCCTCTTGTACAAAGTATATTTATGGATATGTTTATCACACAATATGAACGTTACAATTATATACATCCGCAATGATGAAATTCTCTTTTATTTGCACAGTTATTAACCATACTGTTTATTGGATGTTAATTTTATATGGTCTAAAATGGTGTGTGACTCAATCTTATGCAATTAGACACTTCCGATTGGTTCGGAACTACTAAGAGTGTATGAATACTCTCCATTGCATTGTATTTTGGGTATTATTCAATGATAAGGATTAAGGTTGTAGACTTGTGTGCAAAATTAAGCATTCCCTGCCTGAAATTAAGCATTCCCCAAACAGCAAAATTATACAGGGTATCACAGAATGATTTATACCAGGCATTTTCTACTGGTGGCGCGCGCACCATTTGTGGCGCTTTGAGGCAGTCAAATTGTCGCGCAGCCAACAACCATAACAATTTTGAAAAAAGGAGAAAAGAAGAAAAAATAAAAGAAAATAGAGGCGAAGTTTTTGTTTTCGTATAAATGGGCGTAAAAATGTTCAAACATGTAACTGAAAGTCACAAATAGCAGACAGTTAAGGAAAGCTGACAGTATTATTTATAGATCTCGCCGCGTCGTGACGCACCCGCCGTGCCTATTGTCTTTTATAACGCGGTACGCTTTGCCAATTAGGACTAATGTGTTTGGTATTGATTTTGCGATTTACGATCTCCAATATAAACATGGACATTGAGAGGGTTTACCGCAGTACGACTGGCATGGGTTTACTGCGGTGCGACGCACTACTCACTGCATTGAACAAATTATACCAGCATAGTCAACCAATACTCCAAATAACATTACAATTGCCTTGATCGGATCGATGCAGTGTGTGCCTATACGACTAGGCAGGGTTAACTCGGTTTACTGCGGTGCGACGCATTACTCACTCCCCTAATGAAGATTAACTGCTTCTGTAGTGTAACATACCAGCATTGTCAACCAATTACTATGTCCAGACTCCAAATAAACATCGCATTGATCGATCGCTGCAGCTGCAGGGTGCCTATTGAATGGGTAATTCTTGGCTCAATGGGATGACCGATAATACAATCACTTGATAATGATCATGGTAGTATAATAAAAATAGTGTCATAACAATCATACACTAATGCAATTGGCCTAACTGTTAACCGTTATAATTGGAACAACAATTTTGTCAACGCGAAGTTGTCGTGTCGAAGCAATGGTGAGTCGGTTATTCCATGGTTTAACCAGGGATGTATAATAAACATCTCTCTGGTATAACCACCAGGGACTTTCTAGAAAGTCCCTGGTATATCCATAAACGTGATCATATATCGGGATCATGTGATTGTGTAAACTAAATGTCATGTAATTTACATGATTGTAAAGTAAAACATTCGTCTTATGAGTCAGTTATGAGGTCAACAAATTTCGCCCAGAAAAAAATCGCACAGTAGATGTGCTACATGAACAATTTATCGTCCCCATTTCTCTTATTTTTCCCCTCTCCTTCCCCTTTCCCTTCTCTTTCTCCCTCTCCTTCCCCTTTCTCTTCTCTTTCTCCCTCTCCTCCCCCTTTCTCTTCTCTTTCTCCCTCTCCTTCCCCCTTCTTTCTCTCTTTTCTCCCCTTCTTCTCGTCCCCATTTTCCCGCTTCTACGTCCCCATTTTAGGTGTTCGGGAGTCTGCCCCCCTGCCCCCCCCCCCCCCACCCCCCGCTGGCTACGCTACTGATCTGGTGGTTAATTATTTAGTGCTGTCGTCGGCACCATTTTTTTCCCTTGACATGTCGAAATAAATTGTTCCCGACGTCGACAGATGTGCCGACAGAACCCACTGAGTCAATCCAACAATAGAATCGGTGATTACTGATTGGAATAGTGATAATGTTAACTGTAATCAATATGATGCACAATGATGCGGCCGCGAACGTCTCAATTAATGTAAAACATGTGGTTAATGAATTGTGAGGCTTTAGGCTATAAAATTAGCGTAATTGACTTAAGTGTTTATGTTAAATATGTTTATTTGTCGCCTTACCTTACCTTCATTTTATAACATCATTACTGTATATTCCACAATTAACATGTCCTAGTATTTTTGTTCAAAGGTGTTCACTGCCAAGTCCACCAATTCCTTGACGGAAGATATTATTTACTAGTAAAAACAAGCCGTCAAGCCCCGATAATTCCGATTTCATTTATTTGCTAATTCATTGTTTTACTTTTTATCAATCACATAGCCAAGCCCCATGTAGGTCACCGCCGATCACGTAACTTGGTTCATTTTAGCGTGGGAATATTAAAGTTCCCCATTGATGAAATGCGTGCCTGGTAGGCCTACTAGTGCCGCGGTGCCGCTGGGCATGACGCGTCGGTGATGTAAGATCACTGACCACGCTCATGCGCATATTTGCAAAGACGGTTTTCGATCACGCTTGCCCCCTGATCACGCCGTACTGGTCGGACCACGTGGTTTGACTTTTGAGCCATCGTGCAAGTGCAATACATTCAGATCATGAAGCTTCATATTCAGATAACCATGCCCATATTTGCAAACGATTTTTCGATCACGCATGCTCCCTGACAGAAACACAGATCACGTAGGCCTACTGACCGGACCACGTGGTTTGACTTTTGTTGGACTTTCCTATACGCAATTGCATGCCCTCAAAAAATTGACAGAGCCACGTGTTTCAAACCGACCTGTTTGATCAGTGTTGATCCAACATGGGGAAATAAACAAACCGCGCCCATTAAATTCTTGTGGTTAAATGATTTTGCTTTTCGTAACGTTCTATTGGATTTGTTGGAGATGGGAAATAAATCAGACGTAGACAATAGCGGTACTATCAATAAAAGAAAAAGATAAATATTTAACTTCCAATCGAAAGCTTCAATTAACGCATTGAAATTGAATTGGCACGGTCACTCTTAAAATAATGTAATGCGATATTGAAAATAAAGATACAAATTTGAAAAAGATTAAAGGAAAGAGTACAATTAAGTACGTTTATAATTATCCAAATATCAAAATAAATAAAATAAATTGAATATAAAATAAATAAATTCCATGATTTTATTTAATCATGAACATTATTTATTTCATTTATTTGTTTATTTTACAATTATTTTATTTCTTTTGATATTTTAAGTGGTGTATGATTTGATTTGATTTGATTTTATTTAGGTACTCAAAACATCATATAGAGACACACATGTAAAAGATTGCACAAACCTATTTTTAAAACATGTAGACATAATAAAATATGAGCAAAAGTACCAAGGATAACCAAAAAAGCTTTGAGCACAAAGCTTATTTCCATTGGGGTCCTTTAACAAGCATAGAAAGGCAGAATAAACAACAAATAACATGAAAACAAAACAAAAACAAATGCAAGGCACGAAAGAAGCACAGACGCCAAACGAAAACAAGGACAAAACAAATAAAAACAGGGCACGAGCACAAGGTGAGACCAGTTCATAAGTCAATTGAAACGTAACTCGCCAAGTGTCTTTTAACTAATTGTTTGAATAAACTAAAACTATTGGTGTTCTTTACAAATTCAATAGGACCGCCCACGCCCCCCCCCCCCCCCTATAAAAAAGGGGGTAATGAAAGAGAGAAAAAACAAAGAAAAAGAGAGAAAAAAGAACAAAATGGAAAGGGTGTAGGGCTATACTTTTGACTAAAATGTTATCGTAAAGCCACCTCTTTATTTCCAATCAATATTTTGTTTGTTATCAATGTAAGAAAGAAGTTGAGCATACTGATATTTTCTTGATTTAGGTATAGATGGTTTAAAAAAGCTCGAACAGCTCTGTACGTGTATAAATGTGGATATATTGGATCCAAAACACAATAATTATAAAATTGGATGATTGTTTACGCCCAATCTGTATTGGGCTCGACTGCGTTTCTCCCATTATTGTTAATTGATCCTAAATACCAAATGTTGTTATGTCCCTCGAATGCCTCCTCGCCCGCCTTTTTTACCCCTCCCACTTTCCATTTTGTTCTTTTTCATTTTTTCTCTCTTTCATTACCCCCTTTTTTATAGGGGAGGGGATGTTGGCGGTCCTATATAATAGAATTTGTAAATCCGTTCAACATTGTCTTTTTTAATTGAATGCATTAATATTTTCTAAATTAATAATAGGCCTACTAGGCCTACGCTACACAGGCTGAGAAGGTGACAAATATGTTAAGAAAAAAAAAGGTTTTTGGATTTTGTACCATCTAAATTTACAGCAGCTACTTAGGACCTAAGCATTTTGTCCTCCAGAAGAAATTGTTTCCCCCTCAAAAAAAGAAAAGAAACAAAAGTTAAAATAAGAAAACAATAGACAATTTAAGGAAGCATAAAAAGGCAATTTTCCCCGCGCTGTGCGCACATTTTCTTACTAAATTAGGTTTGATTAGACCAAATGTTGAAAATGTTAGCATAAAAATGTCAAGCGTGCATTTTCATAACAAATTAGTTAGTATAAGTTAGGCCAAATTTGACCATTTAAGCGTAAAATGGCACAACAAATGTGCGCGCTTCATTTTAGACCAAATGTTCGCAAATTATCGGGAAAATATACCTATTTTTTTGCAAATGTTCGCAAAAATAGACACAAATTTTGCGAAAATAGACCCATTTGTAAACAGTGACCACAATATAATATTAGTGAGTTCCAGCACAAAATCATACCCCATGTTTAGGGATTTTGTGCCAAAAAATCTACCCATTAGAGCGGTACCCCCACCCCCCACCCCCCCCCCCCCCGTATACCGTCTTAGGCGAGTACGCCCCCCCCCCCCCCCCCCCCCCCGGGATAAAATTACCAGTTTAGGAAATTCATAAAGAGCCTGCTTTTATGAGCAATTTATGATTTGAGTCCGAAAGCAGTTTGTTGATACCCTCCCGTTTGTTTGAAATTGTGAACTTTTATACTAGCACGTGTACAAACTTGTACAAAGTAATAACAATATTCCACGTCGCCAAATTATATATGACTATGACTAATTAAAAGTTACTTTACATTCGAGATTTATTAATCGCATTTCGAGATTGACCAAATGCATGCACTGTACAAAACAAGCACTCAAAATACCAAATATACAAACAAATGTTAACCGGGTTGTGATGTTCGTTATAAGCAGAGCAGATGGGAGAGAGACTTTCTAGCTGGTATAACACTAACACACTAATTATACTAAAGTAATAGTAATAATATACATAACTATAATAACACACATTTATAGAGCGCTTTACTGTGTAATCTAACCTCAGCGCGCTTTACAACAAATGATTAAAAGAGTCAAAAACAATAAAACAAAAGCAAAAGTCTCTTTAATGTTTTTAATTATTTCATCACAGAGGTTGCTTTAATGTAATCCCAGCATTCAGTAGAAACGCACTGTGCAATTGGATAATGGAACTAATTCAATCCGTATTTTAATTGAAATGTACAGAAAATAAATGGTTCATTAGAGGAATCAGACTATCTACGTTTTGTTGATAGCATATATATTTAATTATCTAGACGGGTTTTACAGGGAGGTGTGAAATCGATTTAATACCTCCCTGATTTTTATCAGTGTTGTTGTCAAATCGGGATTACCATAAATCCGTAGTCAAATAATACGCATTGTAAATAGAGTGGCAAATCCAATGTGAGACAGGCAAATCCAATGTGTGAGACTGGCAAATCCAATGTGAGACTGGCAAATCCAATGTAAAATGGCAAATCCAATGTAAAAGACTGGCAAATCCAATGTGTGAACTGGCAAATCCAATTAATGTATTGTACATTATGTACATTATGATTTATAGATTGGTTTTTATTGCGTGTGAACGTTTCAGATTAGTTATAAAGTTCTCGGTACAGGCAGTGTCTATTATGTTTACGTTAAATATAATAATTTGTTTGTCGAATAGCAATGGTCATTTTTTTTTAAAAAAGATAGAAGGCAGAAGGCATTTTACTACCAAATTGGCACTTAATTTAATCATCGTATAGCATCAGAAATACGGCGTAATCATCAGAGGCCCTTGAAGTGGCTGTCGACTGTCGTTATTTGTTTGTTTGTGTATGAAACTCCAGAATATCTATTTCTTTGAATTTATGCATTTATGCATTTATTTCAATGACCTTATTTTAAGAAAGTGAAATGGTCAATGAAATGAATAACAAAGGGATTTTACAATCACTGATTAGGCCTATTAATAAAAATAAAAATGCAAGCTTGTTCATTTTATCGCACAGGATGGTCCTTACCCCAATATAGCTGAATAAAAAAATGTTATGACTCCAATCCTCAATGTTCCTGGAAGGCCGTTGGCGGGGATCCAGAGGGCCGAGCTGTTTGAGTTTTAACTTTTTTTGCTGTGACTTGGAACTCTCCTTGCTATCAATATTTGCATTTGTTATAAAACACTGACATGGTTCAGAGCCTAGAGATAAAGTGAGAGCCACTAATAAAAACTCCCTCTCCCTTTTTCTCCCCTCCTCCTCCTCTCCATCCCCTCACCCTTCAGCCCCCGGGAAGTGTCCTCATCCTCTTTTTTTTTCAAGAGTTAGGACGAGAAACTACTTTTTATTTTATTTGGCCTAAAACATGGTAGTAAAAATAATGATTTAATGATATGCCGTAAATATGGCAAGACTTGCCGTCCATGTTTTCTCAACGAAACAGTAAACAGAATGTATAATCATGATAATGCCGTGAAATCTTGACGTACACTTAATCACGGGCAGTGGCAGGAGCCGAGGGGGCGGGACACGTCACCACCCCTCCCCTTCTGTCTGATTAATGTAATAATAAGACTTTTTCATACAGGCCCTATAGATGTTTTATTTACACTGTAAAAGCCGAGGGGCTAGGGGGGGGGGGTGGGGGGGGGAGGAGACCACGTCACACCCCTCCACCTCCCGTCTGTTTTTTTTATTAAATTAATGTAATAATAACAGTTTTTCATATAGGCCCTATTTTTATTTTATTTTTACATTATTTTTTATTTTTACATTATTTTTTATTTTTATCTGTGATTTTCTTCCTTTTTTTAAATATTTATTTTGGAAAAGTGTAGCGTTCATTTAATTGTGTAATCTATGGTTTGGAACGTATGATTTCGATTTTAAAATAAATACTTGTAGCGTTATTTTTCATCTGACAATGAATATATTGTGCCTGTTAGTCGTGATTTATTATTTCCCTCTTCGAATAGAAAAACCCACAATTGCCACAACGTTTTACCATGAAAGTAACAGTACTTTCATGGTTTTACGAAATCAAGATGTTCAAGAGCGGATCATCGATAGTTCATTCCGAGCGTGATTTTGTGATTTTCCGTTGGGACATGCGTAATCTAAGCATTGTTAACGTCGCTTACAATTATGGGCGTGGTTTACTTAAATGGTCGCATTTAGTCGGTGATCTGATAGTCTGATAGGGGTAACGAGATCGTGATCTAAAATGTCACTTGACATGCGTGATGATGTGATCGCAGATCGGTGACCGTACATGCGGTCTGGTTCCCCGGTCTGGATCCAGGCAAGTATGATGTTTCATGATGGGTGGTGTTTTCAGTCTCTCAATTATCATGGTAATTTGAACCACTGTTTGAACAAACAAGTTACTTGTCAGTGTATTGACCTAATTTCTTGGGAGGGGGGGTGTGGGGGGGGGGGTGTGGGGGGGGGGGGGGGGGGTGTGGGGGGGGGGGGGGGGTGGTGGGGGGGGGGGGTGGGGGGTGAGGTCCAAAAATGTCGCACAGTCCAAAAAAAATCGCACAGTCCAAAAAAATCGCACAGTAAATGTACTACATGAACGATTCTGGTCCCTCTATGAGCTCATAGTGGATGTAAGTGTACTGATTGTTGTTGTTGTGTTTCGTTAAGTGTAGTATTGAAGTTTGAGTGGAGTACGCGTGACTGTTTAATGTGTGCGGGCTAGGGATTTTCAATTTTTGATGTATTAATTCTATGTGCAATATTTTAGAATCTAATGGTCTTTTATATCATAACTATATTGTATTTTTATTGTGTGTATTTCTTTGTAAAATTTGATGCAATTCAGTGTTTGTACTGCGATATCAATTTTAATAAACCAGTTATGAATGAATGAATGAAGTGAGAGAGGTATTACGGACACAATGTTAATGGGGAAAACCCCGCTGGAAATCGATGGAACTTTCAAGATTTAACAAAACAATCTTTATCACAAAATGTGGACATCATCATAGGCAGGGGATATTTTAACAATGCATCATTATTAATTCCACGTGTGAAGCAAGCGATAATCCCACCAATGCATGAGTAAACAGAGGTAGGTTTTTACCTCGATGATGGGGCTTTGTGGAAAACTACACTGCGTGATTTTTTTTTTATATCGCCTTTCCTCGTTTTTATTTGTGTTTTCTAATCTCTGTCTCGCATTTTTATTCCAATCTAATACTTATTTATTTACTAGTCCCTTGAGTTATATAGATATTTTTTAATTTAGTGCGTAGCAATATGAACGCGCGGATTTCACGTGTAATTTCCCACTGTTTGGTTTTTCCTTGAATTTTAAATCACACTGATCACGGAAATCACGGAGTTTTACACAAACTGCTCACAGTTATGCCTTAGAAAATCACGGATTCTGCAGAACCCACCTATACTACTATGTATCTGTCAGCAAAGACGGTAAACAGACAAACCAGTCTAGGTAATTGCCTACGGCATGAAACGGTCACAGACTCAAGTATCAATACAATCGATCGTGTTTCTTGTGTGGAAGCACTGTCTAGTCATCATGCCTCAGTGCATTGTATACGGCGTACCGCGGTATACTTTCACAGACTCAAGTATCAATACAATCGATCGTGTTTCCTGTGTGGAAGCACTGTCTAGTCATCATGCCTCAGTGCATTATTGTATACGGCGTACCGCGGTATACCTTGTCAATACTGTAAACGTCGTGCCGCGGTATACCTTGTCAATTACTGGACTAATTAGGCGACAACAACACTATAGATAAGGAGGCTTATCTTTAAATTGGACGGACGAGGAGCGCCGCAAGTGCGGCGTCCTGCACAAAGCTGCGGCGCGACGCGGCGAGATCTATAAATAATACTGTCAGCTTTCCTAAGGGGGATGTGCACCTTCGCATAGCCTCCGTAAAACTGCCGTAACTTCTTCATTATTCATTTAATCTTAATAAAAGTATACATTTTTTTGCAGGAAAGGGTTCAATGAATCCAACTATGATCATGAAATTGACCATTTTGGAGAAAATTATAAATTATAAAAAACATGTTTTTTGACCCATTTTAGGTTTGGAAAAGATAACTCAAAATATATTTTGTTAAATTTTGTCATACTAGTTTTATTATATTCCTCATGCAATTCCCTAGAATAGTTTTTTTTTTTTAATTTTTACTTTATTATTTTTTGAATTACAGACCAAAAAGTGCCAAAAAACCTGTTTTTTAACCTCCAAAATCGTGAAAATCACGTTTTTTGGTAAAAAAATCATATTTTTGGCACTTTTTGTTCGATAATTCAAAAAATAATAAAGTAAAAATTAAAAAAAAAAAACGATTCCTAGGGAATTGCATGAGGAATATAATTAAACTAGTATGATCAAATTTAACAAAATATATTTTGAGTTATCTTTTCCAACCTAAAATGGGTCAAAAAACGTGTTTTTTATAATTTTCTCCCAAAATGGTCAATTTCATGATCATGGTTGGATTCATTGAACCCTTTTCTGCAAGAAAATGTATACTTTTATATAGATTTAATGAATAATAAAGAAGTTACGGCAGTTTTACGGAGGCTGTACCTGAAGGTGCACAGCCCCTTAATGTAGGAAATGAGACATTTGTCTTAATTTTATTACTTTTCATCAAAAAAATCTTGTCCAAAAAAGGTTAAAAATGAGGACATCTGAGCCTCTCAACCCCTAAAATCCATGAGCTTCCGGGGGGCGAAGGCGGGCCCCTGGACCAAACCCGCTAGTCGCTCCGCTCGTTTCACTCGCAACGTCAATGGCACTTCTTAATTACTAATATTTGTAAAATGGTGCTTCAGAAAAGTTAGTTGAAAAGGCCTGATTTATACCATGTTATAAAAACCCTCCTATAAACAAACAGTGCAGTCAATAGTTAGGTCACCCAAGCCCTATATGAAAGCTATGAAGATTGTTAAACGGGGTCAGTCGTCACAAACATGCACAAACACAATAGTCAAACGACCTTGCTATTGTCATGCTATTGTCAACTGTCCCTACACAGAGGTCTGCAGTGCAAATCTGTACGATTTTCGCCATGTAATCTCTATGGCGGATTTCATTCCGTTGTATGAAGCTATGATGTTTGCGTGGTCTTCGCTATCTCCAAGCAGATAGAGCAATACGTACATGGACTTTTTTGTAGACGAGGGTTCATTTCATGATTTGGTAAGGTTTAGAATGAGTTAGGATTCCTGTAATTTTGAAGACCACGGACTGTCAAAACGTGAATTTCCCGACATTGTACAACATAAATTTGGTCACTAAACGTGTTTAAAACTATTCATTTTATCGTTCTGCAGATGTTATTGACCCTCCTCTAAAATTCTACATGATTTTTAACACGTTTCTTAGTATTTGAGATGCCCAAATAGACCATTTTCCGAAGCTATTTCTAGCAAATATTGCAGTCACTAAGATTCCATTGTTTTCTTGCGTATAACAAAATATGACATGCAGCGTGACCTCCCTACTGGCTGAGTGTAGCTAAATCTAGTATCTGAAATATAATGATTTTTAATTTTAATATCAAGATGTTAAACTCAGTCTAATTTAAATGCGAGTTTAGTTTATCTTTTGTACCAATTGCCTTGATTGCACACGCTTCATGTTCACATTTTAATATCTCGCCAACAACAATTTGGATTAATTTCATTTTTTAGAACATCATAAGCAATTCATAGCACAGGCTATTTAAATTGATTATTTTATCTCCCAATGTAAACAAGAAAAGATTCATTAAATTAAAATTCTGTCACAAATTTACTCGAATGTTCAAGTTTTAATGAGAGAAGCATTTTGCAATCTTATGCATGTTTTGGGTGTCTTGTGGACAAGCATGTGAAATGGGTGCGTGGGTAAAATGGTTCACCAAAGGCAAACGAAAAATGCGATTGACTTCATTTTTTCACATGAAATTAGCAATAGATAGGTAAAAATTAAAAAAGGGCCGTATTCTTGTACTAAAGTAATATATAGACTCGGACAAACTGGCGAGAATTAAATTAACAAAGACCTTAAAAATACACAGCCTCGAACTCGGTCCCTCTCGCTATCGCGGTGATTGGTTACTCCACTAGGCTAGGGACTGTGCTTACATGGATACCAGACGAACGAGCTATTATGTATACAAAGTCTTTTATTGAAAGCCTCTAGCAGCCGAAATACATGAGTAAATAATAACAATTGATGATGGCCTATAAGCATGATTCTAGCAGAATCTATGACGAGCGAAACTTAATTAAATAAACGCGAGGATCAAGCAAATGATACCAGCCGAGTAATTGAAATGAATAAGTAATATATAGACTCGGACAAACTGGCGAGAATTAAATTAACAAAGACCTTAAAAATACACAGCCGTGTTTTCTCGTACTAAACACGGTTTTAGCTTAAAACTGTGTTTAACTTAACGCGTGTCTAACTTTAACGTGAGTTTATTCATTGATTGAATACAGGTATTTAAATTCATTGTGGCCTAATGGGTTACAATAGATATCGACCGAATGCCTTAAATGCGAGTTTAGTTTAAAATGCATTAAACTACCCCCGTACCCATGTTTAAAGTTAGACACATTTCGGCGAGTTAGATGCATGTTTAAGTAAAACAAATTTAGATATTGCGTTTGTTTATACGCTGTGTCTAGAGTCAAATTGAGACGCATGTTTAGCTTAAAACCGTGTGTAACTACGTACGAGAATACGGCCCATTAAGTTTAAAGAATTTCAAACACCAAATTGGTTCTGAAAACAAGATGGCTTCCTTTCGCTATTGCAGGTTTTTTTTATTCACGCTGTATGCAGCTATTATAAACACAAGTACTATGATGGATAATAATGGTATATTAAACCAAATGAATGCCAATTTCCTAGTATAAATCATTCTGGGACACCATATAAAATTCTAGCCTTTTAAGTGAAATGGGCATTCTGTTCCTTTTAGCACAGGATCATCTTGGGTTTTTTGTGTGCACTTTTTAATTCATATTTGATTTGCACTTTTGTGGAGCACATTTTCATCATGTGGACATATATTTGACAAGTGTTATGAATTTGGTTTCCTCGGTTCCTATATTATCAGTCCTGAAATGATAGGTGATTAAACTGCGGAGTGTTCTCAAAACAATTTTTTTAACACAATTCATTTTTAAACCAGGAATTACCTTATTATATGCAACGTTTGCACAATGTGCAAGCGTTGCACATAGATAATTATCTCTCTTTATTGTTCTACGGACCCAAACATTTTAGAATTTGAAAAGAAATAATGCACAGTTTTGAAAAGATTTTTTTAAACAAATAATTGAAATTTTGAGAGAAACTTTAAAAATGTTTGACCATCGCCATATTTTAGTATGGTACTCTACCTGTACTCCCCTCTGAGCCCTCTCCCCTTCCCTTCCCCCTCCCCCTCTCATCTCCACTTTCCTCTGTTCTCTCCCTGCCTGTCCCCTCTGCCCTCCCCTTTCCCCTCCCCTTTCCGTCTCCCCTCCCCCTCTCCTCTTCCTTCCCCGTCTCCTCTCTCCTCCCCCTCTCTTCTCATCTCCCCGTCTCCCTCCCCCACCTTCTCCTCTCCTTTTTTCTCCTCTCCTCTCCCCGCCCTAACTCGTCTCCTTCTCCCTCCCCCCCCCCCCCCCCCCCCCCCAGTGGAAAATATGAGAGCAGACAGATTCAGTTTAATCATCTATACATTGTAACATTGTTACTATACCAGCACAGACTCTTGCCAATATCTTCATATAGGTCTACCAAGGGGAATAATAAAACATATATGACAGCACCAGATGTATCCCGTATGTGAGACCTATTTGAAGGATGTTGGTCACAGATATGTGGGGCACATATTGTCATTCATTCTAAAATTCCATCATGTTCATTTATGGTTTTGGTTTGCTTTCTGTTCTTTTCCCCTATTTTTGGTTTATGCATAATTACTAAAACATCCACATTTTCATTAACCTTTGTGTTGTATTCACTAATTTCCCTAAATGTCATCCTAATGTTGTGTTTAATATTCATGTTAATTAATACATAATCAACGGGCATTTTTTGATACCTAACCTGCTTCCGTACCGTGTATCATGCAACTCCCTATCATTCATTATTGCACGCGTTAATATTTCCATCTATTTATGTCATGTGATCATTGCCATTCGTTAACATAAATATCGTCCGCTCAATTGCTAACCCTTTCATGTTTATACTAACAATGACCTCGCCCATCCTTTATATTATTGGATCACTGTTTCAACCCAATATTGTCGTATCATTAATGCATCTCTCATTCATGCACAAAACTTGCTTGTTTTAATTTGTCCCACAATGCACCACCACTATACTTGTACTTTCATATCCCATAATGCCCCATGGTAATCATTGCAACCAATACCCACAATACATCACTACTACTTTTAAATCCAATAATTCTGTCCTATAATTGCCCACGATAACACCTGCACTGATTACCCATAATGCCCATGATAACCACGACAACCTATATCCACAATGCACCACTGCTGACTACTCTACAATTACCCCTATGCACTTAACAAATACCCCTATCCCATAATGCTACCCCAATCCCCCATGGCAACCATACATGCATGCAACAGAAACTCATTTAGCGATGGTATGTCTCTTGACTCACATGGCAGTGGGGCATCTGGGAATGGTGGTAATCGCACAGGCACGTACGATGTCGCCGTCGTCAACCAGAACTACCAGCACGATGACACGGCTAGGTCGACGGCGTCTGACTATGATCTTGGCGGGAATTACGACGAACCACGCGGCAAAGATAAGAAGAAAAAGAAGAAGGGACTTCGAGATGTAATCTTTAAAAGGTACCGAGAATTTGTTTTTAGGATTTGTAAACATTTGTGTCTTTTATTCATGTAATTTTGTTCACATGATCAACATTCAGTTAAAAGAATTAATTACACAAATTCATCAAAATATTATTTAAATCAGCATTTGAAACAGTCTTTTGAAATATAATTTTGTAACCACCATTTTAAAATTATATGTGTGAATTTGAAACACAGCCTGCAAGAGTGAGTCTTACAGCAAGTTGAAACTCACTTGGAACTTGCATAACTTTTATATTTGTCGTGATCTCACAATGTTTTATATCGATGTTGTAATTGTTGCAGTCGTGAGAACCCCGATGTTGTACTACTGAGCAAGGCTGTTATCGGAGACCACTCACCTCCGCCAGTCATGGTAGATTCATCTGAAGCTAATACCGATGGTAAGTGGCTCAGCTTTAGGCGACAAAAAAACACACTGTTCTATGGGCCCAACTACCTAGTTGTTTTCTTGATTTATTTATTTTTACTAATTCGTTTTGATTTTGATTATTTTTGAATTTCTTTTTTGAATTTTTTTGAAAAATCTGATTTTAAAACAAACGGAGGAAATCTTTTGAAAATTGCAAATTTTGCATTTTGTATGGAAATTTCAAAAACTGTTGAAACTCAACAAAATGTTCTCCAAAATTTCAACCCCAAAAAACCCACATATCTGATCAAGCGAACCTACCTGAGAAGTATGTTTGCCCGTAGAGCAGAGTGTTTCCCCGTCGCCTATAAAGGCAAGAACTCACCAGAAAAGTTTGCCACAGACAAACTGTTCATACAGTTGTTTACTTGATTACAGATATTATACAGGGTGAGTCAAAAAGAAGTTGTACAGGAATGAATATTTGTTTCAAAATAGACCAAACAATCTATCCACTGGATATATTCCAAGAGGATTATGCATTCAGTGGACAGCTAAAAAAGGGTTCTTTTATTAAAACAGGCATAGCTCCTGATATAATTGATCGATTTCAATGATACCTTCTGTCATATGAGCGGAATAAGTTGCTCTGTGAATAAGTGCCCATTGGTTTTTGTTAAATTTGTTTGGTCTATTCTTAAACAAATAATAATTCCGGTACAACTTTTTTTTGACTCACCCTGTAGTGTTAACACGGAAAATGTGAAACATTGGTAAATTCCCAAGAGAACTTAATGTGGTTAGTGGCAGAGGTGATAGGAATGAGGAAAATCAACATCTATGAACAAAGATGAAGAATTTTATTATCTTATTCATGTTTGAAATTCATTGATCGCTAAAACCATATCAGCCACCTTCAAATTACTGATATTTGTCAAATTCCTGGTTTGCGTGTGTGTATTTTGTTTGTTGGGTTTTTAGGGGAGGGGGTTGGAGGAAAAAATTGAATTATGACCAGTGACAATGTCAAATTTATAATAGTGGCACCTTTGCCAATTGCTCCTAGTATTCAAGATACATAAACTATTTCATTAATAATTGTTGTTTCTTGGCACAGTCTAAAAAGTCATACTCTGAAGCTAGGACACTCCATTGTAGGGAACCGTCAACATTCTCCCACACCCTTCCCCTGGCTATGTATCAGGCCTGGAAATAGCATCCGCCCACATGCCCATAGCAGGTAACTTTTGCGTCGGCAGGTGAAGAAACAAAAGTATCCGCCCAACTGGCGGGTAAACATTTATAAACTCAAGGTGTAAGTGAGTTACACTGGCTGGTGGAATTACTGGCGGGCAGCTACTTTTTGTGAGTTACCTGCCCGACTGTCTAGTTGAGAACAAATCTGAAGTTCCAGCCCTGTTATGTGTAATCAATTATTTCTTGTATTTGACCCCCACACAGCTCCTCAACGATCTCAAGCCGAGATGCTCGTTCCTTTCCCAGATGAAGCCTCGACAGGAGAGCCGTCCCAAGCAGAAATCTCTGTCATATCCAGCCTTTCCACAGATTTCCCAGTCTTCCCCAATGCAGACGACACATTGAAACTTGCCAATGAACTTCAGGTAAGAGGAAAACAGACAAAAACGAGGAAAAACAGCGTAAAATTTGGTAAAAATGCCAACTATGGGCTGAAAAGAAAAGAAAAGGCTGAAATTTGGGCCATAAGAAAAATATTTAAAAAAAGGAAATCAGCTTAAAAGAACTCTTACAACCCCTGATTGCAGTAGTGCTCAACAAAACAAATGTATTGGTTAAGAGATTCTATATCTCGTCCAAGGAAATCCACTTGCTTGTGGAATGATGTTTTGGAAATGATCTGTTTCCTTCCTCAACACCTGTTGTGAAGTGTAAACATGTGATGTTGGTTGCTAAATTGCAGTATTTCTAAATGATTTATCAGCAATCAGTATATCATTAAACATGTGACTCTGAATGTATTGCCCCTCATCTATCATCTCTGTTTGTTTTCTTGCCCTGCTTCCCAATTATCTAAAATACTACAGCTAAGCAACCAACATCATGTGTTGTAAACAGCAGATCATCATTATGCTCCAGGAAACAGGTCATTTCTGAAGCGTCCACAAGTGAGGCCATATAAAATTTGTTGTGTTGCCCTCAAGTGCTAAAATTGGGTCGGTCGGTCGGAAATCTTTTTTTTTTGGCTGAAAAATATATGGTTTATATCAAAACAAAATTGGTATAGGCCCATATGTCATTTTTAACTAATGTTTCTAGTGTGATAATAGTCTAAGAACATTTAGTAAAGCTAACTTATTCATTTCAAGCAAGAAATAGTAACATTTAGATACTTCAAAGGACAAATTTAAATCTAAAAAAAGAAAATGAAGCAAAAAAGAATTTGAAAAAAGGGCAACACAACCTTCTAGTTTGTTTCCCTTGGACTAGATATCTCTTCAATCAGTTTATATATAACAGTCCTGATGAACTTGATTAAGAAATGTATTGTCATCTTTATGGGAAAACTATAAAGCTCCTGCATTTCAAATTTCGTTGCACCTCTTAATTGTGCATTATTTTGTGAGTGTAGATTATCATGTATTCTCAGCCAAAACTCACTAAAAGTTTGTGATATTTAGATTATCCATATTTTTTGGTTTTTTAATTGGCATTAGTCTTCTCGTCTGATGCTTCATTAAACAGATTACAAAATGACATTAAACATAAAAAGGGTAGGATATAAACAAATTTGGAAAGATTGTATTGCTGCAACAGTCCGGGTGAGGATTTTCAAACATTCAGTAGACAATTTTTTATTTTTTTATTTTGTCAATTTTTCTTATATTTAATAACCAATTGAAACCCAATTCTGGTTATATAAATACAACACAAAAAAGCCTTGTATGTCTAAGAGCTAAACGGTTAGATGCTATGGTCAAATGTCATCTGAGGTCAAATTGGAAAATAGTCTGCTTAGGCCAAACAAAGAAGGTCTGTCTCGATCAGAAACATTTGGCAAAAAGTTAAGTGCTGTGCGATTTTTTGGGGTTTTTTTTAGAAAAAAGGCTATGAGGTATGCAATGTTTTTCCTTATTTTTGTTGTTGCTAATCCAAGCTTACAGAGACCTTTTTAGGTCGTCCGTAGGAAGAGACCTTATGGCAGCATCCTTCGTGTGTGTTGTCTGTCTGTCTGTGCGTGTGTGTCCGTCTGTCAACAATTTGGTATACACTTTTTGTTTTGTCCATTTCTTCTCCATACAGTAACCAATTGCAATCAAACTTCGGTCATAGATGCAACATGGAAACCGTCATATGTTAATGAGGTCATAGGTCACATACCAAGGTCAAAGGTCATCTGAGGTCAAGATGTAAAATTCAGTACACATTGTTTGTATTGTCCATTTCTTTTCCATACAATGACCAATTGCAACCATACTTCGGTCATAGATGCAACATGGAAACCTTCATATATTAATTAGGTCAAAGGTCACATACCAAGGTCAAAGGTCATCTGAGGTCAAGATGTAAAATTCAGAACACATTTTTGTTATTCATTTATTTGACAGGCTCAAGTCATTTCTCGAGCATCGAGTCAGATTCTCACTGCATAATAATGATAAAATTGGACGGATGTTTTGGCATGATACACAAATATATTGGTCTCGTAGCTCGACCAATATCTTTGTGTATCAAGCTCAATCCATCCAATTTTATATTAAACTTTGGTCATAGATGCAACATGGACACCTTCATATGTTAATGAGGTCAAAGGTCACATACCAAGGTCAAAGGTCATCTGAGGTCAAGATGTAAAATTTAGTACACACTTTTTGTATTGTCCATTTCTTTTCCATACAATGACCAATTGCAACAAAACCTCTGGCATAGATGCAACATGGACACCTTCATATGTTAATGCGGTCAAAGCTCACATACCAAGGTCATCTGAGGTCAAAATTTAGTACACACTTTTTGTATTGTCCATTTCTTTTCCATACAATGACCAATTGCAACCAAACCTCGGTCATAGGTGCAACATGGAAACCTTCATATGTTAATGAGGTCAAAGGTCACATAACAAGGTCAAAGGTCATCTGAGGTTAAGATGTAAACTTGGCCGCATATGTAAAGTTGATTACATTTAAACAGATGAAGTACAATTGTAACCAAACTACCCATATAAACGGAGGACCTATTTGGGACCGCTGTCCCTATTTTTAAAAATATTTTGTAAAATTTCCAACAACAAAAATTCAAAAAAAAATCAAAAAAAAAAAATAGGCCTCAGCTTCTTTGTTTGGCCTAATGTCTATTTCATGTTTGTATGAAACTAAGTTGCAACCAACACTTGGGGTTATTGAACCTTTACATTGTATTTATTAATCAATTAATCAATATCTATCCTCTAGGTTGACAGCAAACAGATGAGAAAGATGGCGAGAAAAGCCGAGAGAGATCACAAGAGAAAACTGAAACAAGACGGTGAAAAACGGAGAGGACGAAGGAAACCATCCATTTCCGACAGAATCGGACGACGATTCTCCGGTAAATCCAAAAAAGAAGCTATTCCGGCACAGACATCGTACGCTCAAGGCGATTTCATGCTCACTAGCGACAGACAGCGTGAAAATGCTGGTATGTTTTGAGTAAAACTGTACAGTGTCCAAGTAGCTCAAGCCCTCGGTAGCATTGCCATACTAGACTACTTATTTTAACAGAATGCTAAAGATTGCATTTCGAGTACTCGCTATGGGCTATAAATAACTATATTTCAATAGGCTGCTAAATCACTATTATAGCGCAATGTAGTAACACTGCCTATGAACGTATTCAAGTCAAGTTGTTTAATGGTGCTGGTGATAATGTAAGTTAACAATTAGAAGGTTTAAGGGGGGTGTTAACCCTATATGAAATTTATCAAGCGCTGAACTGTTGAACTATTAATGTGATCCTGGTAGGAATTTGAATGTTTTTCTGATTCATCTCACCAATATGTATATTAAAGTATACATTCTTGGAAAGGAAATGAGTTAGAGAATACATTTGTGGTATCAAATTGCACTAAGAAATGCTGGTTTTTTAAAAGAAATTAAGCAAAAAATCACTATTTTGGGCTCAAAATATTTTGGACAACATAACACACTCAGTTTTGGTTAAAAATGCCAAAATTGTACCAAACTCAACTAAAAACACTTCTCTAGAAATGAATTCATAATTTGTTTGGGTATGCCATTGGATGACTATTGCTCGGACTTTAAAAGGTCAACCAATAAAACCATCCGAGGGCGTACTCGTTAATGTTTGATAAAAAAAATGGTATTCACATACAGGTAAAGGGTTTTAATGATGTATCTTTGGTGTAAGATATTCGTGAGTTCAAAGACAAGTGCAAAGATTTCATAACAGAATAACTGTATAATTTCACAATAGGCTAATTGCACGCAGATTATTTTCACACCAAGGGTAAATTGTATTACCAAATAACACATTAGAATTCTTTACCTGTGACTCAACATGAGTAAATGAGGCACAATGCGGCAGTAGCTCATTTGATTTAAGAGCACAAATGTGGGAAACGGTCATAATTAAGTCAAATTCATAAAAAGTCTTTATTTCTGATCTTTTATACATCTTGTATCCAATCAAAGATTCAAACTTATGTAAATAATGAGAAAAAAAGGAGTAATTCTGTTATACCCTTCACAGGGGTATTCATAGTGTGTGATCTTTAAGAACGATGCATACTACCGCTGTTGGTGTGTAGGGTATAACAGAATTATGCCTTAAAAGGTTAAAATACATTTTGAGGTATTTCACTCTAATTTACCCCATGGATTTGTTAACAAAACCTAGACTTGAAATGTCCATAACTTGGCAATTTGTATTTGGTGTTATGAGACAAAGTGGTTTTCAATATGAATGTGATATAACATTGACATTGGTACCAAAATGTTCCATAACCTATACATATCATCATGAAATCAATAAACCAACATTCATATTTCCCTCATTGTGCCTCATTCACTCATGTTGGGTCACATATTATAAAATTAAATAAATTATAGATGTCTTGAGTTTTCATAGGATGTGATTTCTTATGCATAGAAGCCTATGGAATGGGAATTAGTTTTGTGTACCCTCAAGAGATAAGGCAATATTGCCATGCAGATACGCACATTGAAACTGAACTCGATATCACCTTTAAAACGTTGAATCTGAACTCGATATCACCTTGAAAGAAACCACCTTGATATTTTGTATAGTCTATATTATTGTAAACCTTGCTAGTATATATTACAAAAATGTAGAAAAGATGCCTTGAAATTTTTATTAATGTACATAAAATAATTTAGTGTAGTAGGGTGCTTGAAATAATGTTTATTATTATATTAATGTAAGTTAGAACTAATCCCATCTCTTTGCTACATATGCCAGTCAATAGTTAGGTCACCCAAGCCCTATATGAAAGCTATGAAGATTGTTAAACGGGGTCAGTCGTCACAAACATGCACAAACACAATAGTCAAACGACCTTGCTATTGTCATGCTATTGTCAACAGTCCCTACACAGAGGTCTGCAGTGCAAATCTGTACGATTTTCGCCATGTAATCTCTATGGCGGATTTCATTCCGTTGTATGAAGCTATGATGTTTGCGTGGTCTTCGCTATCTCCAAACAGATAGAGCAATACGTACATGGACTTTTTTGTAGACGAGGGTTCATTTCATAATTTGGTGAGGTTTAGAATGAGTTAGGATTCCTGTAATTTTGAAGACCACGGATTGTCAAAACGTGAATTTCCCGACATTGTACGACATAAATTTGGTCACTAAACGTGTTTAAAACTATTCATTTTATCGTTCTGCGGATGTTATTGACCCTCCTCTAAAATTCTACGGGATTTTTAACACGTTTCTTAGTATTTGAGATGCCCAAATAGACCATTTTCCGAAGCTATTTCTAGCAAATATTGCAGTCACTAAGATTCCATTGTTTTCTTGCGTATAACAAAATATGACATGCAGCGTGACCTCCCTACTGGCTGATGCCTTTCATGTGTATGGCATTCAGCCACCACATGGCTGTCACATGGACATAACATAGCTATCACATGTAAATGATGTGAAGATCTTGGGGTTATCACATGCTTGTCATATGTGTGGTGGCATGGGAAAACCCTTCACATGGTCATTTTCTAGCAACTTGTTGTTTTTTCTATGGCGGAGAGCTTCATAAACTAAATATTGGACTGTTTAAATTTTTCAGAAATTCCATGTAGAACTACAGTAATAGTATTTTAAAGTCGGCAAGTTTAAATGCAATACTAAAAATTGAAACTGACAATTCAAAGGTGTACACAAATTTTGTAAATGCTCTAATAATAATAAAACTACATTGTTATGTCACACAGAATATCTTGTCATATGAAAAGGACTTTTGATATGAACCAAGTATTTTGCGATATTATTAACAATTTAACAATTACTTCTTCACTTTCAAAATCTTTGCAATGCATTGTTCGAATTCACAAGTGGTTACCATGGTAACAATGTCATTTTACGTAGCATTTTACACATAAAATTTGATAAACAAGGTTCAGAAAAGTACTAAAATAAACTTAACATCTGGAATTTTGCATACAAATCTCCTGGAGACTAAAGTTCAAGGTATAATCTCTATCTTGGGACCAAAGTTGGAAAATTGACTTGGAACTCATTTGTTAGGAATATTTTGGTATGACCCAGATATCTCAAAATTAACACTAGCGACTTCCGACGGGTTTTCCCATACCACCACACATATGAATATATCGTCAAACGCATGTCATACCATGGCTATTATATAGGACTACAGGATGAGTCGAAAAAAGTGTACTCAACTTTGGGATATTATATCTTAAAATCTGTGGGAAAATTTCACAGATTTTTTGATGAGGCAGACAGGTTATCTCATTAGCTTTCTAAAGAATTTTAGTTGGTTGAAATTGGTTGTGGTAAACATATTTTATGCTCATCTGCGTAAAGGTGAACATTTTATCAAACGAACAAGATTTTCAATATTTTCTCTTATACGATCTATTGAATTCCACTATTGAAAACGGTCCACACTCTAGTCTGAGCTGAACTAGTCCGACTACCACAAAGGCCAAAATTACTGTTGTTGTTGCTTAATTTGTGTAATAATGACATTGTTTTGTCATTATTTTGCATTTAATGTTTAAAAAAATAACTGAGAATGTTTGATTTGTCTTTAATAGCTATTGTGTATACCATACATTAATATCAAGCATTATTGAGTAAAAATATTCAATATTGTGTTCGATTTCAAAATGCAGTAACTTTACCAAAATATTCATATCTGATAAACGGTACCATGGGATGTCATGATTCTTTTTGCTATTGATAGTGATCGAATAGATGCATCTATTACCGCATACATTGGTTGCCTTCATATTCTGATAACAAATATTTTAAAATAAATATTTTACTTTGAGTACACCTTTTTTTTTTTACTCACTCTGTAACACCTACATAGACTAACCTTTGGTAAGATAAGATATAGGAAATAGATGCTGCGGTATTATCAAATTTGGACATACATACTCTGTCTGTAAATTATAATATGTGAGTGGTGGTTGTGTGTATGGTGTCTCAAATATCCATTTTGAAGGCCATGACACACATAGGGTATGGGATGAATTAAAAATGTAAGTTGTTTTCAAAAGAAGAAACAAGGCCAAGAGAATTTGGTACTCTATAATAGTACATGGCCAAAGTGGCATTCAAAATACTGGAAAGCCAATAATTGTGCGTACAGATATTTCTGTGCATTTTGATATCAAAGTCATGTTTGTGAGTTGTTGCTTTCAGGCATGACAATGTCCCCCATCAGGGCCATCAAGAAAACTGAGATCGATGGGCATGGTCCTAAGGAATCTTTTGACCTTCCATCATGGAAACTGTTGAAAGCAATCTTTAGTGCATGAAGAAAAAAAATTGAGCCCCCATCTAGGGCCATCAGGGACACGGTTGAAAGCAATCTTTATGTGCGGTGCATATTTAGTGTGTGAAAAAAAGACTAATTGAATTTTTTTTACTGTACTTGACATTGAGTTGTTGCTTTATAACATGACATCGACTGTCATCATGCAGCCCTTTTATGGCAAAAGAATGTATCGTATATGTAGTTTTCTAACAGTATACTTCCTTTTAACATGATCAAAAAAAGTTAGCTTTTTTCTCTCCATAAATCATGTAGTGGTAAAAGGCAGTATATTACTTTTATTGTCTTTACAAGTTGCAACCTTTTCCTAAGTGAGGATTATTGAACCAAGTTAACACAATCCATATTAAAAGGAAGTATATCATTAGGAAAGTACATATAAGATACATCCTTTTGCCATAAAAGGGCTTCATGTCTCCCATCCAGTGCCGTACCGGGTCAATGATGAAAGCAATATATTTGTGATACATCTTTAGTGCACGATAAACGCAAAAAATAAAACCACCCCGAAAATGATGGCTTTTTCAGTACTTGAGGCCTATAATTGGTGTATGAGGCTTTAGTACAATATGTAGGGCTCTTGTATAACACATTGAATGATTGTGTACTTTTGTTTTGTTGAAATAGAGTAGTATACGCTATCCGTCCTTTTGAATGTATTCTATTGTTGTAATGTATTGTATGGTATTGCGCTTTAATAATTATAAATAGCATGTATATAGATGAGTTTATCATAGGTGCACTTAATACAGTTAATGAATAACCGTTTAGGTCACAAAGGCTAGCTAAGGGTATAGTTATGTCTACAATATGGATTCGAGTCAACGTAAATTGTATGGGATTGCACTTTAAAACAAGCATATAAGGTGGTAGGGTAACGTCGCCAGTTTTTGGTCAGCGCCTATTTTCGGTCACTTTCGCCTAAATCGTGTAATTGCATCGGTCGTCGCCATTTTAAAGCAATACCGGGCATCAACTATGCGGCGATTTTCTAGCCGTCAGTTTATAACGATGAGGTCATTTTCATTATACGATTTGGGCGAAGTGACCGAAAATAGGCGACTTTACCCTATATACTTTGTGTCACATCAAGATGGGTGGTGACGTCAGCGTGTATTCTACTATACACAACAAGATATCTTTCCCGTATCTAATGAATGTCAGTTGTGGCCCCGAAAAGTTCTGCACCTATCACTAGAGTACGCCCCCTGATGTCACTGACACAAAGTATAGACCCTATATGAGAATACATGTTTATGTTGATCCAAACAAATGTCAAATTCTCACTTTATTTCATGTGCCTTATAAAACTAAAGACACCTACACATTTGTGAGGATAAATCTTACTTCTCAAAAGTCTTCACATTTTCTAGTCTTAGTGAAACTTATTAATTAGGCAACAGAAAAACCCTGTTCTACAGGAAAACGAACCTCTCAGTCGGGTGGTTTGTTTTGTTCGTTTGTGTTTGTGTTTGGTGAATTTTCAGCAATTTTCACAACATTTCAACAACAAAATTCCAATATTTCAACAACAAAAAATCAAAAATGCTCCAAATGTCTCCCCAAATTGTCTCTAAAAAAAGAAAATTAAAAAAGAGGGTCGTACAGCCCCGTAGAACAGGGTTTTTCCCCATCGCCTTATAGCCAAATAGTATTAAACACTGTGTGCCTTATAAGCTTCATATTTTGCCACAAATAATATATATCTTGACTCCCAAATGATCTGATATCTAGACTCAATTTTGTTTACAAAAATGAAGTTTGATTTTAGCAAAACACAATTTCTTGCTGAATTTGTAGTAACGGTGCCTAAAATATGTACTAGCCAAACATGTGTGCCTTGGAAGATAACTACTCTTACAGTATTTCTGATTTGTTATAACATGATTTGCTAATTTTACCAACCAACCAAACTACTGCATCTAAAATGTTTAAGTTTCAAAGATTAAGTCACTTACAAGTTTCTGATTGGTCCAATGATGAAGTTATCATTCTTTATAACCAACCAGCATATAGTTCTCTAGGAGTTTATATCCATATTATTTGTTTATACCAAATGCAGTGTCTTGCCTTTTTATTGTTATCATATTTGTCCATGACACATATATCAAAGCATTCCATATTATATTCATGTAAATAATTATTTGGTTTTCTATAATCACTTAGTCTAGTATTATATATCATAGCCATTATGTGGGTAATACTCAAACTTCAGCAATGATTGTAAAAGGCTTATAATTGTATAAAATGTATGCAGATCCATTATTTCTCTTTTTCTGTTGTAGCAATTGGTGCAAATCTGTGGGTCTGATCTGTTGGAATCTGACAATTGGAGTTAGACTAAGTAAAAAACAAAACATGTTAAGTGTCCAAGTTTCTTGGAAAAAAGAAGGGAGAAGCGCTCTCCCTTTTTACATTGCATATAATCGCCATTGTAGCATTATCAGGTGTGTGCTTTGAAAAGGAGGAGACTTTTTCATTTTACAGTTCCAACAGTCAAGCAGGGCACACAATGTAGACCCGTCGGTATCAATAAGAGACCGATAAACAGGGAAAATAAGTAAAGTCAAAACTGCAAGTCTCAACATATAGGGCCGTATTCTCGTACTAAACACGGTTTTAGCTTAAAACCATGTTTAACTAAATGTGTGTCTAACAACTTAAACGTGAGTTTATCCTTTTAACGACGTGTTTAACAAAACACAATTTTAAACTCTGCAAATCTCGTTCCCAGAGTGGTCCTGCGTTGATTGTATACAGGTATTTATTTCATTGTGGCCCTAATGGGTTACAATAGATATCGACCGAATGCCTTATAAATACATGGTACTTTTAAAGACTACATGATCCGCACGTCAGCTTGCACCAGGCACAGTTGAGTGATCATTCAAGGCATACAGTTGGTGCACGAATTTAGTTAAACACGCAAAAAAACTACCCCGTACCCATGTTTTAAGTTAGACACATTTTGGAGAGTAAGACGCTTGTTTAAGTAATGTACGAGAATCGCGTTTAGTAAAACGCTGTGTCTTAAGTCAAAGTTAGACGCGTGTTTAGCTTAAAACCGTGTATAACTATGTATAAGAATACGGCCCTATGTGTGTGAGAGAGGTAAAAGAGGGAAGAAGAAGAAGAAAAAATTGTTTGACATTTTGCACTGGATTAAGCAGTCTGTATCAAGTGAAAATAGCTGTGACTGAAAAAAGAACAAAATTGTTGAAATCAAGTGAGAGGGGATGGTAAACATGATTTTTGTATGGTGGCCATATATTGTCAAAATGTCTACAACACCTTTCAGGGTTCACGTGAAAACTTTAAATGGATGAAATGGTAGTGTGTATAGATGGGGTGACATGTGACGTCTTGCCGGCATTTGGTCGGCAGTTGCCATTGTTCTTTGCCCGGCGGTGTGCGCGCGCATCCTGTTTTGTTTAAGACCCATGCTTTTAAAACTGGCACCATAGCGTTATAGAGGGCAATAGGGCATAGTGGACAGTGTTGTGGTCATATGCTGTTCCCTCAAGCATGTATCGACAGTCTATAGTCCATTCGACCGTTGCTTTTGTTGATAAACATTGCTGTCACTCCATCTATAGTTCTTTAATAGTTTGTGTCAATAATGTGTTTATTAGAATAAATATCAAATGTGTAAAATGAAAATCAAGCAATAATTACTATCAAAATGTTTTTGGTGAAGCATGAAGTTTTGTAAATTAAGCCCACTCATAAAAATCATGACTGAAATTTGTAAGTTTGTGATATTAACTTTTGTAACCAATGTCATGATAAAATAATTAGTATACAAAACGTGTCTTAGAGTTTTAAGCTTTCATAAAAACTAAGCAGTAATTAGTGTCAAAATGTCTCTTAAATAAGTATATAAGTTAATTTTTCATGTATAAGTATCAATTAATTAATGTTTATGTAATCAATTTAATTAAAATAATTAGTGTAAAAAATGTGTATAGGAGTATAAGCGTACAAGTCTTCAAAGTCAATTAATATTTAATGTCCTTTTGAATTACAATTAATTTATGTTACCAAAATGAATTTATCTGAAATAGTGTGTATGTTGAGGCTGTATCTTCATATTTCGTTGTATTTCATTTTAGGTCATATTAGTGCACTATGCGTCATGCATATCCATGGTTTAGTGCCACAACATAGTATGTATAATGGCTGCTCCGTTCTTAAATTGGGTTTTTACAAGGACACACTGTATAGCACCAGAAGTATGTAACACATGGCAGCTACAGGGTGTCCCAGAATGATCTATACCAGGTTTCAAAAATATATAAAAAATATGAAACAAATAGTGTTTTAAATTTAAACATGTGCGATATGATGGTGGAAATGTTTCCTACTTAATCCGTTAATTTCGTTGAGTTATCTCCTTTTGTTCCGCTGTGGCAAGACCTAATTGAAAATTGATCAAAAACGTATTTTCATATTTTGGTTCACATAATTCATCTTTACAGCTATTCTCTCTAGCACTACCAGCATTTCAAACAATGAACCACACACCTCATAAGTTATATTCAAAACTCCCGTCAAAGAAAGGAAGGTTAAAAGCACTCAAGCAAAACAAATCCTGCCCTATTCAATCGAAGCTTTGTTTTCTATGCACAAACAATCGATTGTTGCCAAAAAAGATTTTCAAAATGGATAATTTCAACAAATGCTTGTAATCTACTATCGTTACAAAAGTCTGTTTTTTCCATCAGAAATGTCCGATTTTCAAATTCCTAAAAAAGCTGGGCGCTTGCGCAAGATAGATATACAAGGCGGTTCTCGAACGGCGCGTCTCGCCTGTTCATCAAAAGTGACTTGAAAGAAATGATGATGAAACATATGATACAATGTAGCACTGTCACAGAGGTATGCATTGTAGTTAATGCAAGGGATGTAATACCTTGAAAAATTTAATCAACAAAAAGAACACACCAACCCCCTTCCCTACACCAAATCACATCAAGATAGGCCTTACAGATCTTATTTGACCCCAGATGACCTTAAAAAATTAATCAGCAAAAAAAACACACCATCCCTCTTCCGTCCACCAAATCCCATCAAGATAGGCCTTACGGATCTTATTTGACCCCCAGATGACCTCTGATGACCTTGAAAATTTAATCAGCAAAAAGAACACACCAACACCCTTCCCTCCACCAAATCACATCAAGATAGGCCTTACGGATCTTATTTGACCCCAGATGACCTCTGATGACCTCGAAAAATTAATCAACAAAAAGAACACACCATCCCTCTTCCGTCCACCAAATCCCATCAAGATAGGCCTTACGGATCTTATTTGACCCAGATGACCTTGAATGACCTTTGATGACCTTGAAAATTTAATCAGGAAAAAGAAAACACCACCCCCTTTCCCTCCACCAAATCCCATCAAGATAGGCCTTACTGATCTATTTGACCCCATATTTGACCCCCGATGACCCCGAAAAATTAATCAGCAAAAAGAACACAACATCCCTCTTCCGTCCACCAAATCCCATCAAGATAGGCCTTACGGATCTTATTTGACCCCAGATGACCTTAAATGACCTTTGATGACCTTGAAAATTTAATCAGGAAAAAGAACACACCACCCCCTTCCCTCCACCAAATCCCATCAAGATAGGCCTTACTGATCTATTTGACCCCATATTTGACCCCCGATGACCCCGAAAAAATAATCAACAAAAAGAACACACCACCCCCCTTCCCTCCACCAAATCCCATCAAGATAGGCCTTACTGATTTTTTGACCCCCGATGACCCCGAAAAATTAATCAACAAAAAGAACACACCATCCCTCTTCCGTCCACCAAATCCCATCAAGATAGGCCTTACTGATCTATTTGACCCCATATTTGACCCCCGATGACCCCCGAAAAATTAATCATCAAAAAGAACACACCACCCCCCTTCCCTCCACCAAATCCCATCAAGATAGGCCTTACTGATCTATTTGACCCCATATCTGACCCCGATGACCCCGAAAAATTAATCAACAAAAAGAACACACCATCCCTCTTCCGTCCACCAAATCCCATCAAGATAGGCCTTACTGATTTATTTGACCCCATATTTGACCCCCAATGACCCCGAAAAATTAATCAACAAAAAGAACACACCATCCCTCTTCCGTCCACCAAATCCCATCAAGATAGGCCTTACTGATCTATTTGACCCCATATGTGACCCCCGATGACCCCGAAAAATTAATCAACAAAAAGAACACACCACCCCCCTTCCCTCCACCAAATCCCATCAAGATAGGCCTTTCTGATCTATTTGACCCCATATTTGACCCCTGATGACCCCGAAAAATTAATCAACAAAAAGAACACACCATCCCCCTTCCCTCCACCAAATCCAATCAAGATAGGCCTTATGGATCTTATTTGACCCCTGATGACCTTGAATGACCTCTGATGACCTTGAAAATTTATTCAGCAAAAAGAACACACCACTCCCCTTCCCTCCACCAAATCTCATCAATATAGGCCTTACTGATCTATTTGACCCCATATTTGACCCCCGATGACCTTGAATGACCTCCGATGACCTTGAAAATTTAATCAGCAAAAAGAACACACCACCCCCTTCCCTCCACCAAATCCTATCAAGATCGGCCTTACGGATCTTATTTGACCCCATATTTGACCCCGATGACCTTGAATGACCTCCAATGACCTTGAAAATCTAATCAGCAAAAGAACACCCCACCCCCTTCCCTGACATCAAGTCCCATCAAGATAGGCCTTACGGATCTCTAGATATCGCGTCACAACGCGTCTCAAAAGTGTTAAGCATATTTGACCCCGATGACCTTGTATGACCCCTGATGACCTTGAAAAATCAATCAGCAACAGAACGCACCACCCTCCTTCCCTCCACCAAGTCCCATCACGATAGGCCTTACGGATCTCCAGATATCGCGTCACAAAGGTATTTCTTAGCACACGGCGGACGGCGGACGCCATACGCCGGACAGAAATAGTGATAACATAGTCTCTTTCTGATTACATCAGGCGAGACAAAAAACGGTTTGGACAATATCAATAAAGTTCATAAAATTGTATTCCCTTGGTATAGATCATTCTGAGACATCCTGTATTATGTATAATGGCTGCCCCGTTGTTAAATTGGGTTTTTACAAGGATACACTGTATAGCACCAGAATGATGTAACACATGACAGCTATAACAGATAGTGCCTTCTCACATCACAAGTGGACAGTGCAAAAGAACATATCTACAATAGCTGCTCTGAGTAACATTTAGTTCATATTAGTTGCTTAGCAAAGTTGCTACCTTAAATGTAACACCTGAAAGCTATCGAAGATTGGTGGGACCTTTGAGGCTCTAAACCCCTAATATGGAAGGAAAGTCAGTGATGAAGGAGTTATAATGATATACAAGCTTAGTTTTGCTTCAGAAAAGTAAGAGTCTCTATGAGGCGAGGAAAAAACACCCTCTGTTTAACGGGCCCGACCAACCCACTTTTTGCGTTTTCCAAGATTTTTTTTCTCACATCGTGTAAAATCAGCGGGTTTTTGGCCAAAAATATGTCCATTTTTTTTTTCTTCACCAAATTAAAAAAAAAAAATGGCCGAAAATCTGTCAAACATTTTTCCACAAATTAAAAAAAAACCTCCTGATTTTTGCAGATTTGTGACATTTTACTTTTATGTTTAAATAAACCAAAAACAACCGACCGACCCTACTTAACAAGTCCGTCTGTCCGTAAAACAGGGTGTGTGTTTTTGTCGTCGCCTAATGCCAAGTAATAATTGGATTTATAGATTATATACACCCTAATTCCACCAGAAAAATCTCAACAAAGTTGGCTATATAACTTGATTTTGTAACTTTTCCTATTACCTTGATAAGCAATAAGATTTCATACTATTTTCCACCAAAGTCATTCCGAATCATGTGATAAAAACTATAACAACATTCCAATCAAGTTTTTGTATGTCAGTATTTTTCTAACAAGTATAATATATATAATACACCTTGAAGTGCCCTACTATCATGGAAGCAATATTGTATTTTGTAATCCATATTTTACACGGTTTTAAAACATGTATATTGATGTGTGCCTCAAATAGTAATATTGATAAATAAAATATATAATCTGGTATAATATGATAATACCTGTTTTTAATTGTTTGTTTACGCAGTCAGACCGTACGAACACACGCTTGAGCCAGACTAAAAAGCCTATGTGATGTAATCAAGCAAAATTAGTCGAAGGCACAAATATTGATTTTGAGATATAACCAAACAAATGATAGAATTTCTTATGTTTACTATTGTTTTGAAAACTCTTCATTTGCTAATCTTTGGAAGTAATCGTCCAATTTCATAATGGGATTTTTTGCAAATGTTGCATTAGAAAACTAAAAATTAAATATTTTCAACTTCAGAGAAATTTTGCTTGATCGCATTACATATAAGCTGATGACTGAATGAAAGTTCAGTTCAAGTAAGAAAAAGATGGGAGAAAAAATGAGGTAAACAAGCCACTCAACAAATCAAGGAAACTAATTTTGCCATCAGCTTTTGGACATGTGCAGGTTTCATTGACTGAAACTTACAGTATCTCTTGACCCTATAGCTACAAAAAAAACTATAGTGATCCCATGCTGTGAGCCCCCCTTGTTCCTTCATTGCGTCATTATTATCATCATTATCATCTTCAAAAAAAGTAACTGACCAGGTAATAAATATACTCTCAACTCCAAAACATAAAAACATTAGGCTATAAATTGTAAGTACATTTCTTCTCTTTAATTTGAGGTATTACATGTTGGGATTGAATGAATATAAACTCAAGTTATATGCCCAAATTCAAAACAAAGTCCATTTTTCATTTTAACATGTTTTGTTTGTCTACATGCAGCTTCGGACTAACAACAGGCAGATTATTGACTAACTGGTAGCGATAACTCACGGATCAATAGTATAAGATGAGGATTGGGGATGATGCTTCAATTGATCAATGAAGCCCATACACATACCTGTCACTGTCCTGCGTGTTCAAAGTCCCAAGTGTGAAAATGTAAACTGCACTTTTTATATCCTTTTCAATGTAGCGTTCTTCATTACAATAACTTTATGCAGCGCTTGGACATTTCGTAATTAGGTGTGACGTATTGCCACTACCTCGCGTCATTAGCATATCAATACACAACGATCATTCAGAGTTAGCGTACCGTGAAATTTTATTTATTTATGCTTTATTTATTGAGGGTAAGATACTTCAGTGTACAAACACTGCTTTCCAAGTAGGCCCTCATTTTATGCATATATAATACTATACTAAATAATTATAATTTAGTTTGAAGTAGTGAAACATGACTTAAATTGACTTAGTGACATATTCCTTAACTCAATACGTATTTTGGGTGAAACATTGTTCCAAAGAGAAGAAGCTCTGGCATGAAATGTACGTTTACCAGAATTGCTATTAGATTTGGGAATCAATAGAGTATTTGATGTATGATTTCTTGTTGTATAAGTATGACTATTATGTACAAAATCAAATTGGCATGATAAATAATCTGGACTGATATTTCTTAAACATTTGAATACAATGACAAGCATTTGTTTTGTCCACCTTTCATTTAGTTTTACCCACTTGAGTAAAGTCATCATATCATTAATAGGTGTTCTAATATCAGCAGATAAAAATGTTCTAGCTAAACGATTATGGAGAGTCTGTAGTTTAGTTTGGTACGTCTGAGAACAGTTAGACCATACTTGGCTAGCATAATCAAAGTGAGGCATTACAAGAGCATTTGATAACATCAAAAGAGTATTATGTGGGAGAAAATGCTTAACACGTCTAATAATACCAATTCTTTTTGAGATATTATTAGATAAATAATCTACATGTGATGACCATGACATATTCTTATCAAATTTTACACCAAGATATTTGAATTCATTTACCATTTCAATAATTGAATTCTTGTAGGAGAGAGTAACATGACTAAATCTATTTAAAATGTAGGTGGTACCAAAAAGCATTACTTTAGTTTTGTTAACATTTAGTGTTAGCTTGTTAGCCTCCAACCAGTTTGCTATAAGATTCAAATTTGTAGTTAAGTCATTTGAAAGATTATCAGGGTTTTTGGCTCTACATAATAATGAGGTGTCATCTGCATACATAATAGTTTTACAATTTACAGCATTTGGCAGACAATTTACAAATATAATAAAAAGTAATGGACCTAATATAGAGCCTTGCGGTACACCAATATTTATGTGCTCGAAATCTGAAAGGCTACTGTTAACATTTACAGCTTGTAATCTATGACTTAGGTATGATTTGAACCACGAAAGTTCTTTACATTGAACTCCATAATGTTTTAGTTTGTCAATCAATATTTCATGATTGACAGTATCAAATGCTTTCTTTAAATCAAGAAAAATAACCCCTGTAGCATAACCATTATCCATATTATTTAAAATAACATCTTGGAATTCAAGAAGAGTTGTGGTTGTTGAATGTTTAGCTCGAAAACCAGACTGAGCATTAGAGAGAATATTTGTACTAGTAACATATTCATATAATTGATCATGAACAGCTCTTTCAATAATCTTAGATACAATTGGTAATACTGAAATAGGTCTATAGTTTCCAACATCTGATTTGCTACCTGATTTATAAATAGGCGTTACCTTAGCTTTTTTCCAATCATCTGGAAAAACGGAACTTAATAATGATAGATTGCAAATATAAGAAAGCGATTCAGAAATATATGGTCCAGCTAATTTAAGAAACCTGACACTAAATTGATCTAGTCCAGCTGATTTATCATTACTCATTTTGCTAATCTGATTGATTACAAATTCTGGTGAAATTTCATAAAATGTGAATCTTTGCTTACAATTAAATACATCATCACTATCTGAACATGAATTATTACAAGGACAATTCTGCTTTATATTAGTGTTGAATTTCTCACCAAGTTTGACACCAATTGAAGTGAAATACCGTTAAACTTCATCTATAAGCACCCATTGACTAATAGTTAATAAGGAAAGCTGACAGTATTATTTATAGATCTCGCCGCGTCGCGCCGCAGCTTTGTGCAGGACGCCGCACTTGCGGCGCTCCTCGTCTGTCCAATTTAAAGATAAGCCTCCTTATCTATAGTGTTGTTGTCGCCTAATTAGTCCAGTAATTGACAAGGTATACCGCGGCACGACGTTTACAGTATTGACAAGGTATACCGCGGTACGCCGTATACAATAATGCACTGAGGCATGATGACTAGACAGTGCTTCCACACAGGAAACACGATCGATTGTATTGATACTTGAGTCTGTGAAAGTATACCGCGGTACGCCGTATACAATGCACTGAGGCATGATGACTAGACAGTGCTTCCACACAAGAAACACGATCGATTGTATTGATACTTGAGTCTGTGACCGTTTCATGCCGTAGGCAATTACCTAGACTGGTTTGTCTGTTTACCGTCTTTGCTGACAGATACATAGTAGTATAGGTGGGTTCTGCAGAATCCGTGATTTTCTAAGGCATAACTGTGAGCAGTTTGTGTAAAACTCCGTGATTTCCGTGATCAGTGTGATTTAAAATTCAAGGAAAAACCAAACAGTGGGAAATTACACGTGAAATCCGCGCGTTCATATTGCTAGGCACTAAATTAAAAAATATCTATATTACTCAAGGGACTAGTAAATAAATAAGTATTAGATTGGAATAAAAATGCGAGACAGAGATTAGAAAACACAAATAAAAACGAGGAAAGGCGATATAAAAAAAAAATCACGCAGTGTAGTTTTCCACAAAGCCACAAGCCCCATCATCGAGGTAAAAACCTACCTCTGTTTACTCATGCATTGGTGGGATTATCGCTTGCTTCACACGTGGAATTAATAATGATGCATTGTTAAAATATCCCCTGCCTATGATGATGTCCACATTTTGTGATAAAGATTGTTTTGTTAAATCTTGAAAGTTCCATCGATTTCCAGCGGGGTTTTCCCATTAACATTGTGTCCGTAATACCTCTCTCACGTGCGTGGCAAGGAACGGTGTTTTAAACACGCATGCGCACATCATGATGTCATCGGGCTAGGTTATTTTACCTACTTTACCAGTCGTCACTATGTTATCAACGCAAACAGAACAACGTGTTCGGAATCAAATAGATTAGTATGTACTTTATTTTTATATAAATAGGATGATGACATTGCTAAATAAAAGAACAACAGATAAAATGAGAATAAAATATAAAGTAATGACAGTAACAATAATTCATGACGTGAATACTGACACGTTTTTAGACTAAAACTACCGTTTGAAGGAATATCAAGGACAATTAATAAGGATATCGGTACCGTAGTATTTTGAGATAATATAAATAAATAAAACACAATGACTGGTTTCTATTGTATAAATGATAACCGGTGTCCGCACCGGTGTCGCATGTGTTGTAGACCTTCGAGTTGTAAACCGTTCCATTTATGTATTATTTTATAGAGGTGTTGTTCGTCTTTGGTACGTGAAACCGGCGTTTCTCAAGACATTGTTTAAATATTGACCTATATAGTATTATAATACAAAAGGAGTGCATTAATGGGGCTAAAGACAGGTTTTATAGACCTATATTAAAAGGTCTTCATTTGTTATTTTTCGCAATCTCTATTTTGTCAAGTTTTTAATTTCAAATAATTATTTGTGCTTCATGAGTGGCGGGGGACAGGGGCGGACTGGCCACTGTGGCGTTGACCCCCCCCCCCCCCCCCCCCCCCCCCCCCCCCCACCACTTACGTGAAATTCACGAGGTGACTGGCTGGGGAAAAATTGGGGCAACCTTTTACGAAAATTTACTACCGGGACGACATACTTCTGCCTGACATGGTCAAAAAGTGCCGCTTTAATAATTTTGCCACGGCCGCTTTCAGGTCCCAGTCCGCCCCTGGCGGGGGATGGGGTAATCTCCCTGCCCCTCCCCAAGCATGATGTGACTTTTGTTTTATTATAGTCTCAATTTTTGTTTTGTCACGTTTTTATTATTTAAAAAACAACTCCACGAATAGAAACAATAATGGATTAAATCGATAATTTGGTAGACAGTTTTTCTGATGAAATTTTTATTTATGAGGTTTGAAGCTATTATAGCGTAATTTATAAACAGGATTGTAGCCTTCAAGTTTGCTACTTTTATTTACAGTCCTACCTTCATTTCGCCTTTCAATTTCAAAGCTGTATTAATATTCCAATTAGGCCTAACATGTCCTAATATTGTTTATTCACAGGTGTTCATCAGTTCATATTTAAGATTAACTGTCACTGATTAAATATAATCACCGCCCGCCCCCCCCCCCCCCCCCCACACCTAAAATGGGGACGGCGAAGCGGAAAAATGGGGACGAGAAGAAGGGGAGAAAAGAGAGAAAGAAGAAGGAAGGAGAGGGAGAAAGAGAAGAGAAAGGGGGAGGAGAGGGAGAAAGAGAAGGGAAAGGGGGAGGAGAGGGATAAAGAGAAAGGAAAGGGGGAGGAGAGGGAGAAAGAGAAGGGAAAGGAGAAGGAGAGGGGAAAGAGAAGAGAAATGGGGACCAGAAATCGTTCATGTAGTACATTTACTGTGCGATTTTTTTTGGACTGTGCGACATTTTTGGACCTCACCCCCCCCCCCCCCCCCCCCCCCCACCCCCACCCCCCCCCCCCCCCCCCCCCACCCCACTTACGTGAATTTCACGAGGTAAGTGACAAGAAACAAAATTGGGGCAACCTTTTACGAAAATGCTTAAAAATAGGGACGATATTGATGTTTGCACCCCCCCCCCCCCCCCCGGAATGACAATGATGGCTACGCGCCTGCCGCCCCCTCTCCAGACATCTTGTTTTTAATCGAAATAGCCAAGAAATTAGGTCAATACACTGACAAGTAACTTGTTTGTTCAAACAGTGGTTCAAATTACCATGATAATTGAGAGACTGAAAACACCACCCATTCATGAAACATCATACGTGCCTGGATCCAGACCGGGGAACCAGACCGCATGTACGGCCACCGATCTGCGATCACATCATCACGCATGTCAAGTGACATTTTAGATCACGATCTCGTTACCCCTATCAGACTATCAGATCACCGACTAAATGCGACCATTTAAGTAAACCACGCCCATAATTGTAAGCGACGTTAACAATGCTTAGATTACGCATGTCCCAACGGAAAATCACGCTCGGAATGAACTATCGATGATCCGCTCTTGAACATCTTGATTTCGTAAAACCATGAAAGTACTGTTACTTTCATGGTAAAACGTTGTGGCAATTGTGGGTTTTTCTATTCGAAGAGGGAAATAATAAATCACGACTAACAGGCACAATATATTCATTGTCAGATGAAAAAATAACGCTACAAGTATTTATTTTAAAATCGAAATCATACGTTCCAAACCATAGATTACACAATTAAATGAACGCTACACTTTTCCAAAATAAATATTTAAAAAAAGGAAGAAAATCACAGATAAAAATAAAAAATAATGTAAAAATAAAATAAAAATAGGGCCTATACGAAAAACTGTTATTATTACATTAATTTAATAAAAAACAGACGGGAGGTGGAGGGGTGTGACGTGGTCTCCCCCCCCCCCCCCCCCCCCCCCCCCTAGCCCCTCGGCTTTTACAGTGTAAATAAAACATCTATAGGGCCTGTATGAAAAAGTCTTATTATTACATTAATCAGACAGAAGGGGGAGGGGTGGTGACGTGTCCCGCCCCCTCGGCTCCTGCCACTGCCCGTGATTAAGTGTACGTCAAGATTTCACGGCATTATCATGATTATACATTCTGTTTACTGTTTCGTTGAGAAAACATGGACTTGCCATATTTACGGCATATCATTAAATCATTATTTTTACTACCATGTTTTAGGCCAAATAAAATAAAAAGTAGTTTCTCGTCCTAACTCTTGAAAAAAAGAGAGGATGAGGACACTTCCCGGGGGCTGAAGGGTGAGGGGATGGAGAGGAGGAGGAGGGGAGAAAAAGGGAGAGGGAGTTTTTATTAGTGGCTCTCACTTTATCTCTAGGCTCTGAACCATGTCAGTGTTTTATAACAAATGTAAATATTGATAGCAAGGAGAGTTCCAAGTCACAGCAAAAAAAGTTAAAACTCAAACAGCTCGGCCCTCTGGATCCCCGCCAACGGCCTTCCCAGGAACATTGAGGATTGGAGTCATAACATTTTTTTATTCAGCTATATTGGGGTAAGGACCATCCTGTGCGATAAAATGAACAAGCTTGCATTTTTATTTTTATTAATAGGCCTAATCAGTGATTGTAAAATCCCTTTGTTATTCATTTCATTGACCATTTCACTTTCTTAAAATAAGGTCATTGAAATAAATGCATAAATAAATAAATTCAAAGAAATAGATATTCTGGAGTTTCATACACAAACAAACAAATAACGACAGTCGACAGCCACTTCAAGGGCCTCTGATGATTACGCCGTATTTCTGATGCTATACGATGATTAAATTAAGTGCCAATTTGGTAGTAAAATGCCTTCTGCCTTCTATCTTTTTTAAAAAAAAATGACCATTGCTATTCGACAAACAAATTATTATATTTAACGTAAACATAATAGACACTGCCTGTACCGAGAACTTTATAACTAATCTGAAACGTTCACACGCAATAAAAACCAATCTATAAATCATAATGTACATAATGTACAATACATTAATTGGATTTGCCAGTTCACACATTGGATTTGCCAGTCTTTTACATTGGATTTGCCATTTTACATTGGATTTGCCAGTCTCACATTGGATTTGCCAGTCTCACACATTGGATTTGCCTGTCTCACATTGGATTTGCCACTCTATTTACAATGCGTATTATTTGACTACGGATTTATGGTAATCCCGATTTGACAACAACACTGATAAAAATCAGGGCGGTATTAAATCGATTTCACACCTCCCTGTAAAACCCGTCTAGATAATTAAATATGCTATCAACAAAACGTAGATAGTCTGATTCCTCTAATGAACCATTTATTTTCTGTATATTTCAATTAAAATACGGATTGAATTAGTTCCATTATCCAATTGCACAGTGCGTTTCTACTGAATGCTGGGATTACATTAAAGCAACCTCTGTGATGAAATAATTAAAAACATTAAAGAGACTTTTGCTTTTGTTTTATTGTTTTTGACTCTTTTAATCATTTGTTGTAAAGCGCGCTGAGGTTAGATTACACAGTAAAGCGCTCTATAAATGTGTGTTATTATTGTTATTAATATTATTACTTTTACTTTAGTATAATTAGTGTGTTAGTGTTATACCAGCTAGAAAGTCTCTCTCCCATCTGCTCTGCTTATAACGAACATCACAACCCGGTTAACATTTGTTTGTATATTTGGTATTTTGAGTGCTTGTTTTGTACAGTGCATGCATTTGGTTCAATCTCGAAATGCGATTAATAAATCTCGAATGTAAAGTAACTTTTAATTAGTCATAGTCATATATAATTTGGCGACGTGGAATATTGTTATTACTTTGTACAAGTTTGTATACGTGCTAGTTTAAAAGTTCACAATTTCAAACAAACGGGAGGGTATCAACAAACTGCTTTCGGACTCAAATCATAAATTGCTCATAAAAGCAGGCTCTTTATGAATTTCCTAAACTGGTAATTTTATCCCGGGGGGGGGGGGGGGCGTACTCGCCTAAGACGGTATACGGAGGGGGGGGGGGGGGGGTACCGCTCTAATGGGTAGATATTTTGGCACAAAATCCCTAAACATGGGGTATGATTTTGTGCTGGAATTCACTAATATTATATTGTGGTCACTGTTTATAAATGGGTCTATTTTCGCAAAATTTGTGTCTATTTTTGCGAACATTTGCAAAAAAATAGGTATATTTTCCCGATAATTTGCGAACATTTGGTCTAAAATGAAGCGCGCACATTTGTTGTGCCATTTTACGCTTAAATGGTCAAATTTGGCCTAACTTATACTAACTAATTTGTTATGAAAATGCGCGCTTGACATTTTTATGCTAACATTTTCAACATTTGGTCTAATCAAACCTAATTTAGTAAGAAAATGTGCGCACAGCGCGGAGAAAATTGCCTTTTTATGCTTCCTTAAATTGTCTTTTGTTTTCTTTTAAAAAAAACCCGATATTTTCGTATTCATTTTTTGGGTCGATCGCGGATGGCAAACAAACACTTTTTTTGTTGGCCTAACTTAAAAAAAAAAAGCTTCAGAAATTTAAACCATCCGAGGGCGGAATCCCGGGGGTGGGGGGCTGGGGGGGGGGGGGCGTGTTCGATGTAATCATCATCCTCCCCCTGATTTTCCATATAGTGTATGTGATGGCCAAGGTAAAATGAAACAGTAGCTTAGGTCCTAAGTAGCTGCTGTAAATTTAGATGGTACAAAATCCAAAAACCTTTTTTTCTTAACATATTTGTCACCTTCTCAGCCTGTGTAGCGTAGGCCTAGTAGGCCTATTATTAATTTAGAAAATATTAATGCATTCAATTAAAAAAGACAATGTTGAACGGATTTACAAATTCTATTATATAGGACCGCCCACATCCCCTCCCCTATAAAAAAGGGGGTAATGAAAGAGAGAAAAAATGAAAAAGAACAAAATGGAAAGTGGGAGGGGTAAAAAAGGCGGGCGAGGAGGCATTCGAGGGACATAACAACATTTGGTATTTAGGATCAATTAACAATAATGGGAGAGACGCAGTCGAGCCCAATACATATTGGGCGTAAACAATCATCCAATTTTATAATTATTGTGTTTTGGATCCAATATATCCACACTTATACACGTACAGAGCTGTTCGAGCTTTTTTAAACCATCTATACCTAAATCAAGAAAATATCAGTATGCTCAACTTCTTTCTTACATTGATAACAAACAAAATATTGATTGGAAATAAAGAGGTGGCTTTACGATAACATTTTAGTCAAAAGTATAGCCCTACACCCTTTCCATTTTGTTCTTTTTTCTCTCTTTTTCTTTGTTTTTTCTCTCTTTCATTACCCCCTTTTTTATAGGGGGGGGGGGGGGGGGGCGTGGGCGGTCCTATTGAATTTGTAAAGAACACCAATAGTTTTAGTTTATTCAAACAATTAGTTAAAAGACACTTGGCGAGTTACGTTTCAATTGACTTATGAGCTGGTCTCACCTTGTGCTCGTGCCCTGTTTTTATTTGTTTTGTCCTTGTTTTCGTTTGGCGTCTGTGCTTCTTTCGTGCCTTGCATTTGTTTTTGTTTTGTTTTCATGTTTGTTGTTGTTTTTTCTGCCTTTCTATGCTTGTTAAAGGACCCAAATGGAAATAAGCTTTGTGCTCAAAGCTTTTTTGGTTATCCTTGGTACTTTTGCTCATATTTTATTATGTCTACATGTTTTAAAAATAGGTTTGTGCAATCTTTTACATGTGTGTCTCTATATGATGTTTTGAGTACCTAATAAAATAAAATAAAATAAAATCATACACCACTTAAAATATCAAAAGAAATAAAATAATTGTAAAATAAACAAATAAATGAAATAAATAATGTTCATGATTAAATAAAATCATGGAATTTATTTATTTTATATTCAATTTATTTTATTTATTTTGATATTTGGATAATTATAAACGTACTTAATTGTACTCTTTCCTTTAATCTTTTTCAAATTTGTATCTTTATTTTCAATATCGCATTACATTATTTTAAGAGTGACCGGGCCAATTCAATTTCAATGCGTTAATTGAAGCTTTCGATTGAAAGTTAAATATTTATCTTTTCCTTTTATTGATAGTACCTCTATTGTCTACATTCTGATTTATTTCCCATCTCCAACAAATCCAATAGAACGTTACGAAAAGCAAAATCATTTAACCACAAGAATTTAATGGGCGCGGTTTGTTTATTTCCCCATGTTGGATCAACACTGATCAAACAGGTCGGTTTGAAACACGTGGCTCTGTCAATTTTTTGGGGGCATGCAATTGCGTATAGGAAAGTCCAACAAAAGTCAAACCACGTGGTCCGGTCAGTAGGCCTACGTGATCTGTGTTTCTGTCAGGGAGCATGCGTGATCGAAAAATCGTTTGCAAATATGGGCATGGTTTATCTGAATATGAAGCTTCATGATCTGAATGTATTGCACTTGCACGATGGCTCAAAAGTCAAACCACGTGGTCCGACCAGTACGGCGTGATCAGGGGGCAAGCGTGATCGAAAACCGTCTTTGCAAATATGCGCATGAGCGTGGTCAGTGATCTTACATCACCGACGCGTCATGCCCAGCGGCACCGCGGCACTAGTAGGCCTACCAGGCACGCATTTCATCAATGGGGAACTTTAATATTCCCACGCTAAAATGAACCAAGTTACGTGATCGGCGGTGACCTACATGGGGCTTGGCTATGTGATTGATAAAAAGTAAAACAATGAATTAGCAAATAAATGAAATCGGAATTATCGGGCTTGACGGCTTGTTTTTACTAGTAAATAATATCTTCCGTCAAGGAATTGGTGGACTTGGCAGTGAACACCTTTGAACAAAAATACTAGGACATGTTAATTGTGGAATATACAGTAATGATCAGGGCCGTAAGACACTTTTTTCAAAGGAGGGGCGTTTTCAACAACAACAAAAATGTGAGTCAAATATTCGCGCGTAGCCCGCGAAAATTGTCGAATTTGCACCTATTTTTTGCACGATCGAGGTACATTTTGGCTCTAAACAAGCTTGTAGCAAAGAATATTGCATTTTGGGAAGACAATTGCGCGCGTAGCGCGCGAAATTTTTTCATCTGTGTACAAATTTTCCGGGGAAGATTTTCAAAGGGGGGGGCGATCGCCACCATCGCCCCCCCCCTTCTTACGGGCCTGATGATGTTATAAAATGAAGGTAAGGTAAGGCGACAAATAAACATATTTAACATAAACACTTAAGTCAATTACGCTAATTTTATAGCCTAAAGCCTCACAATTCATTAACCACATGTTTTACATTAATTGAGACGTTCGCGGCCGCATCATTGTGCATCATATTGATTACAGTTAACATTATCACTATTCCAATCAGTAATCACCGATTCTATTGTTGGATTGACTCAGTGGGTTCTGTCGGCACATCTGTCGACGTCGGGAACAATTTATTTCGACATGTCAAGGGAAAAAAATGGTGCCGACGACAGCACTAAATAATTAACCACCAGATCAGTAGCGTAGCCAGCGGGGGGGGGGGGGGGGGGGGGGGGAGGGCGGCAGGGGGGCAGACTGCCCCCCGAACACCTAAAATGGGGACGTAGAAGCGGGAAAATGGGGACGAGAAGAAGGGGAGAAAAGAGAGAAAGAAGGGGGAAGGAGGGAGAAAGAGAAGAGAAAGGGGGAGGAGAGGGAGAAAGAGAAGAGAAAGGGGAAGGAGAGGGAGAAAGAGAAGGGAAAGGGGAAGGAGAGGGGAAAAAGAAGAGAAATGGGGACGATAAATTGTTCATGTAGCACATCTACTGTGCGATTTTTTTCTGGGCGAAATTTGTTGACCTCATAACTGACTCATAAGACGAATGTTTTACTTTACAATCATGTAAATTACATGACATTTAGTTTACACAATCACATGATCCCGATATATGATCACGTTTATGGATATACCAGGGACTTTCTATAGAAAGTCCCTGGTGGTTATACCAGAGAGATGTTTATTATACATCCCTGGTTAAACCATGGAATAACCGACTCACCATTGCTTCGACACGACAACTTCGCGTTGACAAAATTGTTGTTCCAATTATAACGGTTAACAGTTAGGCCAATTGCATTTAGTGTATGATTGTTATGACACTATTTTTATTATACTACCATGATCATTATCAAGTGATTGTATTATCGGTCATCCCATTGAGCCAAGAATTACCCATTCAATAGGCACCCTGCAGCTGCAGCGATCGATCAATGCGATGTTTATTTGGAGTCTGGACATAGTAATTGGTTGACAATGCTGGTATGTTACACTACAGAAGCAGTTAATCTTCATCAGGGGAGTGAGTAATGCGTCGCACCGCAGTAAACCGAGTTAACCCTGCCTAGTCGTATAGGCACACACTGCATCGATCCGATCAAGGCAATTGTAATGTTATTTGGAGTATTGGTTGACTATGCTGGTATAATTTGTTCAATGCAGTGAGTAGTGCGTCGCACCGCAGTAAACCCATGCCAGTCGTACTGCGGTAAACCCTCTCAATGTCCATGTTTATATTGGAGATCGTAAATCGCAAAATCAATACCAAACACATTAGTCCTAATTGGCAAAGCGTACCGCGTTATAAAAGACAATAGGCACGGCGGGTGCGTCACGACGCGGCGAGATCTATAAATAATACTGTCAGCTTTCCTTTAAAAAAGTGACCATTTTATGATGTTGTACGCCTAACCAATCTATCAGGATCTATTTGATGTTTTAACAACTCCCCAATACCTTAAGTACAGTAGCAAATCGTTATCAATTTGATTTAAGCAACGCTGCTATGGCAACCAGCACGCCGATCGAACCGCACTACGCAGGCGCTAGGCGATGGCGCAGGCGCAGTGTGTGTTGTTTTTGGCATGGTCGTGCCAACTGTTTACTACAACTTTTGAAACATAAAGGAACATGATTAATATTAACTTGGTCATGTCAATTTTTCTGAAAATTAAATGAAATTGTTAATGATACAAGTACAATAATAAACTATCGTATGTTCTTATTTGCATTGTCTATTTATGAAATGGCGTTCAAATCCGACCTGGTTGGCGTTATTGAAAGGAATTAAATCATGTTTCAGCGCCTGTGCTGCTGTGCATCACCGATCAACAACTTGCGTTCTACACGTGATGCGTGTTATTCCACCCGGGCGTTGCCCTCGTGAAATAAACCATTGGACACCGTTGTCGATTGGTGATGCACACACGCTGAAATATGATTTTAGGTAATTTGTTAAGTTTTGATTACTTTTGAAGCTCAAACGCATTTCGCGTATTTTTATTTTATTTTCAATATCTATGTATGTTATTGTTTTTAAACAGTGATATTTAACGTTATAATCCTTTTAAATTCCGTGATTTTTAAGGCAAAGGTCCACTCTGGCCAGTTTACCAAGGGTAAACTGGCTTACACTTGTTAATTTGGTGACAGATGAAATAGAGTGGAGATGTAGAAATCTCAACATTGAGATATTCCTAAGATATTCCTAAAGGATCTGGCTGGTAAGAATGGCCCTATACGGGTTTAAAAGTAAAGGCTGGGTTTACATTGAAGCAACCACTGAGTAGAACCAACCCTTATTAACAAAACTGGTAAAAATCGACATAATTTCTATTAGTACATACATTAGTAGACGAACCACTAAATACTAGTAGGGCAATTATTATGAGTAATACAACGAATTCCCTTACTAACTATAAACTTGTACGGCAAACCTGTTCTACTGTTTCTACCAACTTTATAAACTAGTTTGACCTGAGAAACAACTTATTAGTAAAAATCGACATTGTATTAGTTATAAATTAGTTAGCGAGTTTTGGTTTTCAGTGCAATATACACAATTATAAGTGTCAAAAGCAATGAAATACGTAATTTGCTCATTTTTGGTTAACAAAATTATTCTTTAAGATTTTTCGTCAACAAAATTGCAAACTTGGGAAACAAATTTGAAAAAGGGCTATGTTATTCCAACACTAGATCATGTGTATGAGCATATTTCTAGTTTAAAAAATCAACAAAACACGTGTGCGTACTTCAAAAATGTTCACCTTCCCTAATTACCATAGTGTTGAACAATTACAGAAATAGATTTTTTCGCCTCGATCGAAATGAGTTGTAGTCACCCACGCTTATGCACTTACACCGTTAAAAAGTTAGAATATACGACTATTAAGGCATTGGAATCGTCAACTGAGTGTGAAAGGTAGATGCTAACATTAAGAATACAATAACAGTTAAACGTACTGCAAATCATTTAAGGTTTTCCTTTTTGTTTGATCAGGGCATCAGTGTATTCGAATCTATTCAGTTTTACAAATGATCATTTTGTAGAAATTAGACTCGTAGAAAGTGCAAGTGATTCATGCCCGTAAGCAGGATTTTTTTTAGGGGGGCGTATTTTTTGGAAAAGGTTCATTGGTACCCAAAAAATCGTAAAAGGTTGCCCCCAATTTTTGTTTGCACGTATTAGTTTCAGAGTTTTTAAAACAATTTTGAGAGCGGGGGGGGGGGGGGGGGGGGGGGGGGGGTACATTGGTACCAAAAAAAGGTACATTGGTACAAAAAAAGGTACATTGGTACAAAAAAAGGTACATTGGTAAAAAAAAAAGGATTTTTTTTCAGATTTGGCCACCCCCCCCTAGTTACGGGCCTGAAGTAACTTATGCATTAGTGAACATGGTGAACAAGTCACTGACCGGGTTTACTCAAGTCGGAAGGGAACGACACCGTCTATTCTTCTAACCGCACCGAAGCTCTAAACTTGATCGAGGTGAAATATAGCTTTTTATCTTTCAACAGGTATAGTATGCGATCTTTTCCAAGCACAAAAAAATGAAGCAGAGTAGATACATTTCTGATCATAAATCGTAATACATTTCAAGTTATATGGCGATATGATTCATAATTACTTCAAAATCGTGGTGTTAAAGTGAAAATAGACTGTCGGGTTAACCCGACAGTTTCTTTTTTTATTCTAAATACACTCGAAAACCATGATTTTGAGGTAATTAGGAATCGTATCGCTCTGTAACTCGGAATTTATTCATGATTCATGATCAGAAATATAAATCTGCAAGAAAATCTGCCAACAAAAATAATTTGAGGATTGAGGGCATTCCCTGGAAAATATCACAAAATATACCTATGGACGTGTTTAACATACATCGAACTTCGAATTCAGTCTACAACATTGGTGATCTTATTTAATTTAATAGGACATATTGCATACATACGGTTAAGCCAGCACAATGTGTACCGATGATCATCACTGGTGTACGCGTTCCCTTCATTGACGCGTACCTCGCCAGCGATTTCAACCAATAGTCAAGAAAATCTTTTCCAGTGAATTTGTGGTAATATGACTTCTGTAAAACAATCATATCCGGATTATCAATAAATGGAAAAAGTTAATAACATACTATAGGCCTAATATCAATGAAAAATAACGAGTGGACACATTTTAAGGGGATGACAACCCCAAAACATGAACTTTATCAATCGTTGTATTTTTCGAACTATAAATGTGATGTGCAGGGTGAGTAAAGAAAAGTGTACTCAACTTGTAGAATTTTTAAAAAGAAATAAGAGCATTTGTCACCCAGATTATTTTAATGGTAAACAAGACCTCTTAATTAGCTTTATTACTAATTTTATTTGGTTATAATTGGTTAAGAGAAACTCATTTTACGTGTATTTGAATAAAAGAGGCCAATTTTAGATCCGAACAAGGTACCATCTTCGAAGGCTCAAATTCAATATCATCAGGTATTATAAGCAATAACAAATTACAGTCCTGACAATAGGTTCTAAAGTCTTCAAGTACTACGGTAACGTATTGTTGACAATGCATGTAGAGCTTTGCGTCGTCGAAAAAGGATCTCCAGGCGTGCCATCAACAGCATGAAGACCATAGCGAGCCTTTGTATTAACAATAATGGTGGTCACGTAGAAGGAAGAGCTGCATGATTATTTGCCTATTGATGGACTTACCTGAAAACAAATTGTCTTCAAGAATGAATGGCCATGTAGAGAAAGAGAGAGAGACTTTTACTTTACTAGTCTTACTGTGGACATCGATATTTTGACCGTATATTTAACAACTGTATCGTGGACAATATTTACTGAATCGAACTATTATTTATTTAATTGGTTTAATAAATAGACTGTTTAATCCTTTACACGTTAATCCTAGTGAGCGTGAAATCACAAATTTGTTCTGTTTCAAAATTCAGTTATTTTACAGACATGACAGAAATATTCATATCTACTAAACGGTACCATATATTGCCGTGATTCTTTTTGCCGATGATAGCAGATAAATGGCGTAAATGATTACATTATTGGTTGCCTTAATTTTGTGGTCAGAAATATTTAAATTTATTTTTCAATCAGATTACACTTTTTTGACACCCTGTAAACATAAAAGCATACATTTTTGGAAAGGAAATACGTCGGGGGAACATAATTTGTGTATCAAATTACACTAAAATGCTGATTTTTAAAATATTTTGAGCAAATACCGCGACGCTTTCAAAACAGTTACCATACTAAACGGTACCATATATTGCCGTGATTCTTTTGCCGATGATAGCAGATAAATGGCGTAAATGATTACATTATTGGTTGCCTTAATTTGTAGTCAGAAATATTTTAAATTTATTTTTCAATCAGATTACACTTTTTTGACACCCTGTATACATAAAAGCATACATTTTTGGAAAGGAAATACGTCGGGGGAACATAATTTGTGTATCAAATTACACTAAAATGCTGATTTTTTAAATATTTTGAGCAAATACCGCGACGCTTTCAAAACAGTTGGTTTAAATTAAAGGCGTATTAAAGGCGTACTACAGGAATAACGATAGTAAAATATGATTGGTTTTATTTGTACGATTCTACTTTATGATCACACTTTATGTGTTGGTAGGACAGGACCAGAACAACCACTACCATAAGAAGCATCCCAAAAGTCCGACCGCACGACCCTACATTTTGAAAGCATATGGATACGTTACAAGCGTAGCCACTCGACTCATGTCACAGGAAAGAACCCCGATGATAATTGTTTGCATAGATTTGAGGCAACCATATGAGTGCATTGGATATGGATAATATCAAAAACGCTTGATTGCAAATTTGGCGACACGAAAACTCCAAACTCCAAAAAACAATGGGTCTGTTTTAAGCTTGATGTATTAATGTATTACCATGAATATGGGACACCTCTGTGCACGTGATCAAGCAAAAATAAATATTGCTAATCAAATATATGGAAATGACTAAAAAAGTACAGGACATTAAAAAAGCAAAATAAACAACACAATACCATGGGGAATCTTTGTTAGTGTGTTGTTTCTTTTGAAATGTCTCATCATTGGATGTTGTCATTGCACACCTTTTTCAGTTAATTGATTATTACATTATAGGCGTAGTGCTGCTGAATTCATTTGTATCCATCCTTGGTGCCACTTGTTGGTACGGTTGGAAGTTATTTTTCTACCTTTTCAGCAAATTAAATAAAGTAGCGTAAACATATCTTACAGATGGTACCTGTAGATCTGTATCGTTTAATTCATAATAATTAGCGGGCAGTTGAGAAGGGTTGATAATGGTTCCAGGTATGCTCTCTGATTGAACAAGGAATTTGCTATAACTGAACAAGATTTGTATTGATATTCGAAAACCAAAGCGTTAACATGAAAATGACGTACTAATGTCGGATATACTTTGACGTTTGAATTGGGAACATTGGTCCGGTATTAAATATTTTTTTCGAAACATAATATAGCATCACTTTATTTAGGGTTCGAATACAGGGATTGTTCTTTTTGCATAGCAGAAACTGCTACACAAAGTTTGTTTGGCATAAGTCCAAGATTTTGCATCGCAGATTTTTCCTTTTTCCTTTTTCCTTTTTCAGTGTGTCCCGGAAAAAAACCATGATTTTAAAACTAAATAAGCATACATTTTCGTCTGATTTCCTTCCCTGCATGGCAAGATATTAATTCTACAAGTTATTCCTGGCAGAGAAGTTTCATAATTTGATTGTATTCCAAATAAGTTTAGGCATTTTCTACGTGACACGAGTCATTCTATCCATCGTCATCATCAAATTGCCAATGTAAACAGCAACTGTTTATCTAGGGATTTTCCCTAGTCATTCATAAACACGTGTAACGTAAATAAAAACAAGTGTTGCTCCGCCTGCACAATAGCAATTAAGGGTGGCAATTACTGATCCCCTCGAAGGAAATTGCGACGAAGTTTCTAGAAAATAAATCAACCGCATGCGCAATAGTGATTCAGAGGTAACAATTGTTGATCTCCTCGAAGGAAATAAAATGTACGACAACGTTTCTAGAAAGTAAATTGAAAGGGAATATTCTTTACTGTTTACGTAGATACGAGGGGCATTCAATAAATACCTGCAACCATTGAAAATCTCTGAACCGTGACATCTGTCAATAAACTAAACTTACGATACTTAAAGGTAGATGTTCCAATTTTCAACTTGAAGTTTTCTATTCTACATGAAAGGTCATCCTTAAAAGAGTTGTATTCCAAAGTTTGAGATGCATAACTCTAATGGTTTTTATTTTATAGACGCACAAGATGCCGTGAAATGTGCCAATTGAGTTGTACACAAACTATATTGGTGGTTAACACCACCTTTCGCGGTAATTCGATGTTATTTCACCGATTTCTTCGTAATCATACTGATTTGGACCGTCAAATTTCAGTATGTTAATCAGAAAAATGTGATCTTTCATATGATATAAAAATCTCCATATGTTTGAGAAAAATCAGTGTTATGAAAATGTGATCGGGTCATATACCTTTAAACTGTAAGTCTTACCCCTTTCTCATGGAAAATTTCAAACATGTGGGTCATTTTTATCATGTAATTTCTGTACTATAAACATCGTGGTCTCTGGGCACGTTAATGTTAATAAAGGGGTCAAACAGATAAAGGTGTCGAATGTTGATACAGGTGTCAAATACAAATAATGGTCTCAAATGTTGATAACCCTAACTCGAGATCACCACACGGCAACAGGATTCTTTTCCGACCCCCAAAATTCACCAGAAAGGTCACCCGACCCCCCGGGATTTGGACCACGGACCTCCAGTACCAGGGCCCAGATCCTAGCCACTACACCACGTCTGTCAGTCGACACTCGGCGAGTATATTCGCCTCGTTATATAGCCTGGGTCCGTTTCGTATCCCAAAAACCTGCACGCCGGGTTATAAAAACATTTTTTCCCACACAGTTGCCGTGTGGTGCGGTACAGTTAGGGTTATGGAGTCAAATACAGATAAAGGTCTCAAATACAGATAAAGGTCTCAAATGATGATAAAGGGCTCAAATACACGTTAAGATGTCAAATGTTGGTCTCACATGTTAAAAAGGCTGTCATATACACATAAAAGTCTCAAACGTTGATAAAGATGTCAACTACTGTATAAGGTCTCAAATATTGATAAAGGTCTCAAAATCAGATAAAGACGTGTGAAAAGCGCATTAAGATCTCAAATACAGAGAAAGGTGTCAAAACATGAAAAAGGTCGAAAACACAATAAGGTGTCGATTTTGCCTTAACGGAGTTTTGACATATTAACGTGTTGTTGAGACCTTTTTGACCCTTTCGGCGTAGAAGCCTTGAGTTCATAAAGGTATTATGGCCCACCAATAGGGTCAATAAGGTCAAAATGATGATAAAGGGCTCAAATACAAGTTAAGGTGTAAAATGTTGATAAAGGGGTAAATTTCAAATAAAGATCTCAAATGAGGATAAAGGGCTTATATACACGTTAAGGCGTAAAATGTTGATAACGGTGTCAAATACAGATAAAGGTCTTAACCGTTCTTAAAGGGTGGTCGAACAGATAAAGGTGTCAAATATTAATAAAGGTGTCAAATACAAATAAAGGTATCAAATGACCACCCCTTTATGAACGTTTGAGACATTTATTTGTATTTAACACCTTTTTGACCTAAATGGCCGCCCATAGTCAGCATCATCTGAAACATTTATTTATAGTGTTGCTCAGTTAATATGCATTTGATTAAAACCTAAAATCTTGCTTGAAAACTCTCACTCCACTTCATTCTGCTATAGTTAGTACATTATGCATTTTGATTCACCCTGTATAGCAAGTTAGCAACAACGTTTTTTTTGTATCTTCAGTACTAACCTTGTGGTCTAGACTGAAACTACCAACTTCGACATTGGCATTGAGATTAAGACTCATATCTAGTACAAGCAAGAAGACAGATCGATGGTTTAGAAATATCTGTGAAAATGAGAAGAACATCATCCAATAGTAGGTGAGGTGTTGATATTGTCGTCATATAGTCCAAAACAATAGCATGTTTAGTGTTTCTATTGATTAAAGCTCAATATTTTAGCTGGTCAACAACTAACAATAACCTGACCCTGCTAAACAAACCCTGATAGGAATGCACCTTAAGCTCATCTTCCCATAACATACATAATAACTGTAAGTGCCAATTAATAATAACTCAAATAAGTTAACGAACATGTTTAACACCAAATTAAACAATCATAATGCATTTGGGTTTTTCGTTGTTCAGAAACGGAAACAAATTTGCGTCATTTTTGCCTTTTTTAGAGTTCTACATTATTCCAGATTTGAAACTTTCATTTAAGGGGGCTGTCAAGTGTCGTTGTATGAATTTGTCAAGCACTGTAACTTTCAAACTATTTATGTGTTGTACATAAAAGTATACACTTTTTTGAATGAAATGAGTCGGGGAATCCATTTTTCGTATCAAAAATCGTGATTTTTATATTTTTGCCCAAAAATGCCTCTTTTTTGCCTAAATTTTATTAACAACCTAACAAAATAATTGTTAGGTAAAAAATTCTAAAATTTTACAGAAAGCATCTTAATTCAATTATCTAGGAACCGTTATTTTTTTTTGCCTTTAAAATTTTTAGTTTTGAAATTATTGACCAAAAAGTGCTAAAAATGTGAATTTTGAGATATTTTATCCCAAAATTCACATTTTTAATTTTATTTTTTAATAAAACTGTTCCCTGGACACGAACAGTGGACAGAGCTCAATTTGACATGCCTGAGTAGATCAGCATTAATTGGATAACGAAAGCTCTAAAATGGATAGAACAGACGGTAATAAAACAAAATAGTTAAAGATTGTACTCGTAATGACCTCTATAATAATGGGTACATTGGTATACTTTAGATTACCTGATGCGTAGTGTAATACACATCCTGTCCGGCAAAGTCCCAGATCTGCAAGTCTATAGGCCTACTCACATCTGCTGGATATAAAACACATTATAGGCATTACAAACTATATTTATTTAGTGTGCGTCGATTAACATGTCAATAGTTACGTTCACACTATCGGAAGTATAGCGGCATCGGAAGTAAGAGCGGGAGTAGTTACCGTGTGAAACGGTGTCGGACGTACATCTGCTGATTTACTCCACCTGCAATTACGTCCGATGACGGAAAGTGGTTTGACCTGCCCTCCGATTGGATATGGATTTTACAGATTTTTAAAGAAATCTGACGTTTCGGATAATAAAATGTTTGAATCATACAATCACATCGTGTTCGGAGCTGAGCATTGTTATGATTGCGGAACCCATACACTTTCGAATAAGGGTGGATTTTTGATTTCGGGTTATACGAATTATATCGCGAGTGCGGTTTTTGTATACACATTTCTGTGAATTGTTATGATCTCGCGGTTTTGGCAAAACATGGCATTTTTAGATGTATGCATGAATGTACAATACATCAATGTTAACATAAAACTCTGAACATAGCCTTGTCATCTTTAAAGTGGTATTAGTTAGTTAATTTCATTCGTAAACACTTTAGTTTGCATCACGTCATTTGTTTTTGGCTGCTCCCGCTCAGTCTTTATCGGATGCAACCATAATTGTATTGTAAATCATCGGATGTACACTCTTGGAAAAACGGGTGCTTCATGGGTTCTTGGCTGTCCCGTAAATGGAACCCTCCGGTGTAAAGGTTCTTTTAATTAAAAAAAAACCCCAAAACACTTCTGTAGAGAACCTTTAAAGGTTCTGAATACGCAGTTTTCGTTCTTGGTGAACCTTTAAAGGTTCTTTTTGGAACTTTTTGAACCTTTAAAGGGTTCCATATACGGGACAGCCAAGAACCCCAGAAGCACCTTTTTTCTTTGAGTGTAGCCAACGGATGTAATAAAGCCTGAGATATACTCGATTTTGCCGACGTGAATTTGTCGCCGCGAAAACTTTTGGGTACAGTTTTACGACCTTTAAGCCCGATGCATACTCCATTTCGCGGACGCACATGATATACTTGTCGCCGCGACAAATTCGCTGCCGCTTCTTTCGCTCAAAAAATTGCGTATAGCGAACAATCAATCTTCGCAACGTTAACGTTGCCGTTGCGTTGTTTAGAGGAATATGAATTCACGAATGTTTTGGCAAATGCCTAACGATTCAAATGAAACATTGATGTGTTCAATAGCATCAAATTCATGACCTGCCTGTGAAAACAGCACCAAAATCCTTAGAATCATTAAGCCAAAACATTCGTGGATTCAAATCCCTCGAAACGAATCACTTAATTCATCACGCATACCAGTATCGGGAACTCTATATCCTGATGCAACGGCAACGTTAACGTTGCGAAGATTGATTTATCGTTTATTCACGGGCTCACGGCGTCAAATTCCGACCGCAAAATTGAGTATACAAGGTGAGTCAACAAAACTGCAATAGTGGAAAGAAGCCATCCTGTTTTAAAAACTAAGTTGAAATTTGATTTTTTTTTTAATAAGACTACCTTATTTGTTACTAAATATGTGTGAAAAAATAAATTCAATATCATTTTCCGTATGCCTTTGGTGAACCTTTTACCCGTACACCCAATTTCAAACGTTTGTCCACGAGATACCCAAAATATCCATCAGATCGCAAAATGTGTCTCTCATACAAATTTGGAAACTTTGGTACATTTGTGTTGTGATTGGAATTTGATGCATCCTTTCTTGTTTACATGTGAGTTAACATAATCAATTTACCCTACCCATGCTATGAAATGCTTATAATGTTCTCAAATTTTAATAAAAAAAACTGAAATTTTCCTATTTTTTGTTGGCGGGATATTCAAATATGAAAATACAATGTGTGCCATTTCACTTGAAGATTAATGTACTCGTGGACAATCATGTAAATTTGGTTGTGCAGCAAGGAGGGTCACCAAAGACAAACGAAAAATGCGATCGGCTTCAATTTTTCACACAAAGTTAGGATTAAATATGGTTTTCTTGCAACGTTTAAACAGTTTTAAAATTCATTTTGGTTTTGAAAACAAAATGGCTTCTTACAACTATTGCAGTTTTTTTTTTATTCACCCTGTATCTCGAGTGTAATGGAGTATTTCACCGGATGAAGTAGCGGTTATGTGGACGTGCGGTAGGAGTAACCAACACATTATATAATTGCATTGGGAGTAACTTATTTCCGGAAGTACAATGTAACTAAAACCATTCCCATGTTATCGCTCCTATTATGATAAATTATAAGAATTTGTTTTCTTTCAGAGAGGGAATGTTCTATCAAAGCATATGCCTGTAAAGCCCATGCTCTTTTTAAATAATAGTTCTTACATTTTGCTTGCCGGACTTATGTGTGATAATGGATAGGCTGGTCCATGTTTTGAATAATTGATGCCGGCGCATCTTTGATTTTCTTTCTAAAGCATTTTTACCACTCAGATAATAATAGTTTAAGAGAAAGTGACTGGGGAAATTGATCATAATATTGTAATAAAAGCAAACATCTGTGTAGATGCAACCAGGTTACCGGTGGCGTAATTGCCATCCATTACAGCCTCACAATGGATGGCAGCGATTGTACAGGGTCCAAATAAAATGACTGAATATTAGTAATTACTATATCAGACCACACCCACTGATGTTTAGATACATTCGCCAACCCTTTATTTTACCTGTGTTAGAGTAGTCCCGGAGTGGTTCATCACGGAAGCTATGGTGGTTATGGATTCCCATGGACTTGCAACGAGAGCAAAGATCGTAGTTAAAACAGTCGTTGCATTTGTAGCGTGTGCCCTGTATTGGATTCATCGAACAGTGATTACACCGAACACCTTGATGAACAGCTAATGAAAAATATACAAAGCCGAGAATTTGATCAAATTAGTGGGTTTCAGGTTATGATTTCGTGCGCCATTTTTGAACATGCCTTGATTTTAAGGCAATTGTAAAATGTACTGGCATTTTCAATGGCAACCACCTTTTATGTCTAAATTTGACTCTCATTTGAGCTATTTTTGATGTGTTTGGAGGTCATTAAAGTCGGTTGACATAACAGCAGCATACTATAATTGATGTTTTAAATTAGTTGTAATGTTAAGTGCATTTATATACCAACATATAACACGGTTTATCAATTCTCATTGAGTTAAAATAATGTTTTAAAGAATGAAACAGTGGAATTTTGGGCAAATTGTAAAACAAAGTGCCAGCAATGGTCCATTGTGGCTGACTTGTCAATTTTAAAAGATCAGACTCATAGGTCAAAAACTATTGATCGACTATCGAAGTTGTGATTAACTTTTCTTGTTCTAAACACTCAGCTCAGCAATATGATGTACGTTTCAGGGTCAGTAGCCTGATTTTGACCTCCCATTGAAACAAATGTGACCATTGATCCTAAATCGAGGGTAAAGGACAATTTAACATCCACGTTGGCAAGGATGTATTCTACACACGTCAGGGAACAGTTTGGTATAACTCCCTGTGCCAGCAGACGGGACTGAAAACCATGTGCTCCCCAGCTAATAGTGCGCGAAAAGTTTTACATACTAAACTAGTCTCGAATCACCCGAATGACGCCATGACATTGGATAGAAATTAAAGGGATACTAAGAGATATAGAGTGGTAGATACTAAGGCTGCGCCCTCAATTAGGATAAAAACCGGGATTTCTACATTTTTACAATTGTATTACATACAGACTGTAACAAAAAAACAAGTTATACAATTTTGAAAAACAATGTTAAATATAAATCCAAAGTAATTTCTGTTTCAATTTTTAATAAATTGCAAAGGAATTTTTCTCAGCTTCTTATAAGCTTTGTTTTATGAAAATCGGTGGTCAGGAAGCAGAGCAGTGATCAATTGTCTAAAGTAGTTGTGAAATCACCCGTGCCACTTTGGCTATATTATTGGGAAGAACAGTATGAATGGAATCAATCCATGAATACAGGAATAGAGCGCTCTTGTGAGACAATGATTCATTTCAAGTGGACAGCCCAAAGTCAGATAGAAATTGCTTGTTCTGACAAGAATCTTCGGTGATAGAACTTTGATTGGACATATCTTCATAGATCGAAACATGAATGCTTAAAACCGCTACCTTGATCTGTTTAACAACACGGTGATACCTGAGTTGTTGGTATATACCAGATTTGCTCCATATCTCGTGTATGGTGGTTTCAGGATGGGTACCATGTCAGAAGGAATAATGAGCAATTTCAATTATGGACTCAAAGAAATTGGTCAAGATATTATTATTTATTAATTAAATTGTTTGAATTTATTAATTGAAATGAAATAAAACAAGTTGAAGTAGTTCTTTTCATGATCCCTGCATGATACCCTAACCATTTCATTTCAACAAACAAGATTGTATTCTATGCTGAAAGTGTCCCAACCCGATTTCTAGACGACATAGTAGATTGGTCGTAATTTTGAAACAAAAGCAGTTAAAAAGACCAAATAAAATTCTTCGCTTATACAGAGTGTACGATTTTGAAATTGCATGACTTTAAAATTGGATTGAAAATGAAATTGCAATTGTATAACTTTTTTGTTACCGTCTGTACACAGTCTTACAGCTGTAAGGATTAAGAAAAATCATTTGTGTTTGTGCAATAAAACGTCGTTTCAAAATATTCTGTTCTCGGCTAGGACACCATTTCATGGTCGGCGTTACGCTATTATTCTTTTCCATTCAAATTACATACGAAATTACATAGAGAGCGTTTAAAAAAAAGAAAAAAGTTTCAATCAGACGATGCCGGTCACGATTTGCATTCCGTATTGGTTTTAACACGTAATCTTAAATACCCATCGAATAACCAACTCCTCTCTAAGTGTCCTTTCTTTTCTTTTTTGCAAGTTAAAAGCTCGAAATGTATGCACCTCAATTATAATGGGAAATGATAGAAAACGGATAGTTAATACTAAATAATACTTGACGATATTCAGGCCTTATAAAGGGTTCAAAAAATTAAGCCCCCCTCCCTAACATTTGATCACGTTTGTTTGCGGAACTTTACACGTTTTGAGAGATTGAAACACTTATGAAAAGCAAAAACACTTGGCTACTCATAGAAAGTTTCTCCATTTCAATATCATTATTGCTTTTCCCGAAATAGTCACATTTCACAAACTGATGTTTTCAAAAAAAGTGGCACTTTTCAAGATTCTATACGAGCATAAATCCACACACAATTAGACATTTTGTTGAAAGATTGAGACATTTGCAAAAATTGGTGGTCATGGTTCCATTTATTAGGGATAATACCTGGTTGGAATAGGTGTTTCCGGCGTGTTAACTGTAACTTATGAACCCACCGTGTATTGTAATCTTAAACTGTGGGGGAACGGCACACCCAACCAGGCGCTGTTTCTGGTAGGACTTAGTGGAGTTTTTTTGTATATATTTTATTATTATTATTTTTTTTTACATGACCACCAGTGATTTGACCTTAATGGCTGCCCATTCTTTCTCCAGTATCATCATATGTGTCTGCTGGCCCTCCATACAATACTTGTTATAAACCCTCTCTGCATGGTTGATCTCACCTAGTTTAATCCACCCTCTCCATTTTATACACGGCTATGTGTTTTAAACTCACCACCCAAAAAGGGTGGTGGCGTTGCATTTTTGTCACGGTGGCCGAGTGGTCTAAGGCGCTGCTCTAATGTCTTGTATTCCTGCTTGTATTAGGTTATGACTATGAAAACCTTTTACGCGTGAGTTCAAATCTGACTGGGGTCACTTTTCTTTTGTCTTTATTTTTGTAACAAATAACGTTGTGTTATCAGTTTAAACATTGGACATTTAATTTATACCATACACATGCTTTTTTCCCTCTGAAATATGACATTTGAATTGATTGCAATTTATTATAGAGAAGTGTATGGCTTTTCAAGAAGCACGGCGGATCATGGCGGTATTTTTCTTCTTCGTGTTGCCGGTGTATTCTTACGATACCAGCACGTGACCAGGGATCTTGCCACAATTATTTATTCGTGACCGCCATCGTCTGGTTTCAATAAATAGCGATGATATTTCAACATATTTAAACTTTGTTTTAATCACGTTTTGCTGCTTTTTTGTGAGTAGAAACAATAATAATGGCCAATTATAATACTTATCTTTAATATCATGTACATTTTGTAAAACAACCCCTTAAACATCTCTTATTACAAATTTAAGTAAAACCGTTTACATTACTACGAATAGGTACGATTTCCGAACGTTTAAAGCACCATGTTGAAACATGAATTGGTTGTTATAGTTATTCCTGTTTTACACGTTGATTCATAATAATACCATTTCAATGCTGATTACGTTTGATACACCATGTAGCGCCCAATGTCTACATCAACAAGACATCTTCGAAGCCTTAAGGCATAGTAAAAAAAATGACATGTTTCCCGTCCGGACTTTTTAAAAAAAGGAGGAGGGAGGGTCTTACTATTTACTATTTTCCCATTTTTTGATATTTTTTTCAAGATGGCCGCCAAGTCGAAAGTGACCAACTGACTGTGTTGCAGAAACTCCTAAACAGTATTTTCCACTCTAATTGCCAGAGGAATACAAATATGAAAAGGTTTACCTAATATATAGAGCCAAGTACGCATTGTTTCTTTATGTTTTCGTCATTTTTCAGGTTGAATGAGGAACAAAACATCATTGATCGAAAGGATGTAGGCCTACATGTGTCGGTCCCCTAATTGCAAGCAATTGCTACGTGAAGTTAGGTATCGGTCCCCATGGGCCATGGTACTATTTGAGAAGCCATGTCAATAATTCTGTGTCATGTATGGCATGAACATGCTATGAAATGATACAGCATTTCTATTACACCTACCATTCCTATGGGCAATAGGAATCAAAGGATCAATCACTAAAAAAAAAAAATTAAAAAAAAAAAAAAAAATTAAAAAAAAATCTTTTTTTTAATTTTTTTACAGAATTTTCGGAAATAGTAAATAGTAAAAAATAGGAGGCGGCGGCCAAAAAGGAGGCGGGCGGGGACGGGAAACATGTTTATTTTTTTACTAGGCCTAATGTCACACTTTTTAAGATAAGCACTCCCGTGTTGCACAATAATAGCTTTTCGTCAATATCTTCATCAAATGTATCTTCATCTTTCTACACAGTTCAACAAAAATAAGTTCCCTTTAGATTATTCCTGATTTTTATTAAATGAGTTACATAATGTACGTGTTCACAGCAACCGGGCTATAACTAATAACTCAATTTAAAAGTTGCTAGATGATGTATTGACGGAGGCTGGTTAGCAGCTTGAACCAGGGTATTTGCTCGAACACCGCGCATGTGTTGTACTGCTTGAATGAGCACGCATTGAATGAAGGAATACCTCAATTCAAAAGTTGGCTAAATGATATTATTGAAGGAGGATGGTTAAGCAGCTTGAACCAGGTTCTATGCATTGCTTGAACACCGCACGGGATGTAATTGTGCTGCTTGTTGTACTCTATGAGCGGGTTTCTACTGGGGATGAAACCGCTAATAAACGGTAAGTTTGCCCAGTAGAAACAGGCAGAACCCGCGAAGAATCGGTATTTCTGGTTATCCCAAAAACCTTCACAAACCAGATTTGGAACCGGTAAGAATCGGCAATAAACCCAATAGAAACAGAAAGGCAGTCAATAGTTAGGTCACCCAAGCCCTATATGAAAGCTATGAAGATTGTTAAACGGGGTCAGTCGACACAAACATGAACAAACACAATAGTTAAACGACCTTGCTATTGTCAACACTCCCTACACAGAGGACTGCAGTGCAAATCTGTACGATGTTCGCCATGTAATGTCTATGGCGGATTTCATTCCGTGGTGTATGAAGCTATGAAGTTTCCGTGGTCTTCGCTATCTCCAAGCAGATAGAGCAATACGTACATGGACTTTTTTGTAGACGAGGGTTCATTTTATGATTTGATGAGGTTTATAATGAGTTAGGATTCCTGTAATTTCGAAGACCACAGCTTTTTAAAACGTAAATTTCCAACATTTTACGACATAAATTTGGTCACAAAACGTGTTTAATACTATACATTTTACCGTTATGGAGATGTTATTGACCCTCTTCTAAAATTCTACATGATTTTTAACACGTTTCTCAGTTTTTAAGATGCCCAAATAGACCATTTCCCGAAGCTATTTCTAGAGCAAATATTGCAGTCACTAAGACTCCATTGTTTTCTTGCGTTCAACAAAATCTGACATGCAGCGTGACCTCTCTGCTGACTGAAGGCGATTAATCTTAGCGGTTTGTGCCGTGAACCGTGTCAAGCTGGGTTATAACAAATTGTGAAGCAATCTTCTTCAGATGCGGTGGCATTGTTTGGTATTACAAAAGGTCACATGTCGTGGCCCATCGACTAGGATCGATAAACTTAGCGGTAACGTTTACTTTTTGCAGTGCCCCAGTAGAAACACGCTCATTTAGCAACTTTAATATTGAGGTATTCCTCCATTCAATGTGTGCTCATTCATGCATTACAACACCTGTGTAGTTATAGCCCGTTCTAGTGTTGCTGCGAACACGGGCATTACATGTCGAGGTTTGAGCGCCAGAAGGCCGCAACTCAATATTTGGGCAAATTGATATTTTGGTACAAAAATAATCCATATTACCTAGATTTTCAGAACCATAAAGAGATTACTCATAAACCACTCTTAATTTGACTGAAATAACTATTATCGCCAAATCCACATCTGTACGATTATTTCTAGTATATCGTCCACCGTACTCCACTAAGAACAGGTTGACAACCAACATGTTCTTCTCTGATTTTTCAACATTGCTGGAATGTGTGAACAATGTCCCATGTCGTGTTCTTCTTGCTGGAGATTTTAATATCCACATGGATGATGAAGCAGATAGAGACACTATTATTATGACCAACATGTTAAACGTAGCTGGTCTTCGGCAGCATGTTAACACACCGACTCATAAAATGGTCACATCCTCGATCTCCTGATCACCAGAGACACGTGCAAGATCATTTCAGGTGTCAAGGTTCAGAGTGATTTACCCTCAGATCACAAAGCTACGTTATGTTACTTAAATATAACGCGCCCTAAGCCAGTGAGACACAAAACCAGTTTTCGCAAGTTACGCCAGATAGATATTGAGAAATTTCAGCATGACATCAACTCATCACCACTCATTATGAACCCACAACCTGACATCACAACCCTCGTTGAGCAGTATAATAGCGTACTCTCTGAGCTTCTTGATAAACATGCTCCAATCGTGACACGGTTCATAACACTCAGACCACATGCCCCTTGGTATGATGACATGCTGCGCGAGAGGAAACGAGAAAAACGTCGTCTCGAGCGCAAGTGGATATCATCTGGACTAGAAGTCCACAAGCAAATATTTCAAGAAGAGTACCGGCAATACAAGAGTGCACTGGAGAAAGCAAAAACTGAATATCATAGAGCTCAAGTCAGTGACTGTGATCAGGGAAAGTTATTTCATGTCATCGATAAGTTGTCATCTTCTAAACCAGTCAAAGTTCTACCTTCGCACGAATCGGCAGATGAACTTGCAAGTGAATTCTCCAAGTTCTTCCATGACAAAATAAAATATGTCAAGGATGAGCTAGACGGTCTATCTGAAACTACCACCTTTGCTCAGGACGCAAAACGTGCTGTTCCTCAACTCTGTGAATTTCAGGAAATGTCTCATGAAGCCGTTAACAAAATCATCATGGACTCAAAATCAAAGTCTTGTCCCCTTGACCCATTACCATCATGGTTGCTGAAGAAATGCCTGGTTGAATTGTCACCTGTTATTTGTGATATTGTAAACAAATATATGAGATCCGGTGAAGTTCCAAAGTCCTTCAAAGAAGCGCGTCTCACACCATTAATCAAAAAACCATCTCTCGACCGAGAGTGTCTGAAGAATTATCGCCCGGTATCGAATCTCTCTTTCATATCCAAGATCACAGAGAGGTGTATTGCTGCACAACTAACACAACACCTTGATACCCACAACTTACACGGTGAGAAGCAATCGGCATATAGAAAGCATCATTCTACAGAGACGGCATTGTTGCGAGTTTCAAACGACATACTTCGAGCTATTGACACACATGGTGAAGTTGCTCTAGTTCTATTAGACCTCACGGCAGCATTTGATACCATCGATCACGGCATTCTTCTCCAAAGACTGTCAAATTGCTACGGTGTAAACGGAACAGCGTTACTGTGGTTTCAATCATATCTCGCAAATCGTGTGCAGTCAGTTGTGATTAATGGTGTCCAGTCTGAACCATCTCCACTGAGTGATGGTGTCCCCCAAGGCTCTGTTCTGGGCCCGCTGTGCTTTACAATGTATACTGCTCCTCTAGAAGCTATTATAAGATCATTTGAGGGTGTTGAGCTGATGGTGTATGCAGATGACACACAACTGTATATGCTGTTTAACCCCTCAGAGAAAGCTTCTGCAATCTCACAACTTGAGCAGTGTGTTAAGAGTGTCAAAATGTAGATGAGTGCAAATCGTCTTAAACTTAATGGCGGCAAGACGGAAATACTTCACATAACGTCAAAGTTCATCAAGACATCTTTTACTGTTGCCGCTGTAAAGATTGACACTGATTACATTCAGACAGTACCCTCGGCACGAAATCTTGGAGTGATCTTCGATAACCATCTGAGCATGACATCTCACATCAGTAACATCTCGGTCCGCGAACTTCGCGTTACGCAAAATTGGACAAATCCGAAAATATCTGGATCAAGGAACCGCTGAAAAACTCGTCCACGCGTTCATCACCTCGCGACTAGATTGTTGCAACAGTGTGTTAGTCGGTTTGCCTGACCGTGAGATTGTCAAGCTCCAGCAAGTTCAGAACACCGCTGCCAGGATGGTTGCACTTGTGAGGAAACACGAACATATTACTCCAGTTCTACAGCAACTACACTGGCTGCCGGTTCGCAAGAGGATCATGTTCAAAATACTGCTAATGACCTACAAATCACTTCATGGTCTTGCCCCGACGTATATCTTGGACTTACTCACAGAGTACAAGCCAACGCGATCACTTAGATCCAGCAATATGCATCTGTTGAAACCGGTGAAAACATCTACCGCGTACGGTTGTAGATCATTCGCAGCAGCTGCACCAAAACTCTGGAACGAACTCCCTTTGATAATCAAGTGTGCTGGATCAGTAAATAGGTTCAAGTCTCTGCTTAAGACTCACCTTTTTAGTTTATGACTTTCTTTAACGTGAATTTTTCAGCTGCAGTTGAATGGCATTTTGTATGTGCTATTTTTTCATTTTGTATTTTGTGATGCCATATTTTATGCATTGTTGTGTGATTATAATAATTGTATGTACACTGAAAACGAAACCTAGTGTGCCCTACTAAACAAAAGTTAGTTAAAACTATGTCAAGTACGACTAACTTATAACTAGTACGGCTAGTTGGACTAAACTATATATTAGTACATTACGATGTACTAGTTGCTGAACTATCAAATATACTAGTTCAACCTTGACCTACTAATATAATAAACTAGTTCAACCATGCCCTACTAATATAATCGGGTGCTCTACTAATATATAGGGGTGTTCTACTAATGGTCTCTACTAACGAAAATTATGTCAAGTACGACTAATCTTTGTCATAGGGCATGCTGTACTAATGTTTTTACTATACAGTCATCAAAAAAAGGTAATAAATGGGCTTCTAACTCTTAAAATATATACCCTACCTAAAAATATTAAACTATAAAGTTGTTGAAAAATTTGTCTTCTTTAATATGAGATATTGCACGCTAGGATCGGGTGATTATTTAAGAATTGGCACTCAAAAATATAAGGAGAAGTCCGATTTTCATTTTCACATTTTTATTTTCTACACGCGGGCCAATCTACGGGTACCTGATCGATTAATACCGGTAGTGCAATTGGGGGATGCATGCGCAGGTTGGCCAGTCGGCCGCATATTGTTCTGATGGATCAATACGCCACACACACGCTACCTGTCATTCTCTCCCCCGTGTTGAAATGTAAAATGTGAATTTGAAATTGTGACTTTACCTTACATTTTGGATTGTCGCTTCTTAAATATTCAACCGATCCTAGCGTGCAATATCTCATATTAAAAATGATAAATTTCTCAACAACTTTATGATTTGATATTTCTAGGTAGGATATATATTTTTAAAGTTAAAAGTATATTTATTACCTGTATAGTTACTTTTTTTGATGACTGTAGTTCAGCTGATTGAACTAGCAGCTCCCGGGACTGAACTAGTTCCTGGTCGGTTGCTATGGGAAAATAACGTGACCTCTATCTATATCAAATTCAGACCCATGAAGTATCATGCGTTGAAATTGATCTTGCTGGTTGCTCTGAGTTAAGACAAATCTCTCCAATCGGCCCCTACTTTTCATCCATTTTGACTTGGTGGTTTTGACATGGTCGGCACTCGCTAGTGTCAAAGAGACGCACGGGTGCCGAATTTTGCACCTGTCCTAACACCTGATTTTCATTCAGGTTTTTTTCTCTGAATTCCTTTGAATCTTTGGTGGCCAAACGTATAGTTTGACCCTTGCAGTTTGGTGCTGCACCTTTACCATTCCTTCCATGTTTGTGTTACATATTTCCGCTAAAAAGAGACATTTTTTCAGCGCTCAGAACAGTTGCTGTTCACTCGATGTCGCACGCAGACGATATGATCAACCACGATGTGCAGTTCGTTCGTCGTGAAACGTTAGTAGGACGTCTTTCGCGGTGGAATTAATTTACATTTATTAGTACAGCACCAAAATTTGAATTAGTTCAGCATGTCCAGCTAACAATTTACTTCGATCCATGTTTATACTTGTCAAGCATATTAGTTTGACACAAGTCGTCCATTAAAAACTAGTTCACCCAGTGGAACTAAGCTTATTATTAGCCCTACTAATTAATAGCTTAGTTCAGCCTCCAAAATACGAGTTTGTGTTTTCAGTGTACATGTGAGGTACACTGATGTATCCACGGATCTGTCGGTTGGTCTCTGTAATTAATATGTTGCCTTGTTATTATATTATATGGTATTAGGTATGTGAGATCCAATGACATGCTACACGGCCTCTGTCCGTGGGTCTCTCATGCTTAACAATCCTCCATTACTGTTGTATTTCATGGTTATTTTAATTATATTTTGTTGTATTGTGTACATGATGTGTGTTAATTTACTACATGTAGTCATTTTCGAGACTTGTCTCGAAGATGGCTTCACGTATGCTTTGTCTTCATGTAGTCATTTTCGAGACTTGACTCGGGGATGGCTGTATGTAGGCCTATGCATTTTTTCGAGTGTATTCTTCATAGTGTGTTCATTGACTTCTTAAATGTTTTGATGTGCAATTAATGTACTTTTTATATAATCACAGCTGGTCTGTAAAAAAATGTTATGATATATCAGGGCTTGATGTAATGTGCAATTGTTGGTCTTGCAATTTTTTATTGATTTGCTTGTATTTTTATTATTTTATGATGTATCATATTGTTAAGCGCTCTGAGGGATTGTGATCCACAGTGCGCTATATAAACACTGTTTTTGTTATTATTATTATTATAAGAGTTATAAGTTGGGTGCTACAGTGTATTGTAATGAGTCCCAAATTTGTGAAAGTCGATTATCTCAAAATAGCCTTTCTTGAGTTACGGCCTTCTGGCGCTCAACCCTCGATGTATGTGTGCCAAAATCGCTTCGATGAAGTACTCAATTTATAAATATCAGGCGTAATCTAAAGGGTACTTATTTTTTGTTGAACTGTGTGCTCATTGATTACTCAGTATCTGGCTGTAATACTCTTGTAATTTAGTCGGCTTTCGAATGCCGTTAGTTTGATTGTAATTGCTTTTTTCCAATCTAACAATATGCTTGATCAATCACGAGTACTTAAAAACGGGTTGTGCCACTTTTAAGAAAATATCTAGCTTGTAGAAAGAGCATTTCATTTCATTTAATAATCAGTGTTTATACTAGTTGACTATAATATTACCTCTCCAATGCCGTTTGTCTGGTCTTATTTGATTTATCCTAATGAAATATAGTGTGATGCGATCTGTGAAAACCCGTCGGATGTCGCAAAATGTGAAATATGGATTATGGGTAAAATTTATGTTTTTTAATTGGTTTTAAAGATTTGTTTAGAAAGTTAATTACAATACTTTATGTCATCATCTTTTATGAAAATTCACCTTCAAAAACTTACTTAAGTCACTTTTCTAATTAACTTTATAATGTTGTTCTATTGAACTATGTATCTTTTTTGGCCTAGTCAATATCTCCAAATATTATTTTATATTATTTTTTAGAATGTTCAGAAATATTGTTTAAGGATGTACCCTTCCTTGACTAAACTGCATTTTTGAATTCATCTAGTTACAAACTTTCCAAACAAATGTATACTGTTGCTATCATAGGTTTGGGGACAAGCTAACAAAATTATTTTGCCCAAAATTGCTTGATTATAGTATTAAGGCACTAATCTAAAGACGGTTTTCTCATTTCCCCCCCTTAAGCTATATTTTTGAAATTGTGACCAAAAATAGCCATAAAAGTGGAGACAAATGAAGAAGAAAAAAAATCACATTTTTGGCACTTTTTGTTCAAAATTTCAAAAAATACAGCTTTACAAGAAAATGAGAAAATCGTCTCTAGATTAGTGTCTTAATAGCATAATCAAGCGATTTGGGGCATTTGTTGCTCAAAAATAATTTTGTTAGCTTGTCTAAAAAAAATTGGGTCAAAAAAGTGATCTGATCCATTTCCTTTCCAAAAATGCATACTTTTATACGTATTTGATTAACAGTTCAATAATTACAGCACTCAGTGGAATCAGAATTGTGTTTGTAACATTAAGAGATGACGAGTTAATGCAACAATAACAACGCATGGGATTAACCCCATTGAGTTTGTACAGGCCGGCACCAGTTCCGGCACCACCATTGGTCCTCACACTACAAAAAGCTTTATCTCCACTTCTGTACGAGCTATATCAATGCCACTTTACAGGCTGATGGTTCACATACAGGCCGTTTTGTTTTATTATAATACATCAATGGCAATTACAGTGTCCGTTTCATTCTCATGCTTTTAATACAGGATGTCAAATTATTGAGAGAGCACATGATTGGATGTGTTTTAAATTCGGTATTTAGCTCTTTGGCAAAAGGTGACTATTTGTATGGAAGGCCATACCGTCAATATCGCCAACTATCCGAAAAATAACGGTAGTTCACCATCGGTTACAGATGTGCATTTTCATTTGGTTGATTGATAATGTGTTTACCTATATTTTAAACCCATAATATCGCGGTACCGTGATTTTCCCGTGTCATCATGACATTACGACTAGCCTAGAAACTAATCCCGGTATCATAACAAAAAAGCAGAGAGGGAGAAAACCATACAGATTACAGCTACTAGCTAGATGCTGCAAAAGTTGAAATGTAAGAGAGACTGAATAAAAAAACCACCAGAAAGCGAAGACAGATTGGAAATGGACAAATCGGAGTAAGGATAGAAAGTGAATGCAAATTTAAAAAAAAAGATAGAAGATAGGAGAGAGGTCAGTGAAACAGGGAACATCCCTTTGGAGGCCAAAGATTTGAAAGGTTATATAACTTGTATTGTGGCAAAACAAAATAATGTCGATCTCAATGAGGGGCCGGACAACTGATGTCTCACTTCCAATGCGATAAATCCGTCACCTTTTGTGCTCAAATAAACACTCCATCGTCTGTCCAATGAATACGTATAGTTACGAATAATATTTCTTTTTTAAAAGCATACATACCGCTTTCATTTCCTCTGATAGCTGTTGTATGTTCCTTCATTATCTCAGCCAATTCTCCTGAAAAGAAGAAACGAATTAACAACACGATACAGGGTGTATCAAAAACATTAGGACTCTGGTTCATGGCGGTTTTTTACTTTTTCAAAACCACTGGACCATGACCAATTCACCGTCAGTGCAAAGCCTAAATAATAATGATAATATTCTGAAAAGACCGCTAGCATAATTTGCGTTGTACTAGTCTGTACAATGGGATTTACACATACAAACCAGAAAATGTCATGGTTTACATTTCAATATTTGCATTAATAAATGTTGTAAATCATCTATCAATAACAATAGCAAAGATTAGTTTGGTATTTGTTACGATATTACGTGGTTAAAATCACTAAGTAATTACCCGAGCGGAGAATAATTATAATAAAGCTCAAGAAACATCACCGCGTTGTCGACTGCTACTCATCATTTATTGAAGAATGGTACAGGTTAAATCATGAGTCAAAAGATTAAATCACAGTTTTAAATATTATTTTTACATCGCTACAAATGATTATACGATGGACCTGTCCCGGCAGCGTATTTTCTTTATGCAACTACAATGGGATGCATAGACGACACATTGCTACACGGAATAAAGTGTAGTAACACAATGGGATGCATCCCGTTATAGTTGCAGACAGAAATTAAGAATTAAGCGTCCCGGCGCCGGAAGATCAAGTGAAGTCGAATCGCGCACCTCCAGGTTTTGGAAGTTAATCGTCCATGGCGTGGCGCGCTCTGATTGGCCAACAAGTTGACGTAAACATGTAACGAATACATAAATGATACCTTATTTGGTCACAACCATATACATTCATGAATAGTATACTATTCAGTGAACATAGCGAAAGTAATTTGCATACAATTGAATTTATACACTCTAAGAAAATCAACTACGTAATATCAGCAGAATCCGCAAATATCTTAGTTGTGATGCTACAGAACAAATAATGTATTCGTTTATAACCTCTCGTCTTGATAACAACAATGCTCTTCTTTATGGATTACCAGCTAATGAACTCTATCGTCTTCAGAAAATTCAAACCACTGCAGCTCCTATTCTCACATTCTCTAAAAGATCTTACCATATTACGCCAATTTTAAAGGGACTCCATTAGCTTCCTGTAGCTCAGAGAAATGTTTTCAAACTATTGCTTATTGTATATAAATGTATCAACAATGTTGCCCCATCATATTTATCCGAATTGTTATCAAACTATGTGCCAACTCGCACTCTTCGTTCTGTACAAATGCAACTTCTTCAAGAAACCATATCTAAGCGTTCTTGGGGAGACAGATCTTTTGCTTTTGCAGCTCCTCGTCTCTGGAATGAACTTCTTATCCATATTAAAACTGCAAAAACTGTTACAATCTTCAAAAAACTGTTGAAAACGCATCTGATGCCTGAGGCATTTTGTAATAATTAAAGTAGTTTTATTGTTGTTGTTTATCGTTTTCTATTGTATTGTATTTTATGTTTGTGCCTTGAGCGCTCTTATTTAGAGTGGATATGTGCCTTAATTGTCTATCATTATTATTATATCATATTAAATTAACTATAAATGTTTACTATTATCACAGTAGGCCTATTCCTCTTAATTCTGGCACAAATCATTAATAGCTACATAATCCACACATTTGATGCATGAATATTTCTATGCTATGTTCAATGTCGCTCAGTGTTCTCACGAGAAAGCCTCAGCATGTAGGAAAGTTGTGGTAGGAAAGCACCAATCATAACAATGGTGTGCTTATACCAATCATTGGTAGAAAAGGACATTTAGAATTAGAAATTGGACCTCTGAATCAACTTCAATTTCAACCATAAGCATGATAAGAATAAGAATAATTTAACATGATAAGCATAAGAATAATTTCCATTTTAACCTATTTAAAAATGTAATCTTCCACTGTCATGGTACCTTAACTGTGTGAATTACCATACTACAAAATGGAATGACTTGCCTATGTTGGGGCAATCTTTCCTTAATTGATGATGGATTTGTCTCATCTTTTCGGGATTATAAGTTTATTAGTTGTACTTCACAATAAAATAAAATCTGTCATGGTTCCATGCTGAAAGAGAGTCCTATTTTGTGATACACCCTGTACTGCATACGGTCCTCCGTCGTTGAATGAGAAACGCCCTCATTCGCGACGAGGGGACTTTCTTATGCTCTTTGTTGACAAAACGATGGGGGATCGCATATTGTTGGTTTCTGGATAATGGGCCAAATAAAATAAATCATTTTTGTTGTTGTCAATTTTATATGGTCACGTGTTATGAACTCGCCTCCCAATAGGGTGGTGCCGTTACATTTTTTAGCTTCATGCTGTCATTTTCCTCAAATATTTTTAAAACCACAAAAGCTATCTCAACAAATTTGGTATCATTTTAAAGCCCTAATAACAAGCTATCCGCCTGCCAAATGGCATTGGTATAGCTAATACAGAAAGGGAGATACAGCTGTTTGATGTTTGGGGACCAGGGGTGGTGCTGGAAGGGGTGTTTCTGGAAGGGGTGCTGCCTGTACAAACTCAATGGGGATAATCCCATGCTTTGTTCTTTTTACAATAACTAGTCATCCCCTAATGTTAAAAACACAATTTTAGTCCCATTTCAAAGGATATTTAGTAGTCATTAAGTATGTGGTTCAATAGACTTGTCAACTATTATTAACAACTAATTAATTATGGATAAGACAATGATCATCAGCTTTCTTCCTATTCGCTACACAGTCAACATGAATAATCAGCCTTAATTTACCGGATTTATAAAAATGACTATAACAGAAAAAGTTTTCAACCTATGATAGCAAAAGTATACATTTTTGGAAAGCTTGTAACTAGAGGAATTCAGAAATGCAGTTTATATCATGGAAGGGTTCATCCTTAAACAAATATTTCTGAAAATTCTAAAAATATATGAAATAAAAATTTGAGATATTCACTAGCCGGTATAATTACCATACCGACGTAGTAACTTTGACAAATATATATCATCTAATGGGTAATTTCATGAGGAATTCAAATATGTAAACAAAATAATGATAGGGATAGGTATACAAAATATATGGATCTCAAATTAAAAATTAAAAAACTCTGATATTTTCCGAACATTTCCGATCATACCATTTTAGTTCTTGGTCGTACTATAATTTTAATGACATATTTGGTTTCCTCATGCAATTTCCCTTCAGAAAATGTATACTTTTACTACCTCAGGGGTGTATACAAGCAAATATAAATGTGTAAAGTTAAATTCATGTCGCGAAAGCCAAAATCCGTGTGTAACGCGAAAGGAGGCGAGCTTAAAACACATGACCATATATGAGGTAAATGGCGTGTTGCTGCCTATGGCGAATGCCGTGCGTTGTCCGAAATACTCGGAAATAATTATACTTTGACCATTCATCCTATCATCAAATACATGTACTAGGTCTATTCGCTTATTCCACGAAAATACTGTGTGTGTGGCTCAGTGGTCAAATCCTTTTCGTGTTGATAATCTTGCTAGTGTTCATTTATTTGGTCACGGGTTCGAATCTCTATCTCAAAGGTCAACTAAACATGACATTTTTAATTATAACAAATCTTGTCGATTTAATTGGAGTCCATCTTCAGTCTTCACACTATGATGTCGGCTGTTTAGATTAATTGCATTTCATGACATCGTCGTTTTGGGTGGTTCTCTGTCTAAAGCCAAGTTTTCGTCTAGTTTATCTACACCTAGCACACAAAGTCCCTGACCAGGTGCTTTGTTGTTGGCTATTCCAAAATCAATAATCGTTACCAAAAATCTGAGATATACATTAAATGGGCGAATTTCTTCTCCGTAGTTCATGCATAAAGATCGAATTGATAAGTTTTGAAGTTATGATTTCAATAACCACAAGTAACGACAGCAAAGTTGCACTATATTGATTTCCTATTGGATATCATTGATTTGCATCATTGATTGATTTGTCCACTGTGTGCTATCTCAACCAGTAGGGTATGTGGATGAATGGGTAACAGGCATCGACAGGGAGTCGGTACACACACATTTTCAATGCGTAATCACACACTAAAGCAAGGATATCCCATTGAAACCCACTTAAATGCAAGAATTGTTTTGGTATAGTTGTGGTCGATTAAACAATCATGACATCAACAATATCCACTCGATGTTTATGAATGCGGTATTAAACTACGGGGAAGACATTTGCTCATGAAATGTTTATCTCAGAATCTTCGTATCGATTATTGATTTTGGATTAGCCAGCATCAAAACGCCTGCTCAGGGACTTTTTGTGCTAGGTGAATAACTGTTTAATGCAATAATATAGCTAAACACTGCTCGCCACTGACAGTCCATCACACCTCATCCCTGCAAGTAATCTGATATGCTAATGTTTGGCAAATACTCATGGTCATCAATGATTTCTGCCAGGGTTTAATATTTTAATTCTCTAATTTATATTTGCATTTCTTTAGATTACGTTCATTTAATCATCCATTTTATGTATTGTCTATTTGTATTGTTTATTCTAATTGTTTATTTACATCACATTCCTCTACTCTAAAGTTCTTGTATGATAAGTTCAATGCCAAGTTAACTTCTAGAAATGTGGAGCCTTGTGCTCTCTCTCTCCCCGCTTGATTCTGAATATTATATACGATCCTGTACGGAATACTAACTGTTGCTTTTTGTGTCGATTTTATCCTTCGCCACGACGGTTTTCTATAAACCCTCAAGAACCCTATGCTTTGGACATTCCAGTAAATGGATTTTATCTCACTAGTGTAAAGTCTATGAGATAATAATGCTATTGTTTTATTAGGCCTACAATACGTCACGTGCCACGCTACCATGATAATGTGCATTGTATTGTTACACATACAATTGCAGCCCTAGTTCATTCCGATATTGTTAGAGTGATTTATATACATAATATGCCACTTTAAATCGGAATAATAAATGTTAAAATATGTTGTATAATGACATGTGTGTATGTAGGACTCTATTCACTGGGAACAGTAAATGAGTCTTCTCACATTTCCTGAGGTGGTTCCACTCACTAAGTGTGAAGGAGCACTCCTCACGGGTTTTGAGTGAATTGAGTCTCTCAAATCTTGTAAGTGTTTGTATACTAAACACATGAACCGTGATCATGATTGCTCTCTCCCCCTCTATCCGACTCTCGGTGGATGTGTGAAGCTTATGAACAGTTCATAAGCTTCACACTGCTGGTGCAGCAGCTGCTATGCCAGGATAATGAGTGTATACTATAATGTAAATCATTTTTAATGAGTTTCTTCACACTGTCATGACGTAACATCTATACCGTCCAACATATATGGCGTGGCACTGTGTTCATTAGATATATAATCGAACAAATCCTGGTTCGAACCCCGTGATTCCCCTTTACATTTTATTTTTTTAAACATGATGGTGACTTCAATGAAATCAGTCATGTCAATTGCTATGGACTACGGTATGATGGCCCAGCACTGAAAGCCAAACTGGAGTCAAGTGACTCTTGAAATGGAGTAAATCGGCCATGACTCTCCTAAGGAGTCATCCTGACTCTTCAAAGGAGTCATCCTGACTCTTCAAAGGAGTCATCCTGACTCTTCAAAGGAGTCATCCTGACTCTTCAAAGGAGTCATCCTGACTCTCCAAAGGAGTCATCCTAGCCGTCGGAAAGAGTCATCGGCCATGACTCTCCAAAGGAGTCATCCTGACTCTCTGGAGCTAATTTGCATATTTTACTTGGTCTTATATTAGCCGAGTAAAATGCGCAAATCGCTCATTAGCATAATTGCAATGGTACAAAAATGAGCACCGGTGCTCGTGTGTACCATTTCAATTATGCTAACGAGCTAATTTGCACCTTTTATTTATTTAAACCTATTAATTTATTTGAATCAAGTCGATGCGTTAATTTAACACCGTTGAATGTACATTGATATATATGCATATTTCTCACTGGTATTAACCCTTACAGCCCCGGATCCCATGAAATCCCATTTCCCAGCCTCCTGGTTCCACCTGGCGCTGAGGTTTTTGTGTGAAATAATGGCCCCGGGCTATATAGCTGGGCGAATACACTCGCCCAGCACAGCTTCCCCCGTGGCGCAGTTACGTAATATCAGCAGATATTAATTAATTAACCGAGAGGTCGTGGGTTCAAACCCCAGGGCGTGGCACCTCTTGTTGTGTGTGCTTTTTTCGCTTGAAAAAAATTTCGTTGGAAAATCCACCGGGTGGGTTAGGGTTAAGGAACGATTTTTTTTCTTCTTTTTAATTTTCACTTTTTTTTCTCTTCATTTCACCCTGATTAACCCTTACAGCCCCGGATCCCATGAAATCCCATTTCCCAGCCTCCTGGTTCCACCAGGCGCTGAGGTTTTTGTGTGAAATAATGGCCCCGGCTATATAGCTGGGCGAATACACTCGCCCAGCACAGCTTCCCCCGTGGCGCAGTTGGTAGAGCGTTCGCCCGCCAACCGAGAGGTCGTGGGTTCAAACCCCGGGGCGTGGCACCTCTTGTTGTGTGTGCTTTTTTCGCTTGAAACAAATTTCGTTGGAAAATCCACCGGGTGGGTTAGGGTTAAGGAAGGGATTGATTGCTCTGCTCGCTAAGTAAATGCAAATACATTGAGCAAGAACATAAACATTAAAGAGCCAATGACCCTTAATCCCCCCCCCCCCCCCCCCCCAGTTCTCAGTGTCTTATTCCTACCTGGAGTCACGGTGACTCTATTTAGCCAGTTGGAGTCATTATTACTCTCGAAAGGGAGTCCAGCCTACATGTGACTCTATGTCAATATTGACTCCATTTGAAGAGTCACAAGACTCCCTTGAAGAGTCATGCATCATGACTCTCCAAAGGAGTCAGTAAATATTGACTCTCCAAGGGATCCCCCCCCCCCCAGTTCTCAGTGTCTTATTCCTACCTGGAGTCACGGTGACTCTATTTAGCCAGTTGGAGTCATTATTACTCTCGAAAGGGAGTCCAGCCTACATGTGACTCTATGTCAATATTGAATATTGACTCCATTTGAAGAGTCACAAGACTCCCTTGAAGAGTCATGCATCATGACTCTCCAAAGGAGTCAGTAAATATTGACTCTCCAAGGGAGTCATGTGACTCTCCAAACAGAGTCAATATTGACATAGAGTCACGTGTAGGCTGGACTCCCTTTATAGAGTAACCCTGACTCCAGTTTGGCTTTCAGTGTGGTGGACTTGTCTAGTTCATTATCTTATTTATAGTTTAATTCATTATTCCCCCTTTGTCTATGTCATCCTTTTGTTACATTATCCACTTCATCGATCAGCTGTCAAGTTTGACATACCTTCCCCTATTCATCCATCTGTCACTTTGACCCCCACTGTGTTACATTATCTCTTTTCATTTCCTGCCTATTCTGTCTCTCTCTATATATATATATACATATATAATGGTGAGCTAAATCAGCCTAACAATCATAATCATACCGGATCTCGAAAGATGCATTCCCATGAAGTAAAAATATATTGTTGAATAGATGGGAAACGGTATATCGTCAAGCTTACGAAACCTTACGTTTCTTCTTCAGGACCTACATACACAACATATATACATATATATATGTTGTGTATGTTGTATGTCATTTTACCTTCGATAAAGATTCTGTTAGAATCGAAACGCCAGGTCCTCTTATATTTATTACATTATTTATTTGATTTGATGTCATTTGTGCGATTATTTATTGACTGGCTAAACAGAAATTATCATTATATTATTGTTATTATTTTAGTTACAGTATAAACGTATGCTTCATCTTGCTCTTGGGTTCGGTCAGGTGTAAGATTATAGCGTATATTATTCGTGGTTTGCTATTCTGATAGCTTAATCCGACTTGGTTCTGTCAAAATATTTATTTAGCCTCACCTAATACTATAGCGAGGTAGCGCTATTCTTCACTTATTTCGCCGTTGGTGCACTCGGCCGATATTTTTATTTTGAGTTGACTGTTGAGTCACTTTCAACAATTTGGTAGTACCCTTTCTGATAAACCTACTTCATTGATATAACTATGTCAGCATCGTCCACCTCACAAAAAAATAAGCATCAGTTATGCTCCAACTTGCTCTTGGCAGATTTAAGATTTTGTGCAAATAACTCGGAGTTTACTATAATAAATCTAGTAGCTTTATCCGGTCTGGTATTCTCATAAGTATGACTTACCCCTGAATACTATCGAGGCAAGCTAGCCATGACTTATTATTTTCATTTAAATATATTGATAACGACATTACCTCCTTTGTTGCTGTACCGTTGAGTCCATACATCGTCTGACTGAGAAACAGAGTAAACATCTGTGGAGACTATACCATCGGTGATAGCCTCCTCTGCGTCATGCCTGCGAAAATATTGTGTTAAACATTATGACCATTTATTAAACATATATTTCAACAATTCTGTCACTCCTTCAAGTACTGAAGTAGATCGGTCTGTATAGACAGACAATACGCAAGTAAGTTCACAACGATTCGTCATCGTCGTCGTCACCGCCTTCGTCGTTGTCGTCCTCATCGTCGCCTTAATTGTCATCATCGTCACCGTCAAACAAAACCGAAATGTAGTGAGTTCCAACAACAATAATAGTGTTTAACAAAGACAATCATCGTTTAGACAGTTCCTAAATGGGCATAGTTCTGTTATACCCTACACACCAATATTGGTAGTATGCGTCGTTCTTAAAAATCATGCACTATGAATACCTCTGTGAAGGGTATAACAGAATTACTCCGGGGTTTTCGCGATTGGTAAGGCGATGGTGGTCTTCGGGCGGAACCGTATTATTCCAAAGTCATCAGTGTTGATTGTGTTTCGTTGCGGTTCGTTTTGTTTCTTTGATCAAGTTGATAGTCGTACATACGAGGGTCATTCAATAAGTTCTACCTCCTACTTCATAGCTTTACTATTATATAAGCCAGTCTCATGAAATATTCCACAATTGTAGCTTTGAAACTCGGCTACAAATGTATGGTAACTTATAATAGATATCTGCTTCAATTTTGTTATCATGGTTATGATGCGGTCAAAGCCAGAGAGAGATTTAGACAACGGAAACGGAAAATTAGATTTAAAATAAATGCATGTTTTTCGGGTTTTTTCTGTATTGTACGGTTAGATATATAGAGCACGATTTAAATACTGAAAGTAGAAACCAATAAATGATATCTGAATATTAACACCAATATTGGTAGTATGCATCGTTCTTAAAAATCATGCACTATGAATACCTCTGTGAAGGGTATAACAGAATTACTCAAGGCGATGGTGGTCTTCGGGCGGAACCGTATTATTCCGAAGTCATCAGTGTTGATTGTGTTTCGTTGCGGTTCATTTTGTTTCTTTGATCAAGTTGATAGTCGTACATACGAGGGTCATTCAATAAGTTCTACCTCCTACTTCATAGCTTTACTATTATATAAGCCAGTCTCATGAATTATTCCACAATTGTAGCTTTGAAACTCGGCTACAAATGTATGGTAACTTATAATAGATATCTGCTTCAATTTTGTTATCATGGTTATGATGCGGTCAAAGCCAGAGAGAGATTTAGACAACGGAAACGGAAAATTAGATTAAAAATAAATGCATGTTTTTCGGGTTTTTTCTGTATTGTACGGTTAGATATAGAGAGCACGATTTAAATACTGAAAGTAGAAACCAATAAATGATATCTGAATATTAACACCAATATTGGTAGTATGCGTCGTTCTTAAAAATCATGCACTATGAATACCTCTGTGAAGGGTATAACAGAATAACTCCGGGGTTTTCGCGATTGGTAAGGCGATGGTGGTCTTCGGGCGGAACCGTTTTATTCCGAAGTCATCAGTGTTGATTGTGTTTCGTTGCGGTTCGTTTTGTTTCTTCGATCAAGTTGATAGTCGTACATACGAGGGTCATTCAAAAAGTTCTACCTCCTACTTCATAGCTTTACTATTATATAAGCCAGTCTCATGAAATATTCCACAATTGTAGCTTTGAAACTCGGCTACAAATGTATGGTAACTTATAATAGATATCTGCTTCAATTTTGTTATCATGGTTATGAAGCACTTTGGTTTCATGCTGCCAAAATCCTTATTTTCTTTAAACCACAAAGGGTATCTCAACAATTTGGTTTAATTTTAAAGCTCTATAATTAATATGATATCTGCCTGCAAAGTGGCATTGATATAGCTCATATTATTACACATGTTTACCCTTTTCCAGTAAGTGTTTTGATCAAGCTAGTCTTTCCAACACGTTCCTGTCCTACGAGCACCAGACGTGTACGATAAACATTAGTGGTTCCATCACGGCTTGATTTCCTATATGCGTCGATCGCATCGTCACCTTTCATTCCCATTTGGCCAATAACTGCAATGAAATTAAGTACACCAATACAATGCTGATCATATATTTTATCCAGATCGCCACAAGTTTTTTTAGCTCCAACGTAATCTATAAAATTAAAATTTATTTTGTGAAGCATTTATTTTCCAAAATTATAATATTGCACTTGAACATCGGTGTTTTTCAAAAAATGAAACATATGATTTTGATTTTGCTCGTGGTTTAACCAATGGGCAGATTAAAATTAATAGCAACCCACGGGACCTCCTATACGAATAGGATCGGTGATGTTTAACTGATCAAACTATTAAACCCCGGGTTTTGAACTTTTAACCCTACTAAGCGAGAAAAAGAAATCGACGTTTCGTAACACCCTATAACCCTCTTCCTACTAGGGAGGGGATTTACCTACCCTCACCTCCTCCTTTTCGAATTGACGACAACAATTGTGGGCACTACCTCACCCGAGGTACAATTTTTTTTTTACTAATCAACATTTGAATCATGATTTGTAAAATCAGTTGACTTTTTTTAGAATCATTTTATTCAGTGAATTTTGCTTTATTCCGTAATAAAACGAAATAAATAAATTTTACAAATGTTGATTAGTAAAAATAAATCACACCCGGGGTAGGGTATGCCGTCAAAGGCCGAGGGATAGGGGGGGGGGGGGGGGGGGGGGGGTACCGCTTCACACTGTTTAAACCTCACCATTTGGAGGGAAACAATCTTAATTCTACAGACCTGAAACTTATAATAGTTGTTATAAACATCATTTCCCTCACTAATAAGCGAATAACCCAGTGAAATCCCGATATTACAAACAAAAAAGACTGTCAGTGTGAAATCGGCATGTATCGAGAAATCAGAAATCTGACTCTTGCCATCTCAAAATGACTGGCGCGCGACACACACAAAGAAAAGGATCACGAAGTGATTAAAAGTGGGATTTGGGACAAACTATTGTTTTTGTTATCAGGCCATGTGTCTCTTTCTGTCTTTTTAGGGGAGATATGCAAGTCATTTGTGTTGCAACTATGTGGACATAATCCCTGAATGTCAAGTTTGTGCATGGTGAGGTTGTGTCTGTAGGTCAGCATACTATTAAAGTTGAAGGTTACAACTTGTGGCAATTGACGCCATTTAGCCGTTTAATTACATTTAAACGGGACTCCACTAGGCTTATAAGTCATCACGATTAAGTCATGTTGTATTAAAAGACAAAGTAAAGTTTGAGATTACGTGTTAAAATACAAACTGGCCAAATTAACACGGTATTTAGCGTCTACATACATTGTCCAACTACAAGTGACTACATTTAATAACATAATACACAATTTTCGTCTGCTACCTTCATGGTGTGTTTCTTTTATTTTGATCGTTTAAGGGGGGACTTAAGGAAGTTTTTTGTTGAATTTTGTTAGTGCTGTAATTATTGAACCATGACTCAAATGTATATAAAAGTATACATTTGTGGAAAGGAAATGGATCAGAGAATCCACATTTTTTGACCCAATTTTTTTGAACAAAGCTAACAAACATAATTTTGAGTTAAAAATGCCCAAATGACTTGCTGATGATGTTAAAGACACTACTGGAGGGACCATTTAAAAAAAAAAAAATCTTATCCAATATTTTTTGCAATTTTGACAAAAAAATGTAAACAAAAATTAAAAATCCATTACCACCTGACACCATAAAGGAGGATAGACAGGACCAATATGTAGTGGAGTCTCTGTGCGACTCTTCAAAAGGTTGCATTTATTTTAAATTGCATTAATAATAGATCAGTTGGCAATTTATATATTTCGCCACACATGCATGGAAAAGTTTCAATGCCCATTGCCGCCAGGAAGGATCCACGGCCCAAAGTGTGAAATTATAATTCATATACATAAATTAAATCAGTTATACGAGGAATTCCATTATGGGAAGACACCTTATCTGAAATTAAGTGTGAATTTTTCAAATTAGAAGAGATGAGATCAGCAAGTTTGAAATTCTCTTACCACCATGCACGGAAAAGTTTCAATGCCCATTGCCGCCAGGAAGGATCCACGGCCCAAAGTGTGAAATTATAATTCAGATACATAAATTAATTCATTTATATGAGGAATTCCACTCGGGAAGACAACTTATCTGAAATTAAGTGTGAATTTGTCAAATTAGAAGAGATGAGATCAGCAAGTTTGAAATTTTTCTCCCTTACCACCGTACTGGATTACAACACATGGAATTTCCCTGAGTTTTGATCAATCAAATTGTAAATGCGCTTCTTGGCGCCATCTTTCAACTTAGTAAACAATTCACGCATTGTCTTTCACAAATTTCCATAATAATCACCCATTTTCTTACCAAATCACAATTTTTCTTATGAATATAACTTTATCAACTGCTATAGCCGATAATACATTTATCGTGACTGGTAATTAATATTTTCAATTGATCTTATACCTGACATTCAAATATTTTATCTAGTTATAAATACTAAATAATCTCTCATTTTGAATTGCAAAGACAAAGAGCATGCCACAGTTAGCCCCCATCCCCCTCATTCCAAATCGGGAGGGAGGGAGGGAATTTTTTTTCTCCTTTTCTTTATGAAACGGGAGCAAAAAATAATACAACCTTTCTGTTGAACAGCACAGAAATTATGACAGAGGAACGTGCCACGAAAACTGGTCACACCCCCGGAGTGGGATAACACGCGTCACTGAGCAAGCATAGACCTAGTCTATGAAACCAGGTGCGGCGAACAAAAGGCACACAAAGCGATCGCGGCATAGTCCATTTTATAGTGCGGGTGGTAAAATGAATTTGCTTTCACAAGCTCGCGCAAATTCTGATTACCACCTGACACCATAAAGGAGGATTCAAGAGATGCCCCCAAAGGGCTACTGCCGCGACAATTGGAAACATTTCCAGCCAAGTGATGGAATGAACTTCCCCTACTGTTCCTGGCCACCTCCCTTGAAACCACTGCCCTCTGCAATATCAATTTTTTTGAACAAAGCTAACAAACATAATTTTGAGTTAAAAATGCCCAAATGACTTGCTGATGATGTTAAAGACACTACTGGAGGGACCATTTAAAAAAAAAAAAATCTTATCCAATATTTTTTGCAATTTTGACAAAAAAATGTAAACAAAAATTAAAAATCCATTACCACCTGACACCATAAAGGAGGATAGACAGGACCAATATGTAGTGGAGTCTCTGTGCGACTCTTCAAAAGGTTGCATTTATTTTAAATTGCATTAATAATAGATCAGTTGGCAATTTATATATTTCGCCACACATGCATGGAAAAGTTTCAATGCCCATTGCCGCCAGGAAGGATCCACGGCCCAAAGTGTGAAATTATAATTCATATACATAAATTAAATCAGTTATACGAGGAATTCCATTATGGGAAGACACCTTATCTGAAATTAAGTGTGAATTTTTCAAATTAGAAGAGATGAGATCAGCAAGTTTGAAATTCTCTTACCACCATGCACGGAAAAGTTTCAATGCCCATTGCCGCCAGGAAGGATCCACGGCCCAAAGTGTGAAATTATAATTCAGATACATAAATTAATTCATTTATATGAGGAATTCCACTCGGGAAGACAACTTATCTGAAATTAAGTGTGAATTTGTCAAATTAGAAGAGATGAGATCAGCAAGTTTGAAATTTTTCTCCCTTACCACCGTACTGGATTACAACACATGGAATTTCCCTGAGTTTTGATCAATCAAATTGTAAATGCGCTTCTTGGCGCCATCTTTCAACTTAGTAAACAATTCACGCATTGTCTTTCACAAATTTCCATAATAATCACCCATTTTCTTACCAAATCACAATTTTTCTTATGAATATAACTTTATCAACTGCTATAGCCGATAATACATTTATCGTGACTGGTAATTAATATTTTCAATTGATCTTATACCTGACATTCAAATATTTTATCTAGTTATAAATACTAAATAATCTCTCATTTTGAATTGCAAAGACAAAGAGCATGCCACAGTTAGCCCCCATCCCCCTCATTCCAAATCGGGAGGGAGGGAGGGAATTTTTTTTCTCCTTTTCTTTATGAAACGGGAGCAAAAAATAATACAACCTTTCTGTTGAACAGCACAGAAATTATGACAGAGGAACGTGCCACGAAAACTGGTCACACCCCCGGAGTGGGATAACACGCGTCACTGAGCAAGCATAGACCTAGTCTATGAAACCAGGTGCGGCGAACAAAAGGCACACAAAGCGATCGCGGCATAGTCCATTTTATAGTGCGGGTGGTAAAATGAATTTGCTTTCACAAGCTCGCGCAAATTCTGATTACCACCTGACACCATAAAGGAGGATTCAAGAGATGCCCCCAAAGGGCTACTGCCGCGACAATTGGAAACATTTCCAGCCAAGTGATGGAATGAACTTCCCCTACTGTTCCTGGCCACCTCCCTTGAAACCACTGCCCTCTGCAATATCAATTTTTTTGAACAAAGCTAACAAACATAATTTTGAGTTAAAAATGCCCAAATGACTTGCTGATGATGTTAAAGACACTACTGGAGGGACCATTTAAAAAAAAAAAAATCTTATCCAATATTTTTTGCAATTTTGACAAAAAAATGTAAACAAAAATTAAAAATCCATTACCACCTGACACCATAAAGGAGGATAGACAGGACCAATATGTAGTGGAGTCTCTGTGCGACTCTTCAAAAGGTTGCATTTATTTTAAATTGCATTAATAATAGATCAGTTGGCAATTTATATATTTCGCCACACATGCATGGAAAAGTTTCAATGCCCATTGCCGCCAGGAAGGATCCACGGCCCAAAGTGTGAAATTATAATTCATATACATAAATTAAATCAGTTATACGAGGAATTCCATTATGGGAAGACACCTTATCTGAAATTAAGTGTGAATTTTTCAAATTAGAAGAGATGAGATCAGCAAGTTTGAAATTCTCTTACCACCATGCACGGAAAAGTTTCAATGCCCATTGCCGCCAGGAAGGATCCACGGCCCAAAGTGTGAAATTATAATTCAGATACATAAATTAATTCATTTATATGAGGAATTCCACTCGGGAAGACAACTTATCTGAAATTAAGTGTGAATTTGTCAAATTAGAAGAGATGAGATCAGCAAGTTTGAAATTTTTCTCCCTTACCACCGTACTGGATTACAACACATGGAATTTCCCTGAGTTTTGATCAATCAAATTGTAAATGCGCTTCTTGGCGCCATCTTTCAACTTAGTAAACAATTCACGCATTGTCTTTCACAAATTTCCATAATAATCACCCATTTTCTTACCAAATCACAATTTTTCTTATGAATATAACTTTATCAACTGCTATAGCCGATAATACATTTATCGTGACTGGTAATTAATATTTTCAATTGATCTTATACCTGACATTCAAATATTTTATCTAGTTATAAATACTAAATAATCTCTCATTTTGAATTGCAAAGACAAAGAGCATGCCAAACAAGTTTTTGACTTTGTCCTGACAAAAAGGGAAAACTTGACAAACAGGGGGGGGGGGGGGGGGGGGGGGGGGCAAAAAAAATGACCCCTCAAACTATCTAATGCCCACTGAGAGGCTCTGGGGGGAAGCCTTTGGCTTCAGGGTTTGCGTTAAAGTGACACAATGCCGCTTGCCAATTATCCAACAGACATTGCTTGCCTTTCTCAGAGGGGTGTACCCCGTCATAAATGAACATGGAGTGGTCATAGTTTGAAAATAATGAGAGTGCTTAATGAAGCAAGCATTGGCCATAGCCCGGCAAACTTTGTGAGCATACTTATTGATGTTGAATGCACATCTCTTGCCTGCATTACGGGATGTCTCATTCAGATAAAAAGCTCGGTATAAAATGTCAGACCATATGATCCTGGAGTCTGGGTATAGCATTCGCACAGCGCGCAAATTTTCCTCAACCATTAAGCGGATAGCGGAGAGCTTGACTCCCTTGACGAAGATATCGTTAGAGCCCAAGTGCACTAAAATTGTAGTGGGGAATCTGCGCCTGCTGAGAGTACTACATACCAGACTCCTAAGATCGCTTAACTTTTTTCCGCCAGAACCTCGCCATGTTACCTGGCCGCCACCCCTCAGCTGGACGTTCCGTCCTGAGACCCGGCCAACGTAACTGTCTCCAATGACTAGCGTACGATAATTACCTGCAATTAGGGGGTGAAAACAGAGAATTAGAAATTTTCATTTTCCTCCGCAACCACCAATACATGTACAAAGAAATGTTCTTGACACGCCTACCCCAAGATCAGACAAGAATTGTAGTGATAATAACTACTAAATCCTACCACTGATAAAAGAATGTCTGGATGTGGAAACCTCGACAAGATCGATGGCCCGAATACATTTTTGTACTTGGACTTACAGGGGAGCGGCCAATAGATTAGGCCTGATATATAGTTTAAATGAGTTGGATTTCCAACGGCCCCAATGCCTGAATATCGGTATCCGTAAGACCACACATAGCTGCTGATGTCGCTGCGCCAATTCTAAGACTATGCGGGCTATAGTCCGCGGGACGCAAACCTAAGACCTTGACACCTTGTTTGAGAATATGTGAAAATTGATGCTGAGTCATAGGTTCTTTGTTGAAGTGGGACAACAGCGGTCCCTCGTACGTGCCTCTTAGGCTTAAATATTCGGCTGAAGCTGCCACTGGACAAAAGTGTGTATTGCTTGCCTTTTGGAAGAACAGTGGGACTGAAAGACCTCGCTGATCAGTTTTTGAAAAGCGTATAACCAACTGCATTCCATTGTCCCTAAATGACAGATCCGAGAAGGACAGTATGCGAGACGTATCTGCGACCTTGCTTGGGCTCGCAAATTCCCCGACACGCAAGAAACCAAAGAAGGACAACAAAAACGCCGCCTTAAACAGTGCCACTTCAAAGTCAGACCTACACACTGTATGCAGAATTGTAAGCAGCCTACACAATAACCCGTATGTCATTGGCCGTCTGCTATCTGGCTGACGACCTTGACGCCTGCAACCCTCCTTCATCTTCTTAACCACGAAACAGTCTGTGGGATCAGGCCAATCATTGACTTTATGTACGAATGAGAGGGCTGATATATTGGTGAAAATCGATGAAGCGGCACGCCCTTTTAATGACAAAAATGCAATATATGCCATTATATCGCGACGCGATACCGGCCAAACACCGTCTGGATTGTGGTTACGGTAAAATTGTAAGAAATTATTGATGCAACAATTGTATGTTCTATGGGTACCTTGAGCCAACGACGCTGATAATAAACGACGAGCCTCTTGGTCCAACACATCTAAAGGGACCACAGAAATGCCGGTACCGTGACACCTGACGCTGCCGCTTGTGGCGCACATTCTCGAAACCGACCCATCTGGAAACGGGAAAGAGAATCGGCAATAGAATTATTCTTACCCGAAATATGTTTTGAACAAAACAAAACATTATGTTTCAAGCATTGAAGCACGAAAAACCGAACCAACCTCATAACCAGGGGGCATTTTGAGGTTTGCCTGTTTATAATTGAGACGACCGCCTCGTTGTCGGAACGTAAAACGATGCGTTTTCCTTTCAAGAGATGCCCCCAAAGGGCTACTGCCGCGACAATTGGAAACATTTCCAGCCAAGTGATGGAATGAACTTCCCCTACTGTTCCTGGCCACCTCCCTTGAAACCACTGCCCTCTGCAATATCCACCAAAACCAATACTGCTGCAGGCATCTGTATATAACTCCAAATCTTCACCGCCGAGCCATTGCTGGTCCGGGATGATAGCGGCGCCATTGAAATCCACCAAAAAAACTGCCCACATTCTAAGATCAGCTTTTGCGCCCACCGACAATCGCACCTGGTACCAAGGTTTTGACACCCCCAATGTGAGGTCAATGAGTCGACGAAGAAATGCCCGGCCAGGCGAGACCGCCTTGCAGATGAAAGATAGTGACCCTATCAGTGATTGCAGTTCGCGTAACGACAACTTACTGCTTTTTAAAGCATTTTGAACTTTTGCCGTTATCTTGACTAATTTTTCTTTTGGAATCGTTATACGTTGATTTAAAGAGTCGATTTCAAGACCCAAATAGACAAGTTTGGACGAGGGACCAACAGACTTCTCCTGGGCGAGGGGGACACCAAAATCATGGCAGACCTGCTCGAAACACTCAACCAATTTTCGACAAGACGTCTTTGAATCATTTTTGCCGCCTACCAAAATATAGTCATCCATATAGTGTGATATCATATTGGATCCCGACACCTCCCGTGTAACCCATTCTATGAACGTTGAAAATTTTTCAAACAATGAAGGAGAGCAGGAGGCCCCCATTGGCAAAGCCTTGTCTACGTAATACCTATTTTGAAATTTTATGCCCAGTAACTCAAAGTCTTGTGGGTGCACTGGTAATAGCCTAAAAGCGGACTTTATGTCCGCCTTTGCCATTAATGCATCAGTGCCGACGCTGGCGACCATGTTTAATGCGGTGTCAAAGGTTGAAAAAGTTACTGCACACAAATCCCGGTCAATCCCGTCATTGACCGACTGCCCGTCCGGGAAGGACAAATGCTGTATAAGCCGAAAGCTACCCGGCTCAGATTTAGGTACCAAACCAATAGGAGATACAATAAGCTTAGGTAAAGGACGTGAAGAAAATGGGCCTGCGATGCGACCAAGTGAAATTTCTTTATCAAGTTTTTGGCATACTGATACAGGATCAAGAAGGACTGATTTTAAATTTGGCGCGTCACGACCCGTGCGTAAACCGGAATAGCCCAATTTAAAACCATACGTGAAACCTTGAATTAAGCATTTTCCCACATGTTTCAACGGGTACCGTAATAACCATGGTAACAATGCCGAAACAACAATTGGAGAAGAATATTTGCATGAGACGCACAATGCCCCGTGGACACATTTGATAGGTGGCATGGCCACCTGAGGTGGTGAGAATTGATGCCTATTTTTTACAAATATTTGCCCCATGTCCGAAACTTTGACATTTGGTGCACTTGTGAGAGTACCTGCAATTTTTTCGAGAGCAGGACCCGCCATTGTAGGCGAAGCAAAATAACTCCCTCTTATGCCCCCCTCCAGTTTTTCCCCGATTTTGTGGGCGAAATGAATTAGTCTGGACTCCCCCTGAATTTTGAGAATTTGGTTGGATTCGCAGGGGAGAGGAAGCTACATATAGCGTCCACAACTCCCCGTCGATTATTGCCCATGACCTTGTGGGCTGAGATTGTTGATGAAGACGAAATTGTTCGTCATACGTCCGCCACCCCCAATTAGTATACCTTGAAGCCGCAGTGCGGATTAGACTTGCGTACTTCAAGAGTTCTTGAGCACGACTTGCATGAGCTGACAAAAAAATTGATGAAAAGACCAAAAAGGCATTGGTCCATGCGTGAATAGAAATGATGGGGCGCCTTGCCTTCCCATTGTTATTGTTAGCCCAAATCAATTGACCTTCCCGATCCAGGGTTAGTGCTACCCCCCCCTTTATCCAAAACCGTGGGATCTGAATCCTCGACCAATCGCGCAAAATCAACAAATTCACTATTTATTATCTTTGACTTGAATGTCTGTGATAACTGTGAACCTAATGGAGAACAAATTGACACGAGAGGGTTTTGATTTGAGCCAAAATTGGCGACGGGGGAAAACATATTCATACTATTCATACTCAAATTGTTTGCAAAAGAGTTCGTATTACATGTATTATTAAAAATGTTCTCACCATCTGCCGAATTCTGCATCCCTACATTTACATGTGGCTGTGCCAACGCTGGGTTTGGACCTCCGACAAACACATTCGCCGCCGGCAAACTTCCACTTATCAAATTGTTATTGTTCGCAGCATTTCCTGGCCATGTTTGAGCAGAATTCTGCCCACGTGTATCGGACGCCATTGCAAATGACGACACCGCCGCTGCACATCCGGGATTCTGTCCATTCTGGTTGGGCGGATTTTGGGCGCACTCCTGGCTCTGATTACTTGACATTACGTTATTTGGGCTGGAAATTGTCCGGGGACGGGGGGCATCACCCGCTATAGCTGAACTAGCGGAATTCTGGCTGGAACTTGTCCGGCGAGGCATGTTGTCCACCACTGGCGCCGTAACGGGCGGAATATTTGGATTCTGGACTGGGTTATCCAAAATGCTGTCAATGTATGCGTCAGCGCGAGAAACTGTCGCCACGGCCGTTCTACGTTCTCGGGGACGACTGGCGGGACCCATTGGTGAATTTACACCTTCATTGACACTCACAGTTAGCCGTTCAATGGCTTTCGCCTGAGCTCTAGTCTGCCGCTCACCAATACCACTGTTAGCTGGCTTTTTCGCCCTCTCGGATGAAGATAATGACGCTCTAGTAGCCGTCCTTTTGGTGCCTTTCTTCCTGCCCATAATATTGCTGGTGCTTGAAGAATTGTTAATGTTTAGCGACAGCCACTATAATACACTACCGCTACGAGAGGTGAAGATAATAATTTTTTTTCTCCTTTTCTTTATGAAACGGGAGCAAAAAATAATACAACCTTTCTGTTGAACAGCACAGAAATTATGACAGAGGAACGTGCCACGAAAACTGGTCACACCCCCGGAGTGGGATAACACGCGTCACTGAGCAAGCATAGACCTAGTCTATGAAACCAGGTGCGGCGAACAAAAGGCACACAAAGCGATCGCGGCATAGTCCATTTTATAGTGCGGGTGGTAAAATGAATTTGCTTTCACAAGCTCGCGCAAATTCTGATTATCACCACATGGAAAAATTAAACAAGGACACATTGATCTGTTTGTGCCTCATGTCGGGCATTAAGAAGGAAACACATTTTATTTCCTACAACATACAACAGGCAATTATGAATGTACCATAATCTAGCTCTACATTTATTTTAAACCACGGATGTTCACAACGTCGTGCCCGATGCGGTCGCACAGGCGACACAACCCCCCAGTAACTACCACGGAGTAAAAGTTCTGTTCATCCAAAATAAGAATTCAGCTAGATTACATTTATTTTAACCACGATATTCACAGAGACTATTTAGAAGTAAAAGCTGTGTTTATCAAAATAAATTGTTTTAATTCATACAACATGCCTTTGTGAATGTATCCAAATTCAGCCTGATTACATTTCTTTTAAACCCGGATGTTCACAACATCTTTGTGTTTCATCCCAAATAATTAGTTTACTCTTCTTCACCGCTGGATCACCTGTGTATAAACATTTCAACTCGTTCGCTGAAGTAACTACTCAAACGGTCACCAACCCCCCAGTGAATACCTAGGAATTACATTGATTTGTTATACTACATTAACCTGCCACGGATTTGAGCAAATGATATATGGTAAAATGAAATGGCTGAACCTTTCTTATCATTATATTCTTTAATAAAACATAAGTTGGCTACTACGCGATTTACTTATTGTATTACATGTGTAATATATTTTTTAAAAGTGACATTTTATAAAATTTACAAAAAAACTGCTGTTCACGTGCCACCCTAACTGACGTGACTATAACAGTATAACCTCATGGGAGTGGTGGGTGGGTAAAAATTTGACTGCTCCTTTCTCAATGCTATCTTGACAGAGAATGAAATTTACGCCAAACCAAACATGGCGGCCTAACCCATAAAGCCTCTGATTGGTCTACAATCTATCTTGACCCCCAATTTCATTGGTCCTTACCGTAATGCCCCCAAACAACACAATAACATTAGCAACGGAACCTACCATTTTTCCAGAGGTGATAATGTTTGGTTTCAATGGACGGGCCATGGAAACTGAATTATCACCACATGGAAAAATTAAACAAGGACACATTGATCTGTTTGTGCCTCATGTCGGGCATTAAGAAGGAAACACATTTTATTTCCTACAACATACAACAGGCAATTATGAATGTACCATAATCTAGCTCTACATTTATTTTAAACCACGGATGTTCACAACGTCGTGCCCGATGCGGTCGCACAGGCGACACAACCCCCCAGTAACTACCACGGAGTAAAAGTTCTGTTCATCCAAAATAAGAATTCAGCTAGATTACATTTATTTTAACCACGATATTCACAGAGACTATTTAGAAGTAAAAGCTGTGTTTATCAAAATAAATTGTTTTAATTCATACAACATGCCTTTGTGAATGTATCCAAATTCAGCCTGATTACATTTCTTTTAAACCCGGATGTTCACAACATCTTTGTGTTTCATCCCAAATAATTAGTTTACTCTTCTTCACCGCTGGATCACCTGTGTATAAACATTTCAACTCGTTCGCTGAAGTAACTACTCAAACGGTCACCAACCCCCCAGTGAATACCTAGGAATTACATTGATTTGTTATACTACATTAACCTGCCACGGATTTGAGCAAATGATATATGGTAAAATGAAATGGCTGAACCTTTCTTATCATTATATTCTTTAATGAAACATAAGTTGGCTACTACGCGATTTACTTATTGTATTACATGTGTAATATATTTTTTAAAAGTGACATTTTATAAAATTCACAAAAAAACTGCCACATAGGTTCCTTGTATTGACTTGGCATGAGGTGAGCTGCCCAATTGCGAAGTTGCCACTTCACTGCAAGGAATCTACATACTTCCCCCCCCCCCCCCCCCCCCACACCCCCCCCCCCCCCCCTCCGTCTCGTGCCAATCCGGTCTTACGAGGGGGAGGGATGGGGGAAGATCCGGTGTTATTTCACTATCGCGATATTTAATATGATTAGAACTCAATGATCGTTCCAACGCCAATATCTAGATGTCTCACATTAAATAAGGTATGAATTCCTTCAAATAGATCCTGACAAAATTTCGGATACCAAAACAGGCATATAACTATCTCGTGCTAACCCGATATTGAATACTTAACAAGCCCATAATTATCATATTAATCATATTGTAATTTCCCATAGAGGGTTTCTGGTGGACAAACTGTTCTTAATGACCACCACTGATGTCATATAAACCAACATTTAAGATGTCCTTACCCAGCTGAGACACTATATGATTAAGGCTCAATTAAAGTTGTTCGTTCCACACCCAATATTTAGATGTTTCACGAATCTTAGTAAACATTATATACTCGGAAGGCATTGATTTTCTTCTAATAGATTCGACACATTTCCGGATACCAGAACCGGCATGGGCGTATATTGTACGAACGAATATCAATTAGAAACGATTTGCAGATTAGCATAATGTTCTCTTAACAAAGTTTTCAACCTTTTTTCCGGAATGTCGAGACTATCGTATGAACCAAAGTATACGTCAGAATAAGCGTCCGTCTGTTTCTCCGAAACCTCGTGACTAACCGGTTGGTGATGTACTTTCAACACACCGACCAAACCATCGAGTTGACTCGGCACCCCGCCACGGGCTGTGATTGTCTGCGTATAGCTACCACCAATGATCCAATACGTTCCTGTATGGATTATTATGAGAACAAAAACAAGATTTGGGCAAGCCCAAGTAAAAAGTTCGACAAATAACAATGTACAAAATATAACGAGTATGCATGAGCCTCCATCGAACTTTGTCCTTCCTTAGACCAACTATATTAATACCCAGACCTTTCTCAGATACCTATCTGAAATACAAATTTACTTTGACCCTTGCATGAGTGGCTAGCTGCATTATGGTACAATACTGCCGAATTCTGCACCTATATTAACCTGGCTGCCCTGACCAACTGTATTTTGATAAGACACCAGAAACTACCGAATCCATTTAAAGGTGAATTACCTGAAATCATAGGACCTGGAAGCTATTAACTAGTCAAAGAAAAAATTATAACAAAAAATTGAAGATCCCCATCTTCCTCACATCTTTATTTCCTCGTCAATCGTAAACATGCCCGCCATGGCGGTTGCTGTGGCCGCTTCCACTTAGCTTTGTAAACTAACGTGCTCTGGGCTTAGACCAATTAGTTTTACCCTAGGATTAGCCCGACTTCTTCAGGACCAAATTATTATATTTAATATAATTTGTAATTAATCAAGAAGTCTTATCTAGATTTATTATTTAATATATTGTAAATAATCAAATGAAGCATGTTAACTTGAGCTCCCATTCCTTTTTAAAGGAATTTTTATTCAAAGTATGCGAGAATTTGACTGTTGACACTGGCCCCCGCCAACCTGAGCGAGTAAACACTTAACACGTGTGTTGGTCTGACTTTAGGTATCCAGTCTTGGCTGCAACTGGCAGAAGATAAATACATTAATCGCTCCACTACCATTGTAACAGTTGCCCCCACTGGTCGGTTTTCCCCATTCACACCAAACTTATAATCAAAACCATAATTACAATTAAATGGCTCTCATAATGAAAATTGAACCAAATTCCCAACCAATCGCCCTTGCAACATCATCCCAATCCTGTCATCACGAGAATAACCATATTCAAATAGTATCCCATAGTCTTAATCAGAAACCGACTACAACCACAATCACAATCACAATCAACCTCCAGCCTAGTCACTTATAAAACTCGCCCATTGCTTGTGTAGTTGGATTTCGATCACGACAGGAGCATGCGCAGATGCGATTTTTGTGTAAGTGGTCTGTGATTTTGTCAACATTAAATTTTTACTGTGATGTGATTTGTCGATCTGCCTTAAATGCAAAAAGAAACAACGCCCCTGGCTGGCCTCGAACCACCAACCTTTCGGTTAACAGCCGAACGCGCTTACCAATTGCGCCACGGAGGCGGTTACTTACTAGACTGTTTTGGTTTGTCATGTTCACCCGTACACTTTCTTGCAAAGTCGGGCATCGTTTTTTTCTCAAATGTTGCCTGCATATTGCAGTTGCTGTATACATGTGCTGTCAGTTGAACTTGGAACCAACGTTTAATTTGAACTGTCTATTTTCAATAAAAATACCCCAATACGGGAAAAAAAATCACAAAAGCTCACAGACAACAAATAAGCACATCATTTTACTCGACCTAGAATTTCAACCCTACAATTTTGGCGTTACGAAAATATCGATGATGTGAGTGACGTCATTTAATGAGCTCATTAGCATAATTTATGTCCGTGAAATGTACAAAGCAGTTTGATAAGTGCTAGTATCGATAGATGCATACATGATTGTATGTATCGGAAAAAGCTATTCACCATCAATAACCCAATCCAAATCGAACTCCAATCAGGATAATAATAATTAGGATATAGGACACTTCGAACTGCGCAAACAATTGGTCCTGACCCGAACCCACCAATACTGAATAAAAGAGCCGCCCGAACATCTATGAGCGTAATCAAACACACGGTCGGGCCCAACACGTACAAGCATAGACTCACTGCAACAACATTTCAACCAAAATACTAAGTGTTGAAGATAGAGATCAGAAATACCAATATAAATCAACCCTCGAATATCAGGATAAGGATGGACCAGTGAGTATCTCTATAAGCTATGTGGTATCGATCAAGATCAACCAAACGAAGGCCATGCGTCGTATTCGCCCGGTCATGAATTAACATTGTAACATTCATAATTGAAACGTCACATTCATTGACAGCCGATTAAATTCGCAAGTAATGATACGAACATGCACCTTGTTCACAAACCCCAAAGGTTACATCAATCCACGGATGTTCACAACCCAATACCGATCCTGTAGTGACAAATTAAATCTGATGCATTAAACAATAATGTTTAATATTCCGGTAATTACATTGCTCGCAATTGAAGGCTAACTCGACCAAACATCTAATTAACTTTGCCATATAATTGCCACACTGCCCCTTCATGATAAAAATGCCTCAAAGACAATCAAATTTTATAAGCCATGTTTGTTGTGATCCTGTGATTTAATATGGTACATTATTGAACCGATATGAGCCAACCTCATGAAACTATCACTTTATCATTTAATGTATCCAAATTCAATATTATTGATACCTGCACCTGTTCAAAAACTCCCGGCAACAGACATGCTTACTTAATCCATGGCTATACCAATGTGGCATTATGCTATACCAATGTGGCATTATCGCATACGCTCAGCTAAGGATGATCTCTAATAGGATTTAAAGAAAACAATAATGTTAACGATCGGCAATGTGATAGAGCCTTTAATCATGGTTCCTTATTATTGTCAGTATCAACCATTTTCACTCGCCTCGTTGAATGCGTGTATATAAATTATATATATTTAAATTTCACTAGCCGATAAACCCCTCCATCGATAACCCATATCAATTATATGAAAGTATCATGCGAGCGGAGAGTATAGTTGCTGCCATATACTGTCAAAACCTATTATAATAACCCAGGTTCCGGAACATTTTATTCATACAGGTGTGCGCACAAACCGACAACGGATTACCTCTCCGTTAAAGACTATGACATTTAGGATTAGAGGACTAATGTAAACCAATTATTACCATATCAATTGGAACACGCTTTCAAATCCTTAACACTGATTGAAAAGATCGCTACATAAAACCAATGGATGTGCTAGCATTAATAAAGGTGCGTGACCCATTTACCAGGGAGTTACATAATCACTTCGATAGTGAAAAGCAATTATGCAGTATCAGACCTGGATCACTGCGCATGAATGGTATGAATGGGTGCTTATCCCTTCACTTCAAAATCAATATGCTAGCCAACACAAATCGTTTATTAAATCTGTGACCGCAACCACGGACCGCAACAAGCACCATTGTAACACCTATTGATATTGTGTAACAATATACCTTAAACCCCCCAAGTATAAATCCAGGCGATTACTAGACATGATTATCAACAAGGAATTGACAGATTACGTAGTAACCGGTCATGAATAGCGCACTCGTCCGAAGTATCAATGTGTAATAATGTACCTATTGGACCAAAACAACAATAACCCATCAGTATTAACACCCTGGAATATAGTGTGTAAAGGAACTACCAACCTCTAAGATAATGGTACCCAAAGTTAGTGCTGTGATCGATTACGATCGGTTATGGAGGCGATTACGATCGGTTATGGAGGAAACAAGTGAAACTGTTATACAAGTGGAAAATTATAACTTGCTCACCAAATGTAAAGTTGCCACCACTTGAGCGCCTCCAGGAAACCGGCTTTTACTGTTGAAGATAATATCGGCGAATTGTACCCGTTCATGCCCTGGAGTAGTCGCCCCGTAAAGTATAGCCCTCCTCAGAGCCTTAGCGGAAGTTTCCGATGTTTACGTTGTCACTGGCAATTTCAAGCTGCTTGATGCCGTTGTACTTGCAAAGACGTATTTTATCATAAGACAAAAGAGAAAAAGAAAATCATCATTACACTGCAACATTCCCTTCAATTATGAAGAATGCAAAATTCCTTTTGAGTGTGATAATGCGATTATCGTCTCCGATGAGGATTTACACTTCGGGCGAATGATGTTTCTTCCCGAACCATATATTATTAATATACAGAATTGAACATTCATATACCAACCAACTGATGATCCCATACAACCTGGCGGAACCGGTAAGTAAACCCCACAAAACTCATAAAATGTGAGCGACCCAACCAGCACGTTTGGGTAACCTAGCTACAAAAACAAGCCTGTATCGTTATTCTTTTAATGAGCGGTAATTATACGCCAAGTCCCCCTACCAGACAGTATGTCTTCTTGGGAATTGAAATATGATGAAATATTTAACCAAGCTACAGATTCGTACCATAAATAATATGATATCTGAAGCAAACGTTGACAATTTTGCTCAGACAAATTGCAAATATCCACAACATTTTCCGACGCAGACTCGGATGTTTCATTTCAGACAGAGAGCTATGATTCATAGCTACTACTAGCTGTAATGACACTGATATTTGAGGTTGTACATTAAATACCCTTCTATAGGCTTCTTACCTCCAGTATTGCCAGGAGTAATTAGTAGAATGCTGCTTCAAACCCGCAATCACAGTCGATGCTAACTCACACGGTAAAGAACTTGCTGATAACACTCCACCAGTCGCCATTTGCCAAATTCTGCTACAATTCGGGACAAATTTACAACCTTTCCGACGCGACGCCGAGTTAACAGTTCGTTGTAAACAATGTGACAAATGTGTACTATTTTCTATGCATTAGAATGAGTTGTACTATTTCATGTATTTTCCATGCATTATCGTTTGGTAATCTTGTATCTATTACCTGGCGAACCGTTCGCTCGCCCAGCTGAATTATATCGAAGCTTCGATTGAATACGGCAAAGAATATCCGCATACAAATTTGACTGCTCCTTTCTCAATGCTATCTTGACAGAGAATGAAATTTACGCCAAACCAAACATGGCGGCCTAACCCATAAAGCCTCTGATTGGTCTACAATCTATCTTGACCCCCAATTTCATTGGTCCTTACCGTAATGCCCTCAAACAACACAATAACATTAGCAACGGAACCTACCATTTTTCCAGAGGTGATAATGTTTGGTTTCAATGGACGGGCCATGGAAACTGAATTTTCACGTTTTTTGGCACTTTTTGGTCAACATTTTCAAACATTTTCAAAAATATTAGATTAGTTTAAAAAAAAAAAAAAAACCTCCCTTCATTAGTGTCTTAACATCATTATAAAGTGATTTGGCCATTACTCAAAATTATTTTTTGTTAGCTTTGTTCAAAATAATTTGGGTCAAAAAGTGAATTTTGTGATTTTCTCAAATATCCAGAATTAAATCGGGAGGCCCTTTTGCAACAAAACAACAATTTCAATGGCTGTTAACAATGAGATGTAGGTCTTTTTGAAGAAAAAAATGACTTTATTTCCTTGAAATATATGATTGTGACTTATACATTTCTATATCAAACTTATTTTTGTTAAATGATTAAAATAATGATTTTTTTGTGTGGTATTTTTTCTCTATGTACAAACAGTTGGAGTTTTGTTGCAAAAGGGCCTACATCCAAATTTTCAAAAAATGTAAACATGATTTTAATTTGTTTTGAAAATTAGCACATTTTAAATTCATTAATCAATCAGTTTTTCAATTGCTCAACTTGAATATTTAGAAACAGTTGTTTGACTTTTTCTCAATAAGTGCCAAAGTGGATGCAGGCCCTTTTGCAAAAAACCTCTTCAAATACAGTAGCCGAAAGACAAAGAAATCATTATAATGTAACAAAACCTACTTATTTGGGTGCCGAGGTAAAGAAAACACGTGACTTTAACCCATCAGAGCAGGACATTATTCAGAAACCAATCTTAGCAAACATAAATAGTGGACTCGCTTAAGAGAAATTACGTTTACTTGTCGGATAAAAGCCAACCATGATGATATATTCTTCTTTAGGTTATGACACATGATTCTAGAAGGGGTGCTCATGTTAGAAGTCATAATAATCCAAGATGGCTGCTCCCGCAAAATGACGTGTTGCAAATGGCAATAAAATGTTGTTATTCACAGTAAAAATACTGGAAGGATGTATTATATCAGTCGAATTATCTTACATGGATATGCTTTGTTGGTCATCATTTTTTTTTGAATCCAACATGGCGGCTACTGTGAAATAATGTATAACTAATACAGCGATTGTATACGCGAAGTCCCAAAATAATAACGTACGATGTAACTTTAGTTTATTTTATGTTAATATATACTAGATAAGGCTATGTAACAACCGCTATCCAAAATGGCCGCTACAATGCATAAAACTAATGCTTTTATGAAATGTGTTTTGAAATACAGTGTGAAACTTTCTATTCTCAAGCTGTAAAATGAATATAATAATTAATATTCGTTACCTGCTAGCTCAAAGTCATTACTTGACGAGCTGCTCCATGGGAATCTTTTTAAGTAATAAGCCCTAACGGAATCACAGTCATGCCTTACGGTTTTCTCATTTCCCAGCAAGACTAAATAAAATATGAGGCCACTACTTATTAGAACATCCATACAGGAAATCAGTGATAAATAACCAGACTATGCGAATGTACATTTGCTCTTAAAGTTCCGTCTGAGCTGGGCAGCCCCTTACCGTGTGAAAAATGGGTGCGGACGGTGGCACACACGGTTGGCCGTTTCCCGTCCATTGAACACATTCAGGGGACTTTGCCGGCCACCGGAGTTGTGAACATGCTCAAAACTCCTGACGGGTGGGTAAAAGCGGCGGCGAACGACGAGAGCCCAGTATAAGGACGGCGCACCCGTTTCGCACCCGTTTCGCATCCGTTTCGCGCCCATTCGCAGGGCGTGATGGACGGTGGTGGCTCGTCAACCATCTTAGCGACGGGCTGTGAACGGCCGCATGTATCTTGGTAACCGTTCGCGGAACGGACTCTCGACAGGCATGTTGTAATATAGAATAGATGTTGGTCGTACGAATTTCGGAATGCAAATGAAGCGACGAGCTTGAGCGCTCAAAAAGGGCGGTTTGATGATGTATCGGCCGGTACCCAGGCGTTCCGACCGGTTAGGAACCGGTATGGAGGTGGTATGCACACGGTGAGGACACGGTGAGAACGGTAAGCTAGAACTGTATGAGGTCGGTGATCCCGGGACAAGGCCGGTGAGAACCCGGTACAGACCTGGTGTAGAACGGTATGGACCGAGGACCTGGTGATGAGGTGTTATGCACCCGGTGAGAACGGTAAGCTAGAAATGTATGAGGACGGTGAGCCCCGTACCCGGCCGGTGAGGACCGGGTATAGACCCGGTATATAACGGTAATGGTATGGTTCGGTCGGTACCCAAGCATTTCGGCGGGTTAAAAAAGCTAATCGCTTTAATTTTGAAATAAGTGTGGGGATCTGCAACGCGTACGAAATATGATGCTTCAACAACTCCATACTAAATATATCTTTATCAACGACTTTTCCAAAATAGTTAGTCTAGTGTAGCATAGTGGCCACGCTCTAGCGCTTCCACGCATGATTGTAACATACACCCCTATCAATTATATATTTTGTATATTATGGGATAAACGCTGAGGCTGCAATGCGGTGCACGTGCAGTGATGATAAACAATTTGATGATTTGATGATGTTATTATGCCACGCTATGCCTTGGTCTTAATACTCAAAATTAAAAGAAATGCTTATCCTGGGTGCAGGTGTGTTTAGCTCAATTGAAAATTGTAGAAGGCACATGCCCGGGCACAAGTTGAATTTACAAAGCAGAATTTGAACTTTACAAAGCATATCACTTTGGGCTTCTATTCTCGAGGTCAGTGGTGTTTTTCAGACTTTTTGAAGTCATGTCTTGCAAGGCAATAACGGTTAGCAATAAGAAATGGCACAAACCAAGATACGACTGTAAAGAAAGTTGTAAGCATTTACAGTTCTTCATACCACAAGGCTATATGCAATAATGCAGACATGCCCCGAGATGAAATATAACCACGAAGACACGTAATATAACACGTCTATGTAAGACCTAGTCTATTGAAGACAGTTTTTATCCTGAGTCTGTGTCTTCTGGCAAAATTGTGCTTCCTGAAGCCGTCGGGGAAGTGTAGTGGCTCGTGTCTTCAAAGTGTACACTGTTACCGTTCCACATTTGCTAGGCAAGACTTCAAAAACTCGCCAAAACAGGTCATTTTACCCAGCGCGACAAGCCACAAAACCACCTTATTCGCAGCAGGTCGCTGCACGTTAACACACATGATTCAATGCATAAAATCAAAACTATCAGTATATGAAACAGAGATTACAGTTTCAGGCTTTTGCTGTATGATAGGCTAATAGCGGCAGTTTGTCCGCGAAATTTAGGGCCCGAGTATGGTTCCGATCAGCGAAAGTTATCTCGCTCGTTGCATAACATTTTGCATAACATTTTTATATATGTTAGTAATATAGGCAAGTTTTGCCCTGTACTTACTTAGAGTAAAACTTGTGTATGTAGGCACAGGTCAGTTGACCTACCAGCAACCCGAGCTACTGATGAGACTCACGGAGAGTCGAAACGCGTCTAGCTACTCTGCATGCCGTCACCATTGTTTTATCTTAAACATGGTGGGCCTTTACTCTATAGGACACTCTCAACTTATTTGTCTCCTCCCTAGTAGCTTAAACTCAAGGGAGAGGACATTTTAAGTTAGGAAAGTTTAAGAAGACATATACAAAGCTCATTGTATATAAGTCACTCTAATTCTAGAATGGCATTTGGTTTTCCGCATTAGTCCATAGTATTGGATTAATTTTGTTCTTTCCCAGAGTCATCTTAGTTACGAAAGCAAGCGAGCTTTCTTTTAGCAAACAGTTTCATAAACCTGAAGTTTCATAGTCATGAATTATCGGGTGAATTACAACAAGTCGCCTCCATCGATCATCGTTTAAAGAACGGCAAGACATGCCTTCTGTCATCGTTTTAAATAACTATCATTAAGCCAGTTCGCTTTTTTTTATTTATCGTAAGATAAATAGACCTACTGCCTTCTCATATAAGTTTAATATGAGCAATACATGCCGCGTGTCTTTTAGTCCAATACGGAATAAAACACATTAGGCCTACACAACATTCAGCAAGACATTTAATTGTCAGATTTTAATAAGATATACTTTCCTAGTTTGGAAATTTATAATTTTAAATGTCGGAGAAAGAGCCAGCTTTTATCGAATTTCAATCGGAAGCTTTTACCGTTTGACATAGAATCAAATACATTTTGTGAGATAAGACAAAATAGGAATTTCAAGTTTAGAAATTCAGTGTTGTTTGTTTTAACAGCACATCATCTAATAAGTTTTGCCACGACAAAGATATTGTCGGACACACAGTTGCCTTTAGTTGGTTTTCTTTTAAATCATCTACCGCTTAGTAAGCATTACACTAAGTACATGTTCACGCCCGACACAGTGTTTGCCGGTCAAAGCCTACTTTTCATTTTATTTAATTTATTAAATAAAAAGTGTTCTGTTTTTGAATGCTACATATTTTAGATTTTCTAGTTTGAACTTCTATTGTAGCATTTTACAATCGGTGGTTTAAAATAGTTAGTTTGGTAGTCCGAAAGCAGGTACCCTTGTTACCCTCCCGTCCTTTGTAAAGTTTTCAAAATAGAGCCGTCGTCTGCTAACCTTTATAGACTTATGAAAGTCTTTATTTACGCTATATTGTTATTGTTTACGCTAGTTGTTCAACGCGTATTCATTCATCATGTGTGTCTGGGTGCTTGTTGCATTTTTCCCATTCACAGGGAATATGTTATTTTATTACAACTACTGCATGTACTGTCATAGCTATTTTAATAATTGGATATAAAGTCATAATGATAGGTTGGTGATGCGTTGGCTTGCGAAGTGAAAACTACAGTGCAAGAGCTTGTTGAGAGGCTAAGCCCGGACGAAACTGTGTCAAAGCTCTGTGTAGCCCCACTTGGATTGTCTGGGTTTTTGCCGGACAAACCTTAACTGGATTGTCCTACGATTTTCAGAGGGCGGTATACATGGTGTTTTCAACATACTTATTGCCGACGGGTTGGAACCCGATTGTTTATTTTGAATGTAAAAATCGTATTCAAATTGGGAACCAGGACAATGCACGAGCTACCGAAAGTCAATGGCTTTCTCTATGCTGTTCTCGGCATTTAGCTGGTCCCGTCTGTGTTAAGAATTGTTTCTATCAGATTTGCACGTTGTATCGGAGTCACAGCCGCCGAAAATCTCAGGAGCAGGGGCCTGATAGTATGCACTAAATATCCATTTCTAACTGATGATTGACAGTTCTCGCTTCACTGCTTGCCTAATCGCATGTCGCAACTGTTACAGAGGGCGCTGTGTACATGAACCAATTTGATTACTGGCACATAATACGATGACTCTACCGCCTGCGCACGACCACTCTGGGGACGAGACTCGCGGAATTTTAAACCGTGTTTTGTAAAAAACACGCGTGGTTTAAAAGATAAACTCGCGTTTAAGTTAGACACTTGTTAGCTAGATACGGTTTTGAGTACGAGAATAGGTGACCCTATTTGTTTTATACGTTTGATATATTTTTAAAGCTCGGTATCGATCATTCTTGGACACTGCACACGTGGACCAAAGCAGTACCAACATTTAGGCCTCCAACATGTTACCCTCCATGCTTCGTGTTGAATATCCAACAACAACTCAATCAAAAAGGAATCAAAACTCATTCGTTTAAAGCATTTTGTTAAATCTGTGTCCATCATCTCAGTGTGCAATACAATTTCTGTATGATGTTCTTCCGAAGTGAAATTATAGCATGTGTATGTGCAATTTCTTTAACTTATACATGTATATATTATATGTGTCTTTTGTGAGTTTGCCACGGTGTTTGGTGGTCAAGATCTGTGGTATTTAATTATATTATTTATTTCTGATAGTATATATTTCGTGTTGTTGATCGTTTTAATCTTCTTATGGTGTATTTTAATGAGTAACATGTATTGGTTATCAGCTTTTGGTTTATTCTAGTATTGTTTAAATAGTTGTATAATCCAGCATATGTCCTAGTTTTTAATACTTTTTCTTCTTCTTCTTCTGTGCAGCGCCTTGAGACTGTTTACATTGTAAGCGCTTTACGTCCATTGTAACAGTGCTACAATAATATGATCTTCGAATAATGTATAATTATATAACTACTAAAATATGCCCATACCTTTTGCTGTTGTGTCAATCTGAAACAAAAAATAAATAATAAGCATAAACAAACGTTTTTACCTGCCAATTCTCAATTAGAACATTTAAATTGCTTTTATTAAATTTAGAAGCACACCTACTCGTTCGTCTGAGTATATAAGAAACAGTTTAAGATGGGGTCAATGATAAATCACGCAAAACATGAACTGGCCGCCATACTGGTGTTCTAAATAATTTATTTATACGAGGGTCATTCAGTAAGTTATGAAAGTGATCATGGTGTGGGATGCATGAGTGATTCTATTGAGGGATAGTGTGATCAATACAAAGTATGAACCTTTGTCTTTCAAACGATACAGTTTTGGATTTCTAAGTGGGAACTATGACGTCATAGCATTGTAGCAAAGTAAGTACACTTGGGACACTGCTAAATCAGTTATTTGGCGGTAAATTTGAATTGTTTGTATGAAACATGTGGTAAGAAGATTGCATAACATGACACCAGAAGCAGGTAAATCCCAACTGTTTTCGCGTATGTATGATAAAAAAGACAATAACTTTAATCCCTGTGTAATTTGATATATGTAGTATAAAAGGAAAAAGTAAGGAGAGGCAATTGAATAAAAAGTATACACATATCAGTATTTCAAATAGCCAATTTCATTGAAAAAAGCCCCAGTCAGTGAATCACTAATATTGCGGAAAATCAAACAATTTAGAAAAAATCCAAGCAATTAACCAGTTTGGGAGATTCCATATGATAGCTAACTAATTATCTGAACTTATTCGCATGAAACCTGCAGAAAATGTGGGCATGCGCAGAAAGCAGATCATTTTGAACTGGGCCAAAAATTGCTAAAATCATGAAATTTACCAGATAAAAGCTTACTGTGTCTTCAAATTCTAATAAGAAATAATGAAAAATGCTTAAATCAATGTGTATAAATATTGTGATAGTCAAAATGAAGATGAATGTATCAATCAAAGATGGCTGCCACAACCTCTCTTATTACTGTTATCTTTAGCGCTACTAGATATTTATTGTTAAAGTAATCGTCACATAATTTCAATGGTTTGAGGAAATTTTATGAACAGCTCCTCCTAAAATCCCTACTATTATTACTTTACATCCCACAACAATTTACTAAATTATAATCCCTCCATTGGTCTTTATCCTTTGTTGTTTTTTAAGCTATATTATTGCGGATTTTGCTAAATAAAAGCGTATTTCAGATGGTCCCTTTTTGTTTGTAAGAATTCAGATCTAAAAAAAGTGTCAAACAAAGATAAGTGTGTATTCTAACTATGTGCCAAGTGTTATCTGTTTTTATGCTTGCATTGCCGAGATATACGCAAATGTATCCATCAACCCATTTTCAACATATTACATATCCAGCCAAATAATTGACAGATTTCAGTTAGTGTCTGAAACCTATTGTGTTTATGTTAATGACGTTACATAACCACAGGTATCTAACAATCCAAAAGTGTATTGTTTGAATGACAAAGGTTCATACTTTGTATTGATCACATTATCCCTCAATAGAATCACGCATGCATCCCGTACCATGATCACTTTCATTATTTATTGAACGACCCTCGTAGTACACCAACTGTACCATGTATATCATCTTCTTTATCCTTGAAATCAAACAGTTAGCCTCATTTCCGTTGCCGTTTGAAACAAAACCGTAACACGTTTCTTGTTTAAATGAGTTATATCTTAAAACATTAACACCGGGACTCGAGTATTTGTCGAGCCGAAAACAGTAGTGAAAGGGTCGATTTATGAGGTCTATTATACTATAACAATGATAAAATCAAATCTTACCTCCTCTCTGATTAGTTTTGCTATCTCAAGTTGTTCATTTGCAAGGGCTAAGGCATCCGACTTTATTTAGAAAAGAAATGATCAAAGTAAATGTCTGTACGTAACATAACTTTTTAAACACATTCAGCGCGGGGATTATGGTATTTGATTAATTGAAAGCATTGGCCGATATACCTCTACCAACCAAACTGGACACTCTGTTCACATTCTTAATTTATCGTATCGATAATTTTCAATTTGGTTCTCTAGGGTGGGGAGCTCGATGGAGAGCCATCTTAATGTATGACAACCACGCTTTAGGGTAATTTTACTGTGCATATAATACTAGTTCCTCATGCAATTACCCATCAGGACATAATGGTTGCCAAGGGTAACTTGTTGAAATATTTTATATCGGGAAGTGAATGAGCACAAACGTTTAAATTTCATATGTATGGGTATGCACCCTATCCCGATGTAAACACCATTTTTAAATTCCCCTATTTGAGAGCTTTCAAAAATGTATAATTTTACTCTCATCGGTTGAATACTTTTTTGTTTGTTATAGTCATGTATGAAAAACCGATGAATTAGGGCAAGTTCGCTGTGTAGCGAATAGGGAAAAAGCCAAGAACAATGCAATCGATTCATGATTACAATTATTACATAATAGTTGACACGTTTGTTGAAACAGAAACTTATAGATAATTGGATTAAACATTTTCTTTATCAAAACCAGTGACCGAGGTGAATAAATATAAATATTTACTCACCAACTAACGTTTCTTCTGACTTGTTCAGTCAGATTTCATCAGAGTTGTGAACATGAAATCTGACTGAACAAGTCAGAAGAAACGTAGTTGGTGAGTAAATATTTATATTTATTCACCTCAATCACTGGTTTTGATAAACAAAATGTTTAATCCAATTATATACCTCAACAAACCAGATGAACTTATACAATAATTTGAGAAACTTATAGAATATAAAACAATGTATAACATGAGAGCAAAATCATTTTTGTATCATACAGGGATGACGAGTTTATTGTAAATTGAACGTAGAATTGGGAACATTTGTATATTCCCCATAGAGATTGTAAACAGCGCCACCGCCACCGCCACCACCCCTGTCTTTCGAAATATAATCAATCATATCTCAGCTAAACAGTTATAGAAATAGAAACATTCACACAATGTAGCTAGATAAACAGGCTTTCGAATGACACCTAAACCATAGCTCTACCCCCATTTAGTTGTTGAGTTAACATAGAGAGATGGATGATTCGTCACCAAAAATGCAACGCAACCGCCCTTTTTGGGTGGTGAGTTCAAAACACGTGGCCATACACAAAGATCACTCAGACTATAGGCATTAAGTCAAAGCCTCATAGTCTATTCACTTTTGAAGGAGATGAAATGTGCTTGTTACTATAAGGATATTATAACAGCAGCTCGGAGTTAAGAAATTCCTATAATGCATTACAACCATATAGCATATTAATGGTTCCTCTTGGCCACAGTCGTGATTACATCGATTGACAGTTTCAACATACATTAGCAGTCAGCTATGATGTCACGCAAATGGTCGTTTTTTTCTTCTTCAAGCAGCGCGAGTGCCCTCTTCACCAAACGGTAGTTTGTGCAAGAAAGAAAGTGGGAAGAGTTTCAAATGTGCTATGTTTGAACATTTCAGGCAAACATACTACTATGAACTCAATAATTATTATAGAACCAAAGGCTTCAATATTATTTAATACAGGTGATTTGATTGTGTGTAATGATATTATAAAGGAACTAAAATATTGAAAACTATCGCCATATTTATGCAATTGATAAGGGAGCAGTTCCATTTATACGCGATAAATTTATCGCGACTGTATCGGGGCCTGATATGTTTTGGACACGATGTTTTTCAAGTTGATTCGCGATAAAATAGTCATCAGGCCCCGATACGAGGCCTCTGCCATACTCTGGGGTATGTTTAGCAAATAGAGCGGGACATTGTTTAGCAAATACACGAGGATAATACAATTTACGTTAAACATCCATAATCAATAACATTATCTCTAAAAACATGAAATGCTGAATTTGTACCTTACAACTAGAATAAATAGCCCAAAGCTCTATTTACATACCGACCACTTATCTTTCGTTATATTTAAACAAGCGGTAATAAATAATCCTTTGCTTCTCGCAACTGTTCGCGCAACTGTTCGCGATAAAAAACTCATCGGGGCCCGGAACATTCTCGCAATTTTTATCGCGTACAAATGGAACTGCTCCCTAAGTGTCTCCCTAAATTTGCCATGTCTCGTTAAATATGTTCACAACCCTTCTGATAATTCAGCAGCAAATAAAATAGAGTAGTCTTTGCCATAAAATGTACACAATTGCAAGTCTTATTGCTCTAAACGGTCAGGTCCAATACCAAAATGAACAGATGATTTTAGTTTGGCAACATTTCGCGTGTACGTGTACAGAGAGCATGTGGAAGTACCACAAAAACAGTATATTGTATGTGAATTTATTGAAGCACTTAATCATGCTTAACACTTCTAATGTGTTTACTATGTGAACGATCAATGCCTTATGTCCAGGTCTATGTTGGCAAACAGTTATTTATAAAGGTTGTAAACGGTATACGGTCACGTTTAGGGCTTCTAGTCACATATCACTATAAATAATGAACGTATCACCCGGATTTTTAAAACAAAAGGTATACCATTTGTATAGTCATAAAGTAACAATATTTGATATGAGGGGTGGCAGAAAATAATAAATCAAACAACTGTGAATGAAACCATTTTCCTACATACGCTGGTTTTATGAGAAAGCGATCTAAAGAGAGCATTTCGAACAATTTCGGAACTCTTCGGAGATTGCATGAACCAGCAACATCCCGTGAAAAGAAAAACAATGACCTTTGCAGTATGCAGAACGTGACCGATTATTATGTTTACTGCAGCCAGACACGCCAACTAAATCGGCTAAATGCAAGCCACATTCAACAGAATGAATAGCTAGTTATTCAAATGCATTGTTTTTCCCAGACAATTTAAAACACAAATGATGTATGCAGCTTGAATTGTTTTCAGTGGCAATTTCTATAACCCTAACTCTAGTAATCACATGGCAACAGATTTGTTTTCCGATCTCAAAAATTCACCAGAAAGGTCACCCCCACCGGAATTGAACCATGAACCTCCAGCACCCGGGCCCAGATCCTAGCCACTACACGGCTGTCAGTCACACTCGGCGAAGTATATTCGCCTCGTTATATAGCCTGGGTCCGTTTTGTAGCCCAAAAACCTGCACGCGGGGTTATAAAAACATGTTTTCCGCCCAGCTGCCGTGTGGTGTAGTAGAGTAAGGGTTAATAGCTGGACAATCATGTCTATTGAAGTTTCATTGAAATGTTGTGTAGAGGTGATACTAAAGTGCGCAACAAAAGAAAGTCATACACTTTGTTTCGGTCCTTCAGAGTTACTTTCGATTATATTTGACCAACAGACTACATACACATTTAATTGAATATGTGTGGCACAATTTGATATCAAATATGCCCACTAATAACAAAGATAAACCATGATGAGCTCCATTTAAAGACAAAATTTCAATTTTCATTTTTTTCCTTCTTTTTCAGTAACACTTCGCAGGAAGAATGTACAATATGCACAACAGAAATGAGACAGAGACTCTTAATAAATGGGCTAGAGACAAAGACTTGCCTGTGGGCAATACAAATGCTTCACACACACAGGGACATGGGAAACAAGACAGACAAAATGATACAGTAAATGAGAGTAAACACACCCATGATGAACGGGATATTTTATTCCGAACATTAAATGCATTGCATTTAACAGCTTGGAATTTTACCATGGTATGGTTTGGGTTAGCTGTATAGTATAGTAATGAAGCATTTCAAATAATACACATTACACATCAGTCACATCCAAAGCTGTTGACTGTTGTAAGGTGTCATGTTTTATATCAAATGTGCCAAAAGTATTCATCCAAATATCTATCTAGCCTGTTTGGAACAATACTACGGAGCGTTTAAAGTGCCATTAGATGGCTACATAATTATCTTGACAAGTCGACATATTATCAACGTTATGTTGAGATAGTCACATATTTTTTCTCACATTCTTGACTTAAACAGTTTTATTAGTCGTCATGATGATATAGACTATCTTGTCAAGTTGACTTTACAAAACATAGATGTCGTCATGGCGAGATACAATATCTCGTCGAGTCGACTTCACAAAAAGGAAATGTCGTCATGGTGAGATAGATTATCTCGTCAAGTCGACTTCACAAAAAGTAGATGTTGTCATGGTGAGATAGATCATCTTGCCAAGTTGACTTCATAAAAAGTGAATGTCGTCATGGCAATATAGACTTTCTCGTCAAGTCGACTTCACTAAAAGTATATGTCGTCATGGTGAGATAGATTATCTCGTCAAGTCGACTTCACAAAAAGTAGATGTCGTCATGGTGAGATAGATTATCTTGCCAAGTTGACTTCTGCGAAAGATGATGTCGTCATGGTGAGATAAAGTATCTGGACATGTTGATTTCATAAAAAGTGGATGTCGTCATGGTGAGATAAATTGTCTCGTCAAGTCAACTTCCCAAAACGTGGATGTCGTTATTTCAAGATAGGCTATCTTTCCAAGTCGGCTTTGCAAAAAGTAGATGTTGTCATGAAGAGATACGTGATCTTGACATGTCGACTTCCCAACAAGGAGAAGTCGTCATTGGACGATACATTTTCTTGTCAAGTCAACTTAACAAAAAGAGCATGTCGCCATGGCAAGATAAATTGTTTTGACAAGACGATTTCACAAAATGCGGATGTCGTCATGGTAAGATAAATTAACTTGTCAACTTGACTTCACAAAAAGTGGATGTCGTCATGTCAAGATAGGTTATCTTGTCAAGTCTACTTGGCAAAAAGAAGATGTAGTCATGGCGAGATACATGTTCTTGACATGTCGACATGGCGAGATAAACTATCTTGTCAAGTCAACTTCATAAAAATAGATGTCGTCATGTCGAGATATATTATCTTGCCAAGTCAGCTTTACAAAGAGTCGAAATTGCCATGGCGAGATAGCATTACTTGTCATATAGCATGCTAGGCACATCTTCAGCAGGTTTTTCACCCTCGGACAGGCTCATGGTGCAATCGGAGTCGCCCATCGTGGTTTAGTTGGTTCGTGAAAAGCAAGATGGTGGTGATGGTGCACGTGCATAAAAACTTTTGACGCCAATTATCATTTGACGAGATTATTACGGAAGCATCTAAGTGCCATCCGACTTGATTTCAAGATAATTTATCTCGTCATGTCAACTTAATCACGGTTATGTCGACATGATAAGATAATATATCTGGCCAAGTCGAATTAGCAAAAGTTGGATGTTGACATGGCAAGATAAATTATCCCGCCAAGTGGAATTATCAAAAATTGAATATTGAAATGGCAAAATAAATTATCTCACCATGTCGACTTATCAAAAATTGAATGTTGACATGACAAGATAAATTATCTCGCCAAGTCGACATTCACTTCTTATGAAGTCAACTTGGCAAGATAATCTATCTCACCATGACGACATCTACTTTTTGTGAAGTCGACTCGACTTGTGAAGTCGCCTCGACGAGATAATGAAGTCAACTTGGCAAGATAATCTATCTCACCTTGACGATATCGTCTTTTTTTGAAGTCGACTTGACGAGATAATCTATCTCACCACGACATCTACTTTTTGTGAAGTCGACTTGACGAGATAATCTATCTCACCATGACGACATTTCCTTTTTGTGAAGTCGACTCGACGAGATATTGTATCTCGCCATGACGACATCTATGTTTTGTAAAGTCAACTTGACAAGATAGTCTATATCATCATGACGACTAATAAAACTGTTTAAGTCAAGAATGTGAGAAAAAATATGTGACTATCTCAACATAACGTTGATAATATGTCGACTTGTCAAGATAATTATGTAGCCATCTAATGGCACTTTAAACGCTCCGTACAATATACAAGTCACTCTTGAGGACCTAAACAAGACTTTCTTTTGTTGAGCACTTTATGCGCGTCTAGCTCACACTGTATGATTGGCATGTTTAAAAAGGGATCTTTCAAATAACAAATAACTACATGAACATTTGTATTGTTCATATCAAGCTGTCAATCAAACTCTCGAAAACTGAAATTTGAATCCTATACAGAGGCATATCACAAACAGAAATTGATTACAATCGCATATAAAAACTGTGTTCATCGTAATTGCATACGCATGCTTATTCTAGCTGGCTTCCATATTACGGTGATCATTTAATTGTAGAACTTCTATATACATGTACGTGTATTTCTATGAAAGTTTTTCCCGGTCTCACGAAAATACAATAATATGCTCGTAATAGTGGTTTCTGGGAAGGTCTATTAGATAGTAGACACCACGCACAATTAATAGGATTGTAGGTTTGTATTTACCTGTTCATACTTGTCCTTCATGAACAACGACGCCTGGGCACCCAGTAATAATGTGACACATTTTACATGTCCATACCTCGACGCAAACATCAATGCTGTATAGCCACCCTATATAAGAACAAAATATATAACATTTCATGAATATATTCCTATTAAAATTTCGGGAATAATATCGCTATACCTTCGAATATAACGCCATGAAAAAAAACCACGACTATCCATAGAACGAAGAAATATGTTGCCTGTTTACTATTTTACAATGAAATTTGTAACCATTGGAAAGTTAACATCTAACCATGCAGATCTAACAATCGTGTTATTGCTAATCTACACAGGCATGTGAAATATCGCTATTCACCCCTGAATATCTATGACACTACTCTCAACAGTAACAGGTACCCAGTCTACTAAATGCATTGCACATAACTCCGTCATAAGAATTAATTTGAACATTGACTCATTTCCAACCATTATATTCATAGAAACTCTAAAATCGTATAAATCATCAACAGTTGCATATAGATGGTGTGACCGGTGACGTCAAGTATTTACAAATGGGACACCCTCTGTTGATTCCCGCCAGGCAGAATATACAGTAAAGTTAATGAAGACAACATGAAATTTCTTTCTAATGAATTGTAAAACTCATTTATTTTTAATTTTTTTTGTGAAATGCGATAGCTTATAGCATTCCTAAGCAAGTTTAAAGACAGTTTTGATAACAATTTGCTGTGACACCACAATCTAGTTAGAAAACCTGACCTGGCCTATGTAAACTATAGGAACTCTTGCCCGGTGTGTTTTGTCTCAAATCAACAGAGGGCGTTCTAAATGTAAACAACGGTAACCTCATCTATAAGGGACAATGAACTGCTCACTTTCATGAATACAGACTAAGTCTGATTAAGTCATAAACACATAGGTCAGAGTAGGTCAGCAAGCCTTGGTCACCTTTCGGAAACACCTACAGCACATCATTGTTTTATTTTTGGTATACAAATATTCATTACGCAGTTGTTTTGTTTTGCTCGGAAGTTCCATATAAGTAATAATACATATAGTAGCTGTAGTGGTAAATTCAAAATTCATATCGAGACTAATACATTCGATCTTTAAACGTTATATAACATAAACAAATACCTCTGTTTGGTAATCTAAATCCAACTGTGCTCCAATGAGATTTCTAACTGTGTCAGTGTGACCAGCTCCACTTGCCTCTATCAAAGCAATAACTCCAACCTTTAAGAAACCAACAAATAATGTTGATAACAATTTTCGGTCATAAGCAATTTGTGTCCATAAACCCAGTGTAAAGACACCTGGGCATATTTGGAGTTATGGATACAATTCTCAACATAATTAATAAGGTACAAAGGCTTTTGTAGAGGATTGTTAATTATTAAAGTGTCCATTAGGTAATCTATTCAAATTTGTGATCCTTATTTTAAAGCTTATTCAAGTTAACTAATCCAAAATCTAAAATGTAATTTGATTTTGTCGCGGATGGTAATAGAATAAATATGACCCAACATTAATAAACCAGTCACGATACCGTATCAGCTATTATTTTATTTCATAATCTGATCTTAAATAACGATTCGAATTCGATGTTTTGAGACAAACAGATTTTCAAGAACCCATAACTTTGATTATAAATGTGATACTCATGCATATTATCATGATATACCGCATCCACATGGCTCTCATTTTGCCTCTTTTACTCGTGTTGGGTCACAACTTAATACCTTTCTAGTCAAGTCGGGATTTGCTTTGATGAGGAGTTCTGTAATATATGTGTGACCTTTCTGTAAAGACAGTATCAAAGGAGTGTAGCCAGTCTGTAATGAATAAATCACATCACATAAATCGTTGTCGAGATATAGCAATTATTAGTTCACAAACAAGAAAGAAAGAAAGAAAGAAAGAAAGAAAGAAAGAAAGAAAGAAAGAAAGAAAGAAAGAAAGAAAGAAAGAAAGAAAGAAAGAAAGAAAGAAAGAAAGAAGAAAGAAAGAAAGAAAGAAAGAAAGAAAGAAAGAAAGAAAAGAAAGAAAGAAAGAAAGAAAGAAAGAAAGAAAGAAAGAAAGAAAGAAAGAAAGAAAGAAAGAAAGTAGGAAAGAAAGATGAACATTAAAAAATGCCATTATTGTTATTGTTGTCTCTACACACACAAAAACACAGCAAAACTTTATTAGAACAATGTTTAAATATGTTGGAATATCACCCGTAACCATACGTAAAATGCTAGTTACGGCTCTACCAGAGGGCTGATTTTTCTTAATCCTTATAGGTGTAAGTTCATACATGTAATACAATTGTAAAAATATACAAATTCCAGTTTTTTAAAAACCTTTTATCATAATTGAGGGCGCAGCCTCCAACACATCTCTTCGTGTCCCTTTAAGACCCAGAATATCCAATTACATGGTGTTCCATGCATTTAGACTATAATTCTGAACACATCTATGTTAGCCTGTAACGTTAATTTCAAATAATGTAAGTCATGTCTACCGAAATCAACAGGGTTGTTAAATTCTGAAGACATAACATGCAATTATTAGAATGAAAGTTCATCTGTGTTGGTGATAAATAATATGAAGTTAAACTTTCGATTTCAACACAAGAAATAATTACCTGGAAGTATCAGAGCACAGGCGTCCTAGTTCCACCTCGTCCGAGGTATCCCAACACATCCATATTGAATCACCCCCCCCCCCCCCCCACCACCCACCCCCCCCCCCCCCCCCCCCCCCCCCGTTATTCAAAAATGTCAACACTTTGAATATTTATAATATTAATAGTTTGATTCTTGGTTTATTATTGTACAACTATTCTTCAGATAACCTTCCCAATATTTCTGCAGATTACTTCACACACAACAGATCTATTCACAATGACCCTACCCGTATTTCGTCATTATATCGTCCGCATAATTTCAAACATGACTTAGCAAGAAATACAGTCAGAAGAAAAGGCCTTTTGCATTGGAATAATATTATTGATGACTTCAGGAATGCAAAATCTATCAAACTTATTCAAGACTAATTATAAATGCTTGCTTTTGTCAAATTATAAGTAATTCCCTTTGTTTTTATGCATAGTACGTAACCTATTTTTCATGTAATACATTATTATTGTAATTTATCTATAATAAATTGCCATCATCTCTGTCTTGCATCAAATCCTGTCCTGTCCTTATAGTACACTTAAGGTATAATTCTATTTATGTATTCCTGTAACAAAACTATTGGGTGACCATATTTATCGAGCTCTGCTCCCATTGCTTTTGACTTATATAATGATTATTATGTGATGTTGGTAAAATAAATTTAAACTGACATGTTTGCCTTTTAACCACAAAAGTTAAACTTCGTCAGTTTTATACTACAGACTAATCTATTAATACATGTAGTGACCTGGTTTTTATAAAGGCAGACATGTTTGGCTAAAATCCAGTTTAAAAAGATATGCTCTATCCCTTGCCCGGTCCACATGTTGTGACTATAAAACACACACTATTACCTAATAACATAATTCTTAAAGGTATGACTAACAATTGTAGACACTAACATCCCTTATGCAATTAAACAGTGCAACGTCTTCCGAATTCGGCAACCTTAATTTTCAAGGGGCATGTAGGGGGGGGGGGGGGGGGGGGGTAGAAATGTGGTTAATGAAATGAGTCAGAGAATCCGTTTCTTAGTATGCAAAAATACCAAAAGATTTTGGCTCACATTTTTACCATATCCGAAACAGATTATTTCAGAAACCTTTCCAGAAACTTTCAAGGTCTATCTCAAGGATTACTTTACCAATACCAGGTATGTTTATACTTATCCGATGCATTTCCTATGGGGATTCTAAATACGGTAATGAAATTCAATAATGTTGACATTTTAAAACATTTTGTGACATTTTGGAATGTCGTCTGCAGACGCCTGCCGCGTGGAAAGTGTTAACATTAGGTCCCTTTGTGTCTACTGTCTGGGGACCAGTACGGGCAAAAGTTGCTGTAATTGGTAGTTTGGTATATCATGACATGTAATAGCTCCGATGCCAAAATATTTATCCATGTACGATTCTCAAGGTAAAACATGTTATTTTCGGAACATTTTGGTCAATATTTTCAAAACTAAAGATTTTTTTATTTAAATAAAAAAATGCTATCCTAGAGAAATGTCTTTGGAGGATTTTGGGGCAATTTGGGCAGATTTGACCAAAACTTATTTGTTTACGTGGTCTGAAATATGTGAGCCAAAAAGTAATTTCTCGGTCAAAATTTAAAATGTCAGAATTTTGGTATTTTTGGATACTAAGAACGGATTCTCTGATTCATTTCTTTAACACAAATGTATACTTTGATATGCATCACATTAAACGTTCAAAAGTCACAGCGCTTGATAAATTTCAGATTTAAAGGGTTGACACTACCCTTAAGCATGGTCCCTTTTTACGTGAATTGATGCACATTATTAAAATCCTATGATCGACAAATTTCAATCAACCCGCTAAAAATATAATTTGAGAAAGAACAGAAAGGACATTTCTTTTGTTTGACCCTTCAAGGGTTTCAGTTATTTATGGTGAAGGTGTTTTAGGCTTTTGTATCAAACGACTTTCCCCAAAATATGATACAAAATGAAGAATGTATGAGAACAAAATGTATTAATTTACCAGGAAAGCCCTCTCAGAGCCTTTAAACGCCAGCAACTATATAGCTCCAAACGCCCCCTTAACCCCCCGGGGTTTGCCTCGGGACCCCACCCGGGGGCACCTAAGTGGCCCTTGTACCCCACGCCGATTTCATGATGCCACCATCACACACACATTTCAAAATGGATTGACGCCCTGACAATGACCAATAGCCTGGCAACCGGGAACGTGATATTTTTTTTACCGTAACCAACATTTGAATTGAAATTTAATTTAAAAAGTATGTGTACAGGGTGAGTCAAAAAACATTTGTGCACGATTTGAAACGGCATTTGACCATGATGCGTACATTGAACCATGCAGTTTTTGTGGTCAGTGTTAAAGCGGTGTTAATCTAGTTTAACCTCCCAAAAAATGAAAGTAATCAACTGAAGAATACGCAAACTGTGGCAAGTTTTGTAAACTGACAGCGTTTTTTGCCATTTCTATGGGATTTACACACAGTAAAATTGGTTTTGCTAAGTGGTCATTATCACTTACATTTATCATATTAATTATCAAAATGTTCTGAAAAATCATTCTTTCACTCTGGGATATGTAGTTATCGTATAATACCGAGTTGTCAAATGAAAAGTCAAATCTGAATTCAAGCATCACCTGTTACAGAGCACTTAGGAGCCACATCCTCCTTTGTTTAGGATAATGGTGCTTTCTCACTCTCACTCCATACCATCATGCTGCAGTAATATTCATGTCTTAACTGTGTAAATTCCATAGGAATGGCGAAAAACATGGTCAGTTTACAAAACTTGCCACAGTTTGCTTATTCTTTAGTCGATTACTTTCATTTTGGAGGATAAACTAGATTAACACCGCTTTACACTGACAATAATACATTTATGGTTCAATGCACGCACCCTGTATAGTCCAGGAGCCCATAAGGTTTAATCAGCTGAGAAAGTACAAAAGGTTTGACGATAAAAATAGTCAACTATTTTGTATGGCTGCCAGGTTGCATCCTTTACGTGGGCCGCTGTCAAAGGTCTCTATACCGCCTTCTACATCCGGCGGTAATCAATATAACAGGACAGTGAATATATCAGATGTTAACGAAGTGCTTAGTTAAGCATGAAACTTACTTGTACATGTGAGTATAATTTTAATATACTTTCCACCAGGATTTGAAAGAATTCAGAGAAAAAAAACAGTATTAAAATAATCAACAATGTGTACCTTTGTCTGTAAATCTAAATTCGCCTGTGCTTTGATAAGAATTCCAACTATGTCACTGTGATTGTAGTAGCTTGCCATCGTCAGAGCAGTGAACCCATTCTGTGATAAACAAAACAGTAATGTGAATTACATTTTGCGGGGATTGACTTCACCGAAATAAAGTTGATTAATATACAGGGTGTACGTAAAAAATAAATACACGTAACACTTCAAATCACATATCGCCCTGAAACTTAAATATTCTGTTATACTACTTATTGGCTATCAAATAGTCAAATTACAGCAATATCGATTATGAATTGACTGAGATACTCAAGGATAATAAGTAGGGAAGTGCAAAACACGTTTTACATCGTTTATGCTGTATTCCTGATATTCTTGTCAGGTCAATATTAGCAAGACACTTTAATAACCCATTGTGCTTAAATAATGGGAAACAAACTCATCATTCTGAGAAGAATATGTCATGTTAAAGATAAAATCTGGCTACAACTGCTATTTTAGTATCATATCATATAAACACTGAGCGCATTTGCAATAAATTAGTTGAAAGTTGATATTTAACGACACAGCTTGAAAATACAAATTACAAAGTCTCTTGATGCAAATCCTTCCTCCCCCTCTTTTCTTTTAAATGTAAGTAATAACATATATTACAATATTCAAAAGATGAATAAATGAAGTAGTCCAGTAAAAGTAGGAATTGTTTTGTATGAATCATTCATTGTTTCAGAGAGTCGGAGGAAGAGGTCGGAGGAAGCCTGGAGTAGGCCCTAGTCGGAGGAGTGTCGGATTAAATGTCGGAATAGTGCTTGTCTGAACACTATCCAGAGGAAGCTCCTCCGATATACTCTTGCAAAAGTAACGCACTGCAAGGATCTCTGAACAGTCGGAGTACATCCCTTAGAGAGGAATTATTTTCAAGACGCCCTCGTTTGACTTGCGTGTTGCTTTACTTTTAAAAATGTGATGCTCAGTGGATTCGAACCAGCAGCAGCCCAGCAACCTTTGCATTCATAGACAGCGCTCTTATCGATTGAGCAACGGTGGGAACTGACATAGGAGCGCAAAATTAATAATAATAATAATAATAATAATAATAATAATAATAATAATGGACATTTATATAGCGCTGGTATCCGTCGCAAGCGACGCTCATGGCGCTGTAGCCTATTTATTATTACGCTGTCGTTGGAAATCGTCACAATCATTTCGCTTCATCTACGCCGGCTGCTGGCTAGGCGCACATCCATATCAGCACTTAGATTGTAATATCACCTTTTTTAACAGCTACCCAATCTCGCTTGGGTGAACGAGGCAATTGAGACTAAGTACCTTGCCCAAGGATACAAACAAGTTGGCCACAGTGGGGCTAGAACTCATAACCTTTGTATCATGAAACCTGCGCTGATCCACTATTACATTCTCAAAATCGATTACTGGTGTCACTATAATAGACGATTTTAACGATCTATACACCAAATTGTTCAGAAATCGACAAAGCTCAACGCTTGGTAATACATGAAATTAAATCTGATGAAGACAGTTAAAAATTACTGGAAAATTTTAAACAGCTCCTGTTTTTCTTCTGATGAGCAATTCTCCACGAAAATGTTTAGCGTTGAAGTTCAGTATTTTCTTCATCCAATGCGTCAATGATCTAAGATCTACGATTGGTGAATTCTCTAATTTAATGTCACCATTCATTGTTTCAACATCTGTAGCGACCTATGTTTATAACATGTAGGCCTGTGGTCGGATCATCCATGAATAACGCCACAATGCTCAACACAGCTGAACTTTTATGTGATAAAAAATCAGCAGAGGGCGGTTGCTATTATGTCCCAAATAAAATTTCAAATTTCTAAGGGATGTGAGTAGCGGACCGTGTGGAACGGTTCCCACGAATAAGTCGAAGGAGCGATGTTTTGCGTCTCGCACAATATTTTTTTAAAACTCATAGCCCGACCAGTATCTTTGTGTATCATGCTCAATCCATCCAATTTAATTCAATATTGGGTTCCCATTGGAAATATTGGCATTGGCACTCTCTTTTTTATTGGACCAATATTGGTTTTACATTGGCCGCTCTTCAATACGCGGATTTAGGGTTTCCCTAGTGTTGGGCGGTATCTCGCTGATGTTGGTACGCCCGACTTCTAGTTTACGCTACGTATAGGAAAATGCATTGAAATGGGACGAGCAGTCAAAATAAACTCAGAAGATTTTATGGTCGATGCACCCCTCAAAAGTACAGAAGTCTTTCACAATTAAAAATAAAGATAGTATACCTAAACTATCCTTTGGGATCGGCAGAATTAAAAAGTGCACATGAAGTTGATATATCCATTGAAAGTTCCGCGTAAAATGCCGAAAAGTTGCAGAATTCGGCAGTCTAGGCGTCATGTAATTTACCGAGCCAGTCATGCCAGTGGGGACTGGATATAACAGACTAAATCTAGAGGCAATGTAAAAGCTCATCAGAGTCCTAAAATGACGTATTTGAGGTTTATTTACGTTGTTTTTTGTGTCTAATTATTTATTTATCATGTTTATGGGACTGAACATAATTAATTTGTGTGAAATATCGGGGGCATGTTATTTCTTTATTCATTTTAGGCTTTATTTCTTTATCTCTTCATATCTGTGGGTGGGGGGGGGGGGGGGGGGGGCGTGGGAATTCGGGGGAAATTACTGCCAGTCGGGGAAAACTAGTGCCAGTCGGGGCATGCAAGGGACATAAGAACGTTTGGAGGTTTATTTGACGGTCGGTCGGGATACATACGCGACTGATATTTTGGAGCTAGTATAACTTCTCTCTGGCACAGGCCTAAGAAGCCAATATTGATCGGAATGAAGTGATGCTTTTCAATAAAATATTAGTCAAAAGTACACACCAATGGGTTCGAATAATGACAAAAATCCATTTATAAAGGGGGGGGGGGGGGGGGGGGGGGGCACATCACACCTCAGACACCCCATTTTCGAGCTTTTAGC